>JAEIGP010000317.1:600000-1046011 GCA_018904095.1 Zaprionus ghesquierei
CTCTAGAATGCTCCATCAACCCCTCCAACCCTCTTCATCTGCTCAGGCCACGAGTGGTAACTCGCTCGACTGTAGCTTTCCTTACTTGTTTTGAACTTAGCTCTCTTCGCTTTGTAGGTCTCAGTGCATTGGGCGTGGTGCGGTTGTCCTCTGGATCGCTGCGCTTGTCTTCTTGCCCTTAGGCATTCCGCTCGGAGCTGGTGTAAAGAGACACCCCACCAGTAGACAGGGGGCTTGCGATTCGCATTTGATTTCCTCGGCATGACTGCGTCGCATGTTGTTTTGAGCATGATGTCACAATGGTCTCCGCGTGTCCATTTGTGGCCTCCATGGATTCGATCTGGTAGGCCAACATATCTTCATCCAGTTTTTTGATGTTCCATACTGGCCCTAGTGCACATCTCCGCTGTCTGGGCATCGGCCTCCTTGTTCGTACACTGAACGAGGGCCGTCGTTTAGCAATACGAGGTCTAGTAAGTTCATGGCCTCGATCACTGCACGTCCTCTTGGGTTGGAAGTCCGACTGCCCTATTCACCTCCAATGACTGCTGTCCTCGAATTGCTTCGGACTGTCACTAAATGGATGATAGCAACTGTAGAAGTGCACTCCTTTGATCTTCGCGTATGCGATGCCGCGCATTGGTATGGTTTCGCACTCTTCCACAGGCAGTGTGACACTTTCTAGCCGCCTTACCTCGAGTTCATCGAGCACCACGCAGTTACCTACACCCGGAAGCTATGGTTCTCTAAGAGTACAGCATTGCGCCGAAAAGTGTGTGTATACGGTGGTGAAATGGGTTAAGTTGTGGACTGCAAAACGAACAGTACTATTATGCATTTATGGGTTCGAGTCCCGCTCGCATCAAAAATGAAATGTGTGCAAAAAAAATTTTTTATACCCAATTTTTATACCCGCTACTCACAGAGTAGAAGGGTATTATAACTTTGGAAGGAGACACCTCCGAACCCATAAAGTATATATATTCTGGCTCAGGATCAACAGCCGAGTCGATATAGCCATGTCTGTCTATCCGTCTGTTTGTCCGTGTGAAAATCTAGATCTCAGCTATTATAAGAGCTAGGACTACCAAATTTGGTGACAATATGTGTTGCACGCTGATCAAGTTTTTTTTTGGATTTTGGCCACGCCCCCTTCCGCCCCCGTAAATCGAAAAAAACATTGATTACAAGCGCAATTTTGATGCCACATTGTTCATTTTCGGTTTACATGATAACTATAGCTAGCCAAATGATCTCTGATTTGGTAACAATCGGATAATAAACACAGAAGTTATTTAGCTTAACGTTTTCCATAGCTGTAAGCAGCGCTGCCGGCAGCGCTGCTTGCAGCATTGTCCCGAATCGTGTGTGCGTGTACGGTGGTGAAATGGGTTAAGTTGTGGACTGCAAAACGAACAGTACTATATGCATTTACGGGTTCGAGTCCCGCCCGCATCAAAAATTAAATGTGTGCAAAAATGTTTTTTTTTTTTATTTTATATTTTGACTTTGCATAAATATTATTAGTCCATAGCCTTTTACGGTCAAAATATGATTGAAGCCGTTTTTTTGTTCCGCAAATAAATTATGTACAAGCAGCTGGGTAGCGGGACCAATAAGCGGGCCTATAGTGAACTGCTGAATAGCGTAGACAAAGACACCTAGGGTTTGGTATATAAGCATGTCACCAATAAACTAAACTCACTCATGAATGTGAGGAACATTGCCAAGAACACCCGCGATGGTGGGAGATGGTTAGAATGATCGAAGGAATATTGTGCAATCGTAACGCTTTAACACAGCCAGATGGAGTGTGATACTCCGCGTATAATAATGGGTATCCCGGAGTACTTGAGGTTCATCGTCGAAAGTTATTACATCGATGGCGTCGACATACACATGACACATACTCGCATACATATACATTTATATATAAGAGCTGTCTGCGAACAGCATACATACACATAAGGCAACATATTCATATGCCAATAAACTAGTATTCTTATTGTTGAGTTCATCGAGAGTAGATGTGTATTCACTTAATAGGGAAATAATATTTAATTAATTAATTAATTAATAATAAATCGCAGACAAGATATGAGTTGAGTTGAAAAATTGTTACCCCACCAAACCACGGTTGGTAACTGGCGCAGCCGGATTCGTCATTGGACTGGAAGTAGAGCCGAGGTCGAAGACCCCACGCAATGCAGATCAAAGCAAAATTTTAGCAATATAAAGTGTCGCCTAGCTACATACATATGTATGTACATGAATACATACATAAAGAGCCAACTAGGTTTACGGGTGAAACAGGCGTCTATGCCCAATCGCAATGTTCAATAAAGGTAAAACTAGGCTCACGGATGAAACAGGCGCCTATGCCGTGTTCTTTCTGTTCACTATCCTCTATATGACAGTGTGAAGTCCCGACTTCATATTGTTCGGATTCTGCAGTTCGGACGTCGCGACTTCTCTGGGACCTCACCAGCGTTGACGAAGTCGCTGTCGCTGATACACAGCTAGAAGCTGTACACATTCGTCCGATCACAAGCACTACACAAGTTCTGTTGCAAAGTTTGCAAAGGCAATTATTCTAGCAAAAACTAATTATTGTTTAACATTAAAAATGGTCAAAAATGGTATACTAAGTTTGTGCAAAAGTATGTAACAGGCAGAAGGAGACATAGCAGACCCCACAAAGTATATATATTCTGGCTCAGGATCAACAGCAGAGTCCGTCTGTCCGTCTGTCTGTATGAACGTCGAGATCTCAGCTATTACAACAGCTAGAGGCACCAAATTTGCCATGGTGGTTCCTGTATACCATACGCAGATCAAGTTTATTTCAAATTTGGAGTGCCACGCCCACCGCCCACGCAAATCGATAATTTACGAATATTAAGGAAAGTATTTAGGTTACAGATTTCCATTCGACCGTTGAAAATGGTCAAAAATGGTATACTAAGTTTGTGCAAATGTATGTAACAAGTAGAAGGAGGCGTGGCAGACCCCACAAAGTATATATATTCTTGCTCAGGATCACTAGCCCAGTCGATTGAGCCATGTCCGTCTAGTACAAAAGCTAGAGACACCAAATTTCACATGAAGGTTCCTGTAGACCATAGGTCTAGATCGATTTTATTTTCAATATTTGATGCCACACCCACCGCCCACGCAAATCGATCATTTTCGATTATTAGGTGAACTAACTAACTAACAAATAACAATCCAATCGGATAAAAGGCACAAGAGTTTTTCGTCTAAACGTTTTCCATAGTTATACTGCTTGCGCAACTGCAGCATAACGTGACGTCATCTATGATGCTTTGTTTTAGTCGTAGCGTAAAGCTATGCCGTTTTCACATGTAGATGGCGCTATTTAAAAATAGTTCTAAGGAGTGTCCCGAAAAAAAGTGCACATATAGTTTTTGTTATAACTTTAAGATTTCTCTCCCGATTTAATTATTTTTTATACCATTCCTCTTTCCATTTGAACGTCTAGATCTCAGCTATTACAAAAGCTGTTTATCATAGATAGATCGAGTTTATTTTAAATTTTCGATGTCACGTCCACCGCCCACGCAAATCGATAATTTACGATTATTAGGAAAAGTATTGAAGTTATATCTTTCTGCTTTGGTGTGAACATAGATAATTACAATGTTAATATATTCTCAAAATTACAATCCGATCGAACAATTAACACAAAAGATATTCATCTAAACGTTTTCCATAGTTACACTGCTTGCGCCTTTGCAGCATAGCGTTCGTCATCGTCAGAATGCTTTGTTACAGCCGTAGCGTGTGTACAGCTGATTGCTATGTTTTCAAATGTATGTAGATGGCGCTATTCAATGATAGATCTAATTTGAACAATAGGTGACGGATGAACTTGTGCAGAGTTTTTTGATGGAATTAAATGTGTGATAATTTGTTTCGAAACTGTGCGAATGGTATCTTACTGTCAAGCGCGCTCGACTGTAGCTTTCTTTACTTCTTTTTTATACCCGCTACTCATAGAGTAGAAGGGTATTATAACTTTGTTCAAACCGAAAATGTATGTAACAGGCAGAAGGAGTCACCTCCGACCCCATAAAGTATATATATTCTGGTTCAGGATCAACATCCGAGTCGATATAGCCATGTCCGTCTGTCTGTCCGTGTGAAAATCTAGATCTCAGCTATTATAAGAGCTAGGACAACCAAATTTGGTGACAATATGTGTTATTATTGCACGCTGATCAAGTTTATTTTGGATTTTGGCCACGCCCCCTTCCGCCCCCGCAAATCGAAAAAACATTGATAACAAGTGCAATTTTGATGCCATGTTGTTCATTTTCGGTTTACATGATAACTACAGCTAGCCAGATGATCTCTGAAAATGGTAACAATCGGATAATAAACACAGAAGTTATTCAGCTTAACGTTTTCCATAGCTGTAAGCAGCGCTGCTTGCAGCATTGTGCCGAATCGTGTGTGCGTGTACGGTGGTGAAATGGGTTAGGTTGTGGACTGCAAAACGAACAGTACTATTATGCATTAACGGGTTCGAGTCCCGCCCGCATCAAAAATTAAATGTGTGCAAAAATGTTTTTTTTTTTATTTTATATTTTGACTTTGCATAAATATTAGAAGTCCATAGCCTTTTACGGTCAAAATATGATTGTAGCCGTTTTTTTGTTCCGCAAATAAATTATGTACAAGCAGCTGGGTAGCGGGTATATTACAGTCGAGCACTCTCGACTGTAGCTTTCTTACTTGTTAGATCATGGATTTAAAAAAAATACATGGTCTATTGTGTTTGTCGAAATGTGCGTAACAGGAAGAAGGAGGAATCTACGACCCCAGAAAGTATATATATTCTTTCTCAGGATCACTAGCCGAGTCGATTAAACCACGTCTGTCTGTCCGTCTGTATGAACGCCTATATCTTAGAAACTAAAAAAGCTACCACCAAATTTGGTGACAACACTTATGTGAATCATACGCTGTAAAATTTTTATTAAAATTTGGGCCACGCCTAAAATTATATGTGTTGTTTATTATTTTTCTTTGAAAAACACGTTTACCAATAACAGTTTTCTAAATCCGATTTTTTTCATTACCTTGAAAAATCAAGTCAACACTTGACTGTAGCCGTTCCTACTTGTTTTTTTTCCCATTCGATAATTGAAAATGGTCAAAAATGGTATACTAAGTTTGTGCAAAATTATATAACAGCCCGAAGGAGACATGGCAGACCCCACAAAGTATATTTATTCTGGCTCACGATCAACAGCCGAGTCGATTGAGCATGCGTCTGTCTGTCTGTCTGTATGAACGTCGAGATATCAGCTATTACAAAAGCTAGAGACACCATATTTGACATGATGGTACCTGTATACTGTACGCAGATCAAGTTTATTTCAAATTTGGAGTGCCACGCTTACCGCCCACGCAAATCGATAATTTACGAATATTAAGGAAAGTATTTAGGTTACAGAATTCTACTTTAGAACACGTAAAGATGCTGATAATATGCACCCATTCCGATTGCGATTGCGGTCCTGAAACAGGGCACGGTATACGTTTGATGGTCAAGGTGCCGAATCATCAAGGACGTACGGGGGTGTGTTTCTCCACAAAAATGTCTAATTTGGAGTCGCGAAGTGGATAGAAACCACCCACGAGTCGTTTATCCAGCTCAATGTGAACCATTGCGCAGCCGATCAGAGACTTCTGGCTCAGCCTGCGGCGGAGCGCAATGTAGATATCATGCGTCTGAGCGAACCCTACTCTCACCATGCCAAAGAGATGTAAGGCGCAGCGCAAGCCACCTGCATACTGGTGGAGCGCCACCTTGAATCAACAATGGTCTGAATGCCACAGGGCAAGGAGAAGGCGCAACGAGCCAGAGGTAGCACCCATGAAGAAATTTAGAAACAAACGCTTAGAGTTCATGCATGACATATCGGCTACCAATTCGCGGGCCTATAGTGAACTGCTGAATAGCGTAGACAAAGACACCTAGGGTTTGGCATATAAGCATGTCACCAATAAACTAAGGAAGAGAAAAGCAAGGCCCCTACCCTTACCCCTCCGTGCGTCACGGAACTTAAAGTTGTCGAGGCAGCCAAGCGAATAAAGCCCAATAAAGTTCCTGGCAATTGTGAAATCCCTGGAGCAGTTGTCAAGGCAGTGGCGCTGCAGTGTCTTACGGACGGGGTCTTCCCTACGAGGTGGAAGAGCCAGAAATTGATGCTGTTGCCGTAAGGCAATGAACCAATACATGCCGCAAACAGCTATCGCCCATTATGCCTTCTAGATACTGTGGGTAAATTACTGGAACGAATCCTGTATTCCCGAGAGCATAAACGGCCTTGGCGGATAGCAGTATGGCTCCCAGAAAGGTAAGAGCACCTTGGACGCACTCATGAATGTGAGGAACATTACCAAGAACACCCGCGATGTGGGAGATGGTTAGAATGATCGAAGGAATATTGTGCAATCGTAACGCTTTAATACAGCCAGATGGAGTGTGATACTCCGCGTATAATAATGGGTATCCCGAAGTACTTGAGGTTCATCGTCGAAAGTTATTACATCGATGGCGTCGACACATACACGCATACATATACATTTATATATAAGAGCTGTCTGCGAACAGCATACATACACATAAGGCAACATATTCATATGCCAATAAACTAGTATTCTTATTGTTGAGTTCATCGAGAGTAGACGTGTATTCACTTAATAGGGAAATAATATTTAATTAATTAATTAATTATAATAAATCGCAGATAAGATATGAGTTGAGTTGAAAAATTGTTACCCCACCAAACCACGGTTGGTAACTGGCGCAGCCGGATTCGTCATTGGACTGGAAGTAGAGCCGAGGTCGAAGACCCCACGCAATGCAGATCAAAGTAAAATTTTAGCAATATAAAGTGTCGCCTAGCTACATACATATGTATGTACATGAATACATACATAAAAAGCCAACTAGGTTTACGGGTGAAACAGGCGTCTATGCCCAATCGCAATGTTTAATAAAGGTAAAACTAGGCTCACGGATGAAACAGGCGCCTATGCCGTGTTCTTTCTGTTCACTATCCTCTATATGACAGTGTGAGGTGCCGACTTCATATTGTTCGGATTCTGCAGTTCGGACGTCGCGACTTCTCTGGGACCTCACCAGCGTTGACGAAGTCGCTGTCGCTGATACACAGCTAGAAGCTGTACACATTCGTCCGATCACAAACACTACACAAGTTCTGTTGCAAAGTTTGCAAAGGCAATTATTCTAGCAAAAACTAATTATTGTTTAACATTAAAAATGGTCAAAAATGGTATACTAAGTTTGTGCAAAAGTATGTAACAGGCAGAAGGAGACATAGCAGACCCCACAAAGTATATATATTCTGGCTCAGGATCAACAGCCGAGTCCGTCTGTCCGTCTGTCTGTATGAACGTCGAGATCTCAGCTATTAAAACAGCTAGAGGCACCAAATTTGACATGATGGTTTCTGTATACCATGCGCAGATCAAGTTTATTTCAAATTTGGAGTGACACGCCCACCGCTCACGCAAATCGATAATTTACGAATATTAAGGAAAGTATTTAGGTTACAGATTTTCATTCGACCGTTGAAAATGGTCAAAAATTGTATACTAAGTTTGTGCAAATGTATGTAACAAGTAGAAGGAGGCGTGGCAGACCCCACAAAGTATATATATTCTTGCTCAGGATCACTAGCCCAGTCGATTGAGCCATGTCCGTCTAGTACAAAAGCTAGAGACACCAAATTTCACATGAAGGTTCCTGTAGACCATAGGTCTAGATCGATTTTATTTTCAATATTTGATGCCACACCCACCGCCCACGCAAATCGATCATTTTCGATTATTAGGAGAACTAACTAACTAACAAATAACAATCCAATCGGATAAAAGGCACAAGAGTTTTTCGTCTAAACGTTTTCCATAGTTATACTGCTTGCGCAACTGCAGCATAACGTGACGTGTTCTATGATGCTTTGTTTCAGCCGTAGCGTAAAGCTATGCCGTTTTCACATGTAGATGGCGCTATTTAAAAATAGTTCTAAGGAGTGACCCGAAAAAAAGTGCACATATAGTTTTTGTTATAACTTTAAGATTTCTCTCCCGATTTAATTATTTTTTATATCATTCCTCTTTCCATTTAAACGTCTAGATCTCAGCTATTACAAAAGCTGTTTATCATAGGTAGATCGAGTTTATTTTAAATTTTCGATGTCACGTCCACCGCCCACGCAAATCGATAATTTACGATTATTAGGAAAAGTATTGAAGTTATACCTTTCTGCTTTGGTGTGAACATAGATAATTACAATGTTAATATATTCTCAAATGTATGTAGATGGCGCTATTCAATGATAGATCTAATTTGAACAATAGGTGACGAATGAACTTGTGCAGAGTTTTTTGATGGAATTAAATGTGTGATAATTTGTTTCGAAACTGTGCGAATGGTATCTTACTGTCAAGCGCGCTCGACTGTAGCTTTCTTTACTTCTTTTTTATACCCGCTACTCATAGAGTAGAAGGGTATTATAACTTTGTTCAAACCGAAAATGTATGTAACAGGCAGAAGGAGACACCTCCGACCCCATAAAGTATATATATTCTGGCTCAGGATCAACAGCCGAGTCGATATAGCCATGTCCGTCTGTCCGTCTGTCTGTCCGTGTGAAAATCTAGATCTCAGCTATTATAAGAGCTAGGACAACCAAATTTGGTGACAATATGTGTTATTATTGCACGCTGATCAAGTTTATTTTGGATTTTGGCCACGCCCCCTTCCGCCCCCGCAAATCGAAAAACATTGATAACAAGTGCAATTTTGATGCCATGTTGTTCATTTTCGGTTTACATAATAACTACAGCTAGCCAGATGATCTCTGAAAATTTGGTAACAATCGGATAATAAACACAGAAGTTATTCAGCTTAACGTTTTCCATAGCTGTAAGCAGCGCTGCCGGCAGCGCTGCTTGCAGCATTGTGCCGAATCGTGTGTGCGTGTACGGTGGTGAAATGGGTTAGGTTGTGGACTGCAAAACGAACAGTACTATTATGCATTTACGGGTTCAAGTCCCGCCCGCATCAAAAATTAAATGTGTGCAAAAATGTTTTTTTTTTTTATTTTATATTTTGACTTTGCATAAATATTATAAGTCCATAGCCGTTCCATTCCGCAAATAAATTATGTACAAGCAGCTGGGTAGCGGGTATATTACAGTCGAGCACACTCGACTGTAGCTTTCTTACTTGTTAGATCATGGATTTAAAAAAAATACATGGTCTATTGTGTTTGTCGAAATGTGCGTAACAGGAAGAAGGAGGAATCTACGACCCCAGAAAGTATATATATTCTTTCTCAGGATCACTAGCCGAGTCGATTAAACCACGTCTGTCTGTCCGTCTGTATGAACGCCTATATCTTAGAAACTAAAAAAGCTACCACCAAATTTGGTGACAACACTTATGTGAATCATACGCTGTAAAATTTTTATTAAAATTTGGGCCACGCCTAAAATTATATGAGTTGTTTATTATTTTTCTTTGAAAAACACGTTTACCAATAACAGTTTTCTAAATCCGATTTTTTTCATTACCTTGAAAAATCAAGTCAACACTTGACTGTAGCCGTTCCTACTTGTTTTTTTTCCCATTCGACAATTGAAAATGGTCAAAAATGGTATACTAAGTTTGTGCAAAATTATATAACAGCCCGAAGGAGACATGGCAGACCCCACAAAGTATATTTATTCTGGCTCACGATCAACAGCCGAGTCGATTGAGCATGCGTCTGTCTGTCTGTCTGTATGAACGTCGAGATATCAGCTATTACAAAAGCTAGAGACACCATATTTGACATGATGGTACCTGTATACTGTACGCAGATCAAGTTTATTTCAAATTTGGAGTGCCACGCTTACCGCCCACGCAAATCGATAATTTACGAATATTAAGGAAAGTATTTAGGTTACAGAATTCTACTTTAGAACACGTAAAGATGCTGATAATATGCACCCATTCCGATTGCGATTGCGGTCCTGACACAGGGCACGGTATACGTTTGATGGTCAAGGTGCCGAATCATCAAGGACGTACGGGGGGTGTGTTTCTCCACAAAAATGTCTAATTTGGAGTCGCGAAGTGGATAGAAACCACCCACGAGTCGTTTATCCAGCTCAATGTGAACCATTGCGCAGCCGATCAGAGACTTCTGGCTCAGGCTGCGGCGGAGCGCAATGTAGATATCATGCGTCTGAGCGAACCCTACTCTCACCATGCCAAAGAGATGTAAGGCGCAGCGCAAGCCACCTGCATACTGGTGGAGCGCCACCTTGAATCAACAATGGTCTGAATGCCACAGGGCAAGGAGAAGGCGCAACGAGCCAGAGGTAGCACCCATGAAGAAATTTAGAAACAAACGCTTAGAGTTCATGCATGACATATCGGCTACCAATTCGCGGGCCTATAGTGAACTGCTGAATAGCGTAGACAAAGACACCTAGGGTTTGGCATATAAGCATGTCACCAATAAACTAAGGAAGAGAAAAGCAAGGCCCCTACCCTTACCCCTCCGTGCGTCACGGAACTTAAAGTTGTCGAGGCAGCCAAGCGAATAAAGCCCAATAAAGTTCCTGGCAATTGTGAAATCCCTGGAGCAGTTGTCAAGGCAGTGGCGCTGCAGTGTCTTACGGACGGGGTCTTCCCTACGAGGTGGAAGAGCCAGAAATTGATGCTGTTGCCGTAAGGCAATGAACCAATACATGCCGCAAACAGCTATCGCCCATTATGCCTTCTAGATACTGTGGGTAAATTACTGGAACGAATCCTGTATTCCCGAGAGCATAAACGGCCTTGGCGGATAGCAGTATGGCTCCCAGAAAGGTAAGAGCACCTTGGACGCACTCATGAATGTGAGGAACATTACCAAGAACACCCGCGATGTGGGAGATGGTTAGAATGATCGAAGGAATATTGTGCAATCGTAACGCTTTAATACAGCCAGATGGAGTGTGATACTCCGCGTATAATAATGGGTATCCCGAAGTACTTGAGGTTCATCGTCGAAAGTTATTACATCGATGGCGTCGACACATACACGCATACATATACATTTATATATAAGAGCTGTCTGCGAACAGCATACATACACATAAGGCAACATATTCATATGCCAATAAACTAGTATTCTTATTGTTGAGTTCATCGAGAGTAGACGTGTATTCACTTAATAGGGAAATAATATTTAATTAATTAATTAATTATAATAAATCGCAGATAAGATATGAGTTGAGTTGAAAAATTGTTACCCCACCAAACCACGGTTGGTAACTGGCGCAGCCGGATTCGTCATTGGACTGGAAGTAGAGCCGAGGTCGAAGACCCCACGCAATGCAGATCAAAGTAAAATTTTAGCAATATAAAGTGTCGCCTAGCTACATACATATGTATGTACATGAATACATACATAAAAAGCCAACTAGGTTTACGGGTGAAACAGGCGTCTATGCCCAATCGCAATGTTTAATAAAGGTAAAACTAGGCTCACGGATGAAACAGGCGCCTATGCCGTGTTCTTTCTGTTCACTATCCTCTATATGACAGTGTGAGGTGCCGACTTCATATTGTTCGGATTCTGCAGTTCGGACGTCGCGACTTCTCTGGGACCTCACCAGCGTTGACGAAGTCGCTGTCGCTGATACACAGCTAGAAGCTGTACACATTCGTCCGATCACAAACACTACACAAGTTCTGTTGCAAAGTTTGCAAAGGCAATTATTCTAGCAAAAACTAATTATTGTTTAACATTAAAAATGGTCAAAAATGGTATACTAAGTTTGTGCAAAAGTATGTAACAGGCAGAAGGAGACATAGCAGACCCCACAAAGTATATATATTCTGGCTCAGGATCAACAGCCGAGTCCGTCTGTCCGTCTGTCTGTATGAACGTCGAGATCTCAGCTATTAAAACAGCTAGAGGCACCAAATTTGACATGATGGTTTCTGTATACCATGCGCAGATCAAGTTTATTTCAAATTTGGAGTGACACGCCCACCGCTCACGCAAATCGATAATTTACGAATATTAAGGAAAGTATTTAGGTTACAGATTTTCATTCGACCGTTGAAAATGGTCAAAAATGGTATACTAAGTTTGTGCAAATGTATGTAACAAGTAGAAGGAGGCGTGGCAGACCCCACAAAGTATATATATTCTTGCTCAGGATCACTAGCCCAGTCGATTGAGCCATGTCCGTCTAGTACAAAAGCTAGAGACACCAAATTTCACATGAAGGTTCCTGTAGACCATAGGTCTAGATCGATTTTATTTTCAATATTTGATGCCACACCCACCGCCCACGCAAATCGATCATTTTCGATTATTAGGAGAACTAACTAACTAACAAATAACAATCCAATCGGATAAAAGGCACAAGAGTTTTTCGTCTAAACGTTTTCCATAGTTATACTGCTTGCGCAACTGCAGCATAACGTGACGTGTTCTATGATGCTTTGTTTCAGCCGTAGCGTAAAGCTATGCCGTTTTCACATGTAGATGGCGCTATTTAAAAATAGTTCTAAGGAGTGACCCGAAAAAAAGTGCACATATAGTTTTTGTTATAACTTTAAGATTTCTCTCCCGATTTAATTATTTTTTATATCATTCCTCTTTCCATTTAAACGTCTAGATCTCAGCTATTACAAAAGCTGTTTATCATAGGTAGATCGAGTTTATTTTAAATTTTCGATGTCACGTCCACCGCCCACGCAAATCGATAATTTACGATTATTAGGAAAAGTATTGAAGTTATACCTTTCTGCTTTGGTGTGAACATAGATAATTACAATGTTAATATATTCTCAAAATTACAATCCGATCGAACAATTAACACAGAAGATATTCATCTAAAGATTTTCCATAGTTACACTGCTTGCGCCGTCATCGTCACAATGCTTTGTTACAGCCGTAGCGTGTGTACAGCTGATTGCTATGTTTTCAAATGTATGTAGATGGCGCTATTCAATGATAGATCTAATTTGAACAATAGGTGACGAATGAACTTGTGCAGAGTTTTTTGATGGAATTAAATGTGTGATAATTTGTTTCGAAACTGTGCGAATGGTATCTTACTGTCAAGCGCGCTCGACTGTAGCTTTCTTTACTTCTTTTTTATACCCGCTACTCATAGAGTAAAAGGGTATTATAACTTTGTTCAAACCGAAAATGTATGTAACAGGCAGAAGGAGACACCTCCGACCCCATAAAGTATATATATTCTGGCTCAGGATCAACAGCCGAGTCGATATAGCCATGTCCGTCTGTCCGTCTGTCTGTCCGTGTGAAAATCTAGATCTCAGCTATTATAAGAGCTAGGACAACCAAATTTGGTGACAATATGTGTTATTATTGCACGCTGATCAAGTTTATTTTGGATTTTGGCCACGCCCCCTTCCGCCCCCGCAAATCGAAAAAACATTGATAACAAGTGCAATTTTGATGCCATGTTGTTCATTTTCGGTTTACATAATAACTACAGCTAGCCAGATGATCTCTGAAAATTTGGTAACAATCGGATAATAAACACAGAAGTTATTCAGCTTAACGTTTTCCATAGCTGTAAGCAGCGCTGCCGGCAGCGCTGCTTGCAGCATTGTGCCGAATCGTGTGTGCGTGTACGGTGGTGAAATGGGTTAGGTTGTGGACTGCAAAACGAACAGTACTATTATGCATTTACGGGTTCAAGTCCCGCCCGCATCAAAAATTAAATGTGTGCAAAAATGTTTTTTTTTTTTATTTTATATTTTGACTTTGCATAAATATTATAAGTCCATAGCCGTTCCATTCCGCAAATAAATTATGTACAAGCAGCTGGGTAGCGGGTATATTACAGTCGAGCACACTCGACTGTAGCTTTCTTACTTGTTAGATCATGGATTTAAAAAAAATACATGGTCTATTGTGTTTGTCGAAATGTGCGTAACAGGAAGAAGGAGGAATCTACGACCCCAGAAAGTATATATATTCTTTCTCAGGATCACTAGCCGAGTCGATTAAACCACGTCTGTCTGTCCGTCTGTATGAACGCCTATATCTTAGAAACTAAAAAAGCTACCACCAAATTTGGTGACAACACTTATGTGAATCATACGCTGTAAAATTTTTATTAAAATTTGGGCCACGCCTAAAATTATATGTGTTGTTTATTATTTTTCTTTGAAAAACACGTTTACCAATAACAGTTTTCTAAATCCGATTTTTTTCATTACCTTGAAAAATCAAGTCAACACTTGACTGTAGCCGTTCCTACTTGTTTTTTTTCCCATTCGATAATTGAAAATGGTCAAAAATGGTATACTAAGTTTGTGCAAAATTATATAACAGCCCGAAGGAGACATGGCAGACCCCACAAAGTATATTTATTCTGGCTCACGATCAACAGCCGAGTCGATTGAGCATGCGTCTGTCTGTCTGTCTGTATGAACGTCGAGATATCAGCTATTACAAAAGCTAGAGACACCATATTTGACATGATGGTACCTGTATACTGTACGCAGATCAAGTTTATTTCAAATTTGGAGTGCCACGCTTACCGCCCACGCAAATCGATAATTTACGAATATTAAGGAAAGTATTTAGGTTACAGAATTCTACTTTAGAACACGTAAAGATGCTGATAATATGCACCCATTCCGATTGCGATTGCGGTCCTGAAACAGGGCACGGTATACGTTTGATGGTCAAGGTGCCGAATCATCAAGGACGTACGGGGGTGTGTTTCTCCACAAAAATGTCTAATTTGGAGTCGCGAAGTGGATAGAAACCACCCACGAGTCGTTTATCCAGCTCAATGTGAACCATTGCGCAGCCGATCAGAGACTTCTGGCTCAGGCTGCGGCGGAGCGCAATGTAGATATCATGCGTCTGAGCGAACCCTACTCTCACCATGCCAAAGAGATGTAATGCGCAGCGCAAGCCACCTGCATACTGGTGGAGCGCCACCTTGAATCAACAATGGTCTGAATGCCACAGGGCAAGGAGAAGGCGCAACGAGCCAGAGGTAGCACCCATGAAGAAATTTAGAAACAAACGCTTAGAGTTCATGCATGACATATCGGCTACCAATTCGCGGGCCTATAGTGAACTGCTGAATAGCGTAGACAAAGACACCTAGGGTTTGGCATATAAGCATGTCACCAATAAACTAAGGAAGAGAAAAGCAAGGCCCCTACCCTTACCCCTCCGTGCGTCACGGAACTTAAAGTTGTCGAGGCAGCCAAGCGAATAAAGCCCAATAAAGTTCCTGGCAATTGTGAAATCCCTGGAGCAGTTGTCAAGGCAGTGGCGCTGCAGTGTCTTACGGACGGGGTCTTCCCTACGAGGTGGAAGAGCCAGAAATTGATGCTGTTGCCGTAAGGCAATGAACCAATACATGCCGCAAACAGCTATCGCCCATTATGCCTTCTAGATACTGTGGGTAAATTACTGGAACGAATCCTGTATTCCCGAGAGCATAAACGGCCTTGGCGGATAGCAGTATGGCTCCCAGAAAGGTAAGAGCACCTTGGACGCACTCATGAATGTGAGGAACATTACCAAGAACACCCGCGATGTGGGAGATGGTTAGAATGATCGAAGGAATATTGTGCAATCGTAACGCTTTAATACAGCCAGATGGAGTGTGATACTCCGCGTATAATAATGGGTATCCCGAAGTACTTGAGGTTCATCGTCGAAAGTTATTACATCGATGGCGTCGACACATACACGCATACATATACATTTATATATAAGAGCTGTCTGCGAACAGCATACATACACATAAGGCAACATATTCATATGCCAATAAACTAGTATTCTTATTGTTGAGTTCATCGAGAGTAGACGTGTATTCACTTAATAGGGAAATAATATTTAATTAATTAATTAATTATAATAAATCGCAGATAAGATATGAGTTGAGTTGAAAAATTGTTACCCCACCAAACCACGGTTGGTAACTGGCGCAGCCGGATTCGTCATTGGACTGGAAGTAGAGCCGAGGTCGAAGACCCCACGCAATGCAGATCAAAGTAAAATTTTAGCAATATAAAGTGTCGCCTAGCTACATACATATGTATGTACATGAATACATACATAAAAAGCCAACTAGGTTTACGGGTGAAACAGGCGTCTATGCCCAATCGCAATGTTTAATAAAGGTAAAACTAGGCTCACGGATGAAACAGGCGCCTATGCCGTGTTCTTTCTGTTCACTATCCTCTATATGACAGTGTGAGGTGCCGACTTCATATTGTTCGGATTCTGCAGTTCGGACGTCGCGACTTCTCTGGGACCTCACCAGCGTTGACGAAGTCGCTGTCGCTGATACACAGCTAGAAGCTGTACACATTCGTCCGATCACAAACACTACACAAGTTCTGTTGCAAAGTTTGCAAAGGCAATTATTCTAGCAAAAACTAATTATTGTTTAACATTAAAAATGGTCAAAAATGTTATACTAAGTTTGTGCAAAAGTATATAACAGGCAGAAGGAGACATAGCAGACCCCACAAAGTATATATATTCTGGCTCAGGATCAACAGCCGAGTCCGTCTGTCCGTCTGTCTGTATGAACGTCGAGATCTCAGCTATTAAAACAGCTAGAGGCACCAAATTTGACATGATGGTTTCTGTATACCATGCGCAGATCAAGTTTATTTCAAATTTGGAGTGACACGCCCACCGCTCACGCAAATCGATAATTTACGAATATTAAGGAAAGTATTTAGGTTACAGATTTTCATTCGACCGTTGAAAATGGTCAAAAATGGTATACTAAGTTTGTGCAAATGTATGTAACAAGTAGAAGGAGGCGTGGCAGACCCCACAAAGTATATATATTCTTGCTCAGGATCACTAGCCCAGTCGATTGAGCCATGTCCGTCTAGTACAAAAGCTAGAGACACCAAATTTCACATGAAGGTTCCTGTAGACCATAGGTCTAGATCGATTTTATTTTCAATATTTGATGCCACACCCACCGCCCACGCAAATCGATCATTTTCGATTATTAGGAGAACTAACTAACTAACAAATAACAATCCAATCGGATAAAAGGCACAAGAGTTTTTCGTCTAAACGTTTTCCATAGTTATACTGCTTGCGCAACTGCAGCATAACGTGACGTGTTCTATGATGCTTTGTTTCAGCCGTAGCGTAAAGCTATGCCGTTTTCACATGTAGATGGCGCTATTTAAAAATAGTTCTAAGGAGTGTCCCGAAAAAAAGTGCACATATAGTTTTTGTTATAACTTTAAGATTTCTCTCCCGATTTAATTATTTTTTATACCATTCCTCTTTCCATTTGAACGTCTAGATCTCAGCTATTACAAAAGCTGTTTATCATAGGTAGATCGAGTTTATTTTAAATTTTCGATGTCACGTCCACCGCCCACGCAAATCGATAATTTACGATTATTAGGAAAAGTATTGAAGTTATACCTTTCTGCTTTGGTGTGAACATAGATAATTACAATGTTAATATATTCTCAAAATTACAATCCGATCGAACAATTAACACAGAAGATATTCATCTAAACATTTTCCATAGTTACACTGCTTGCGCCGTCATCGTCACAATGCTTTGTTACAGCCGTAGCGTGTGTACAGCTGATTGCTATGTTTTCAAATGTCTGTAGATGGCGCTATTCAATGATAGATCTAATTTAAACAATAGGTGACGGATGAACTTGTGCAGAGTTTTTTGATGGAATTAAATATGTGATAATTTGTTTCGAAACTGTGCGAATGGTATGTTACTGTCAAGCGCGCTCGACTGTAGCTTTCTTTACTTCTTTTTTATACCCGCTACTCATAGAGTAGAAGGGTATTATAACTTTGTTCAAACCGAAAATGTATGTAACAGGCAGAAGGAGACACCTCCGACCCCATAAAGTATATATATTCTGGCTCAGGATCAACAGCCGAGTCGATATAGCCATGTCCGTCTGTCTGTCCGCGTGAAAATCTGGATCTCAGCTATTATAAGAGCTAGGACAACCAAATTTGGTGACAATATGTGTTATTATTGCACGCTGATCAAGTTTATTTTGGATTTTGGCTACGCCCCCTTCCGCCCCCGCAAATCGAAAAAACATTGATAACAAGTGCAATGTTGATGCCATGTTGTTCATTTTCGGTTTACATGATAACTACAGCTAGCCAGATGATCTCTGAAAATGGTAACAATCGGATAATAAACACAGAAGTTATTCAGCTTAACGTTTTCCATAGCTGTAAGCAGCGCTGCCGGCAGCGCTGCTTGCAGCATTGTGCCGAATCGTGTGTGCGTGTACGGTGGTGAAATGGGTTAAGTTGTTGACTGCAAAACGAACAGTACTATTATGCATTTACGGGTTCAAGTCCCGCCCGCATCAAAAATTAAATGTGTGCAAAAATGTTTTTTTTTTTTTTATTTTATATTTTGACTTTGCATAAATATTATAAGTCCATAGCCGTTCCATTCCGCAAATAAATTATGTACAAGCAGCTGGGTAGCGGGTATATTACAGTCGAGCACACTCGACTGTAGCTTTCTTACTTGTTAGATCATGGATTTAAAAAAAATACATGGTCTATTGTGTTTGTCGAAATGTGCGTAACAGGAAGAAGGAGGAATCTACGACGCCAGAAAGTATATATATTCTTTCTCAGGATCACTAGCCGAGTCGATTAAACCACGTCTGTCTGTCCGTCTGTATGAACGCCTATATCTTAGAAACTAAAAAAGCTATAACTTCAATACTTTTCCTAATAATCGTAAATTATCGATTTGCGTGGGCGGTGGACGTGACATCGAAAATTTAAAATAAACTCGATCTACCTATGATAAACAGCTTTTGTAATAGCTGAGATCTAGACGTTCAAATGGAAAGAGGAATGGTATAAAAAATAATTAAATCGGGAGAGAAATCTTAAAGTTATAACAAAAACTATATGTGCACTTTTTTTCGGGACACTCCTTAGAACTATTTTTAAATAGCGCCATCTACATGTGAAAACGGCATAGCTTTACGCTACGGCTGAAACAAAGCATCATAGAACACGTCACGTTATGCTGCAGTTGCGCAAGCAGTATAACTATGGAAAACGTTTAGACGAAAAACTCTTGTGCCTTTTATCCGATTGGATTGTTATTTGTTAGTTAGTTGGTTCTCCTAATAATCGAAAATGATCGATTTGCGTGGGCGGTGGGTGTGGCATCAAATATTGAAAATAAAATCGATCTAGACCTATGGTCTACAGGAACCTTCATGTGAAATTTGGTGTCTCTAGCTTTTGTACTAGACGGACATGGCTCAATCGACTGGGCTAGTGATCCTGAGCAAGAATATATATACTTTGTGGGGTCTGCCACGCCTCCTTCTACTTGTTACATACATTTGCACAAACTTAGTATACCATTTTTGACCATTTTCAACGGTCGAATGGAAATCTGTAACCTAAATACTTTCCTTAATATTCGTAAATTATCGATTTGCGTGAGCGGTGGGCGTGGCACTCCAAATTTGAAATAAACTTGATCTGCGCATGGTATACAGAAACCATCATGTCAAATTTGGTGCCTCTAGCTGTTTTAATAGCTGAGATCTCGACGTTCATACAGACAGACGGACAGACGGACTCGGCTGTTGATCCTGAGCCAGAATATATATACTTTGTGGGGTCTGCTATGTCTCCTTCTGCCTGTTACATACTTTTGCACAAACTTAGTATACCATTTTTGACCATTTTTAATGTTAAACAATAATTAGTTTTTGCTAGAATAATTGCCTTTGCAAACTTTGCAACAGAACTTGTGTAGTGTTTGTGATCGGACGAATGTGTACAGCTTCTAGCTGTGTATCAGCGACAGCGACTTCGTCAACGCTGGTGAGGTCCCAGAGAAGTCGCGACGTCCGAACTGCAGAATCCGAACAATATGAAGTCGGCACCTCACACTGTCATATAGAGGATAGTGAACAGAAAGAACACGGCATAGGCGCCTGTTTCATCCGTGAGCCTAGTTTTACCTATATTAAACATTGCGATTGGGCATAGACGCCTGTTTCACCCGTAAAGCTAGTTGGCTTTTTATGTATGTATTCATGTACATACATATGTATGTAGCTAGGCGACACTTTATATTGCTAAAATTTTACTTTGATCTGCATTGCGTGGGGTCTTCGACCTCGGCTCTACTTCCAGTCCAATGACGAATCCGGCTGCGCCAGTTACCAACCGTGGTTTGGTGGGGTAACAATTTTTCAACTCAACTCATATCTTATCTGCGATTTATTATTAATTAATTAATTAATTAAATATTATTTCCCTATTAAGTGAATACACGTCTACTCTCGATGAACTCAACAATAAGAATACTAGTTTATTGGCATATGAATATGTTGCCTTATGTGTATGTATGCTGTTCGCAGACAGCTCTTGTATATAAATGTATATGTATGCGTGTATGTGTCATGTGTATGTCGACGCCATCGATGTAATAACTTTCGACGATGAACCTCAAGTACTTCGGGATACCCATTATTATACGCGGAGTATCACACTCCATCTGGCTGTATTAAAGCGTTACGATTGCACAATATTCCTTCGATCATTCTAACCATCTCCCACCATCGCGGGTGTTCTTGGCAATGTTCCTCACATTCATGAGTGCGTCCAAGGTGCTCTTACCTTTCTGGGAGCCATACTGCTATCCGCCAAGGCCGTTTATGCTCTCGGGAATACAGGATTCGTTCCAGTAATTTACCCACAGTATCTAGAAGGCATAATGGGCGATAGCTGTTTGCGGCATGTATTGGTTCATTGCCTTACGGCAACAGCATCAATTTCTGGCTCTTCCACCTCGTAGGGAAGACCCCGTCCGTAAGACACTGCAGCGCCACTGCCTTGACAACTGCTCCAGGGATTTCACAATTGCCAGGAACTTTATTGGGCTTTATTCGCTTGGCTGCCTCGACAACTTTAAGTTCCGTGACGCACGGAGGGGTAAGGGTAGGGGCCTTGCTTTTCTCTTCCTTAGTTTATTGGTGACATGCTTATATGCCAAACCCTAGGTGTCTTTGTCTACGCTATTCAGCAGTTCACTATAGGCCCGCGAATTGGTAGCCGATATGTCATGCATGAACTCTAAGCGTTTGTTTCTAAATTTCTTCATGGGTGCTACCTCTGGCTCGTTGCGCCTTCTCCTTGCCCTGTGGCATTCAGACCATTGTTGATTCAAGGTGGCGCTCCACCAGTATGCAGGTGGCTTGCGCTGCGCCTTACATCTCTTTGGCATGGTGAGAGTAGGGTTCGCTCAGACGCATGATATCTACATTGCGCTCCGCCGCAGGCTGAGCCAGAAGTCTCTGATCGGCTGCGCAATGGTTCACATTGAGCTGGATAAACGACTCGTGGGTGGTTTCTATCCACTTCGCGACTCCAAATTAGACATTTTTGTGGAGAAACACACCCCCGTACGTCCTTGATGATTCGGCACCTTGACCATCAAACGTATACCGTGCCCTGTTTCAGGACCGCAATCGCAATCGGAATGGGTGCATATTATCAGCATCTTTACGTGTTCTAAAGTAGAATTCTGTAACCTAAATACTTTCCTTAATATTCGTAAATTATCGATTTGCGTGGGCGGTAAGCGTGGCACTCCAAATTTGAAATAAACTTGATCTGCGTACAGTATACAGGTACCATCATGTCAAATATGGTGTCTCTAGCTTTTGTAATAGCTGATATCTCGACGTTCATACAGACAGACAGACAGACGCATGCTCAATCGACTCGGCTGTTGATCGTGAGCCAGAATAAATATACTTTGTGGGGTCTGCCATGTCTCCTTCGGGCTGTTATATAATTTTGCACAAACTTAGTATACCGCCCACGCAAATCGATCATTTTCGATTATTAGGAGAACTAACTAACTAACAAATAACAATCCAATCGGATAAAAGGCACAAGAGTTTTTCGTCTAAACGTTTTCCATAGTTATACTGCTTGCGCAACTGCAGCATAACGTGACGTGTTCTATGATGCTTTGTTTCAGCCGTAGCGTAAAGCTATGCCGTTTTCACATGTAGATGGCGCTATTTAAAAATAGTTCTAAGGAGTGACCCGAAAAAAAGTGCACATATAGTTTTTGTTATAACTTTAAGATTTCTCTCCACCGCCCACGCAAATCGATAATTTACGATTATTAGGAAAAGTATTGAAGTTATACCTTTCTGCTTTGGTGTGAACATAGATAATTACAATGTTAATATATTCTCAAAATTACAATCCGATCGAACAATTAACACAGAAGATATTCATCTAAACATTTTCCATAGTTACACTGCGAATGGTATCTTACTGTCAAGCGCGCTCGACTGTAGCTTTCTTTACTTCTTTTTTATACCCGCTACTCATAGAGTAGAAGGGTATTATAACTTTGTTCAAACCGAAAATGTATGTAACAGGCAGAAGGAGACACCTCCGACCCCATAAAGTATATATATTCTGGCTCAGGATCAACAGCCGAGTCGATATAGCCATGTCCGTCTGTCCCTCTGTCTGTCCGTGTGAAAATCTAGATCTCAGCTATTATAAGAGCTAGGACAACCAAATTTGGTGACAATATGTGTTATTATTGCACGCTGATCAAGTTTATTTTGGATTTTGGCCACGCCCCCTTCCGCCCCCGCAAATCGAAAAAACATTGATAACAAGTGCAATTTTGATGCCATGTTGTTCATTTTCGGTTTACATAATAACTACAGCTAGCCAGATGATCTCTGAAAATTTGGTAACAATCGGATAATAAACACAGAAGTTATTCAGCTTAACGTTTTCCATAGCTGTAAGCAGCGCTGCCGGCAGCGCTGCTTGCAGCATTGTGCCGAATCGTGTGTGCGTGTACGGTGGTGAAATGGGTTAAGTTGTGGACTGCAAAACGAACAGTACTATTATGCATTTACGGGTTCAAGTCCCGCCCGCATCAAAAATTAAATGTGTGCAAAAATGTTTTTTTTTTTTATTTTATATTTTGACTTTGCATAAATATTATGTCCATAGCCGTTCCATTCCGCAAATAAATTATGTACAAGCAGCTGGGTAGCGGGTATATTACAGTCGAGCACACTCGACTGTAGCTTTCTTACTTGTTAGATCATGGATTTAAAAAAAATACATGGTCTATTGTGTTTGTCGAAATGTGCGTAACAGGAAGAAGGAGGAATCTACGACCCCAGAAAGTATATATATTCTTTCTCAGGATCACTAGCCGAGTCGATTAAACCACGTCTGTCTGTCGGTCTGTATGAACGCCTATATCTTAGAAACTAAAAAAGCTACCACCAAATTTGGTGACAACACTTATGTGAATCATACGCTGTAAAATTTTTATTAAAATTTGGGCCACGCCTAAAATTATATGTGTTGTTTATTATTTTTCTTTGAAAAACACGTTTACCAATAACAGTTTTCTAAATCCGATTTTTTTCATTACCTTGAAAAATCAAGTCAACACTTGACTGTAGCCGTTCCTACTTGTTTTTTTTCCCATTCGACAATTGAAAATGGTCAAAAATGGTATACTAAGTTTGTGCAAAATTATATAACAGCCCGAAGGAGACATGGCAGACCCCACAAAGTATATTTATTCTGGCTCACGATCAACAGCCGAGTCGATTGAGCATGCGTCTGTCTGTCTGTCTGTATGAACGTCGAGATATCAGCTATTACAAAAGCTAGAGACACCATATTTGACATGATGGTACCTGTATACTGTACGCAGATCAAGTTTATTTCAAATTTGGAGTGCCACGCTTACCGCCCACGCAAATCGATAATTTACGAATATTAAGGAAAGTATTTAGGTTACAGAATTCTACTTTAGAACACGTAAAGATGCTGATAATATGCACCCATTCCGATTGCGATTGCGGTCCTGAAACAGGGCACGGTATACGTTTGATGGTCAAGGTGCCGAATCATCAAGGACGTACGGGGGTGTGTTTCTCCACAAAAATGTCTAATTTGGAGTCGCGAAGTGGATAGAAACCACCCACGAGTCGTTTATCCAGCTCAATGTGAACCATTGCGCAGCCGATCAGAGACTTCTGGCTCAGCCTGCGGCGGAGCGCAATGTAGATATCATGCGTCTGAGCGAACCCTACTCTCACCATGCCAAAGAGATGTAAGGCGCAGCGCAAGCCACCTGCATACTGGTGGAGCGCCACCTTGAATCAACAATGGTCTGAATGCCACAGGGCAAGGAGAAGGCGCAACGAGCCAGAGGTAGCACCCATGAAGAAATTTAGAAACAAACGCTTAGAGTTCATGCATGACATATCGGCTACCAATTCGCGGGCCTATAGTGAAGTGCTGAATAGCGTAGACAAAGACACCTAGGGTTTGGCATATAAGCATGTCACCAATAAACTAAGGAAGAGAAAAGCAAGGCCCCTACCCTTACCCCTCCGTGCGTCACGGAACTTAAAGTTGTCGAGGCAGCCAAGCGAATAAAGCCCAATAAAGTTCCTGGCAATTGTGAAATCCCTGGAGCAGTTGTCAAGGCAGTGGCGCTGCAGTGTCTTACGGACGGGGTCTTCCCTACGAGGTGGAAGAGCCAGAAATTGATGCTGTTGCCGAAAGGCAATGAACCAATACATGCCGCAAACAGCTATCGCCCATTATGCCTTCTAGATACTGTGGGTAAATTACTGGAACGAATCCTGTATTCCCGAGAGCATAAACGGCTTTGGCGGATAGCAGTATGGCTCCCAGAAAGGTAAGAGCACCTTGGACGCACTCATGAATGTGAGGAACATTGCCAAGAACACCCGCGATGGTGGGAGATGGTTAGAATGATCGAAGGAATATTGTGCAATCGTAACGCTTTAATACAGCCAGATGGAGTGTGATACTCCGCGTATAATAATGGGTATCCCGGAGTACTTGAGGTTCATCGTCGAAAGTTATTACATCGATGGCGTCGACATACACATGACACATACACGCATACATATACATTTATATATAAGAGCTGTCTGCGAACAGCATACATACACATAAGGCAACATATTCATATGCCAATAAACTAGTATTCTTATTGTTGAGTTCATCGAGAGTAGACGTGTATTCACTTAATAGGGAAATAATATTTAATTAATTAATTAATTAATAATAAATCGCAGACAAGATATGAGTTGAGTTGAAAAATTGTTACCCCACCAAACCACGGTTGGTAACTGGCGCAGCCGGATTCGTCATTGGACTGGAAGTAGAGCCGAGGTCGAAGACCCCACGCAATGCAGATCAAAGTAAAATTTTAGCAATATAAAGTGTCGCCTAGCTACATACATATGTATGTACATGAATACATACATAAAGAGCCAACTAGGTTTACGGGTGAAACAGGCGTCTATGCCCAATCGCAATGTTTAATAAAGGTAAAACTAGGCTCACGGATGAAACAGGCGCCTATGCCGTGTTCTTTCTGTTCACTATCCTCTATATGACAGTGTGAGGTGCCGACTTCATATTGTTCGGATTCTGCAGTTCGGACGTCGCGACTTCTCTGGGACCTCACCAGCGTTGACGAAGTCGCTGTCGCTGATACACAGCTAGAAGCTGTACACATTCGTCCGATCACAAACACTACACAAGTTCTGTTGCAAAGTTTGCAAAGGCAATTATTCTAGCAAAAACTAATTATTGTTTAACATTAAAAATGGTCAAAAATGGTATACTAAGTTTGTGCAAAAGTATGTAACAGGCAGAAGGAGACATAGCAGACCCCACAAAGTATATATATTCTGGCTCAGGATCAACAGCCGAGTCCGTCTGTCCGTCTGTCTGTATGAACGTCGAGATCTCAGCTATTAAAACAGCTAGAGGCACCAAATTTGACATGATGGTTTCTGTATACCATGCGCAGATCAAGTTTATTTCAAATTTGGAGTGCCACGCCCACCGCTCACGCAAATCGATAATTTACGAATATTAAGGAAAGTATTTAGGTTACAGATTTCCATTCGACCGTTGAAAATGGTCAAAAATGGTATACTAAGTTTGTGCAAATGTATGTAACAAGTAGAAGGAGACGTGGCAGACCCCACAAAGTATATATATTCTTGCTCAGGATCACTAGCCCAGTCGATTGAGCCATGTCCGTCTAGTACAAAAGCTAAAGACACCAAATTTCACATGAAGGTTCCTGTAGACCATAGGTCTAGATCGATTTTATTTTCAATATTTGATGCCACACCCACCGCCCACGCAAATCGATCATTTTCGATTATTAGGAGAACTAACTAACTAACAAATAACAATCCAATCGGATAAAAGGCACAAGAGTTTTTCGTCTAAACGTTTTCCATAGTTATACTGCTTGCGCAACTGCAGCATAACGTGACGTGTTCTATGATGCTTTGTTTCAGCCGTAGCGTAAAGCTATGCCGTTTTCACATGTAGATGGCGCTATTTAAAAATAGTTCTAAGGAGTGTCCCGAAAAAAGTGCACATATAGTTTTTGTTATAACTTTAAGATTTCTCTCCCGATTTAATTATTTTTTATACCATTCCTCTTTCCATTTGAACGTCTAGATCTCAGCTATTACAAAAGCTGTTTATCATAGGTAGATCGAGTTTATTTTAAATTTTCGATGTCACGTCCACCGCCCACGCAAATCGATAATTTACGATTATTAGGAAAAGTATTGAAGTTATACCTTTCTGCTTTGGTGTGAACATAGATAATTACAATGTTAATATATTCTCAAAATTACAATCCGATCGAACAATTAACACAGAAGATATTCATCTAAACATTTTCCATAGTTACACTGCTTGCGCCTTTGCAGCATAGCGTTCGTCATCGTCACAATGCTTTGTTACAGCCGTAGCGTGTGTACAGCTGATTGCTATGTTTTCAAATGTATGTAGATGGCGCTATTCAATGATAGATCTAATTTGAACAATAGGTGACGGATGAACTTGTGCAGAGTTTTTTGATGGAATTAAATGTGTGATAATTTGTTTCGAAACTGTGCGAATGGTATCTTACTGTCAAGCGCGCTCGACTGTAGCTTTCTTTACTTCTTTTTTATACCCGCTACTCATAGAGTAGAAGGGTATTATAACTTTGTTCAAACCGAAAATGTATGTAACAGGCAGAAGGAGACACCTCCGACCCCATAAAGTGTATATATTCTGGCTCAGGATCAACAGCCGAGTCGATATAGCCATGTCCGTCTGTCCGTCTGTCTGTCCGTGTGAAAATCTAGATCTCACCTATTATAAGAGCTAGGACAACCAAATTTGGTGCCAATATGTGTTATTATTGCACGCTGATGAAGTTTATTTTGGATTTTGGCCACGCCCCCTTCCGCCCCCGCAAATCGAAAAAACATTGATAACAAGTGCAATTTTGATGCCATGTTGTTCATTTTCGGTTTACATGATAACTACAGCTAGCCAGTTGATCTCTGAAAATTTGGTAACAATCGGATAATAAACACAGAAGTTATTCAGCTTAACGTTTTCCATAGCTGTAAGCAGCGCTGCCGGCAGCGCTGCTTGCAGCATTGTGCAGAATCGTGTGTGCGTGTACGGTGGTGAAATGGGTTAAGTTGTGGACTGCAAAACGAACAGTACTATTATGCATTTACGGGTTCGAGTCCCGCCCGCATCAAAAATTAAATGTGTGCAAAAATGTTGTTTTTTTTTATTTTATATTTTGACTTTGCATAAATATTATAAGTCCATAGCCTTTTACGGTCAAAATATGATTGTAGCCGTTTTTTTGTTCCGCAAATAAATTATGTACAAGCAGCTGGGTAGCGGATATATTACAGTAGAGCACACTCGACTGTAGCTTTCTTACTTGTTAGATCATGGATTTAAAAAAAATACATGGTCTATTGTGTTTGTCGAAATGTGCGTAACAGGAAGAAGGAGGAATCTACGACCCCAGAAAGTATATACTTACGTATTTTACTTTTGAGTCGAATAAATGATCCGTCGTTTGACTAAGATCAACGCCTTTAAAGAAGTTTCGGATTTGAAAGAATCAACACGAGGTATTTTTACTTTAGATCTTTATTTCTTCAGTGCCGGCTTAAGACTAAATATACAGAGTTTTGAACGACTCGAAGTGAGTCGCGAGAAACAGAAAATATGTTGGTCAGCAATTTTGTTTATTTGTTTTCAAGTGCAAGAAAAAAGGAATTATGGGGTTCATGTGCTTTACTTTGTTGCAGGTTTCGAATTACGTTACGTTATGTTCTGTAAATGCAAGATTGTATACTTAGCGACTAATGCAATGTAAACGTAATATGAGAAGCATATTATGTTACTTCCCTCCCCTTAAAAGGGAAGCTTATGCTTCCACTCCTTCTATTGGTGTTGATGCCTGCAATCTTGGTGATGCAGTTGGATTTGTATCTTGTGATTCAATGATTATTTTGTTTTTTAGTTTTAAGGAAATACAAACAATACAAGATGTGAGGCTTATGATTGATACTATTATACAAACTGTGATATTATTATTTGATATTAATTGTACAATGTCCTTATGTTCTATTGGTTTCATTTTTATTAGGCTTAAGGGTGTGTACAATGGGGTAAGGTTTATTTCGGGGTTTAGCTTGTTTTCGTTAAGTACGAGGGTCGTTTGATAAGTCCGTGACTTTTTGAATAAAATATATTTTTTTCGTCAAAGAAGCGTTTTATTTCTCAACATAATCTCCTTTTAGCTCTATACATTTAGTCCAGCGTTTTTCCAATTTTTTTATTCCTTCCAAATAATAGGTTTTCTCAAGGCCCTCAAAATAGTCGTTTGTTTCTGTGATGACCTCTTCATTTGACCCGAATCTCTTACCGCCGAGCCATTTCTTCATGTTTGGAAACAAAAAATAGTCACAGGGGGCTAAATCTGGAGAATATGCTGGATGGGGTAGCAGTTCGTAGCCCAATTTATGAAATTTTGCCATGCTGACTACACACGTGTGCACCCGTGCATTGTCCTGATGGAACAGCACTTTTTTTTCGCCAAATGCGGTCGTTTCTGCTTCAAATCAATATCGAATCTGTCCAAAAGCTCTGAATAATATTCGCCGGTGATCGTTTTACCCTTTTCAAGGTAATCGATGTGAATGATACCTTGTGCATCCCAAAAAACTGTGGCCATGACCTTGTTGGCCGACAGACCCACCTTGGCCTTCTTTTGGTGCACGTTCACCCGGAGAAACCCACTGTCTTGATTGTTCTTTGGTCTCTGGTGTGGTGTGGTGGATCCATGTTTCGTCTACGGTAACGAAACGGCGCAAAAATTCGTTTGGATTGCGGTTGAACATCGCCAAACACTCCTTTGAAATGGTCACACGGTTGCGCTTATGGTCGTGTGTGAGCAATCGCGGCACCCATCGCGCGGAAAGCTTTTTCATGTCCAAATATTCATGTAAAATGTGATGTACCCGTTCAGTTGAGATGCCTACAGCCTCAGCTACCTCACGCACTTTCATTCTCCGATCATCCAATATCATTCCATGGATTTTGTCGACGATTTCTGGCATGACGACCTCTTTTGGGCGACCTGAACGTTCGGCATCACTTGTACTGGTACGACCACAACGGAACTCAGTAAACCATTTCTTAACCATTGAAATTGATGGTGCAGAGTCCCCATAATATTTATCAAGTCTTTCCTTGGTTTCGGTGATGGATTTTTTACGCAAAAAATAATGCTTAATTAGCACACGAAATTCACTTTTTTCCATTTTCGTTAAAATTCACGAGATCGTCTGCTTTCAATGCCTATAAAACGCAAACCAAAAAACGCAGCTTTCTCAAAATTTTACAGTCAGCTGTTAATCGATAACTGCTGACAGGAGCAGTGTTGTATTTAGAGCAGGTGCGCGGCAAATACAAAAAGTCACGGTCTTATCAAACGACCCTCGTATTATGTTTCCTATTTTGATTTTACATTGTTTTATTGTTATTATTTTGTTGCCGTTAACCGTTACATTTTTATTTATTTCTTGGCAATTTTGTTCTAAGATAGTGTTGTTTAGATTCCAAGTGATGATACTATTTGGTTCTACATAGTTAATTATTTGTTTGACTGTTATAGGGAGAAAGTTACATATTGGATTTGTTCTTTTAATAATATTTTTGATACATTCGTTGTTAATTTCTTGATAGTTCTGGTTATAAATTTTATCTTTTTCTTCGAAATAAGTGTCTTTGTCTATATGATCAAGTTGATAGCCATTATTATCTGGATAGGGTATTATGTTAATGTTATGAATGGGTTTTTGTTTAGTAGGGATATGAGCTATGATAAGTAGTTGGTTAGTGTTGATCCAGGTTGAGGTTTTAGTCTGTAGTATGTTGCTACTGTCAACGTTTTCTAATTTGTCATAGTTAAGTAATTTTGGGTTAAACAGTCCTAGTCGTGAGAGTTGCATTCCCATTGCGATGTCTTCAATGTATTCGGTAAATTATATTAGTTCGTATAGCATTTGTTCTCTGTTATTATGTTCGTCTTCAAATTCTTTGATCTTTTGCATGTTACTGTTGATAAGTTGAATTATGTCGCTCATTTCGTGTATGTTTATTGAATTTTTTGTCGCGGACTCTAATTGGTTATGAATTTGTATCCGGTCGTTATTGTCTAGTGTCCCGAAAAGGTATTTAAATGCAGATCCCATTATGTTGATTAGTCCGCGTTTCTGTCTATTTGTCTGGTGTAACGTTATAGCGTTAAGTTCCCTTAACATTTTATTGTGTAGAAGTTTAATTTGGGGGGATATGTGTATAGTTGGTTACTTTAGTGTTAAAATAGTGAGTTAGGTTGTCTATATCCAAGAGGTTTATGCGGAGACAGTGGTGTTCGTATTCTGAAGGGATTTGAATAGGTTTGTCCGAGAATAGGAGATATCCGTGGTCGGTGTCAATGTTGTTTATTTGGAGTTGCTGGGCTTGGCATAGTTTTGTAAGAGTAAGGAGAAGTATTATGGTGAACAAGGGGCCTGTAAAATGGGAAGTTGATTAGTTTTCTTCTGTTTTTTAAATTGGGTCTTATAGTAATGTGTCTCTCTGTTTCTGTTAGTAATTTTGTAATGGTCTTCGTCGGTTTGTTCGACGTTCTTTGTCAATTTGAAAGGGGCTTCTAATTTTCCTTTTTGTAATGGTCCTTTTCTGTATCTGGTGTCGACATTATATTCAGTTCTATTCTTATTTATTTCGTTAATCTTCTTTTCTTTATTGTTTTGTGTATCTAAGTTAGGTTGTCCGGCGTAAATGAATACGTGAGCAGGGGTTTGTCCGGTAGTATCGTGTTTGGTCTTGTGGTTGTAAATGTAGAGGATTGTTTCTATTTTACTTAATTTGGTCTCATTGTCGTCAGAGTTTTTTATGATACGGATTTTTTCGTTTATAGTCTTGTGGAGTCTCTCTATGTCAGCGACACCTGTTTTTGTGGTATTAAGTTGTAACTCTACTTCTTCGGTTTCGACCCAACGTTTGAGGGCTAGGCTGGAGAATGCACCATCTCGATCTGCTTTGAGAAGTTTAGGTTTCCCTAACTGATTAAATATGCGCATTAAGGCATTTTTGCATTCTACCCAGTCTTTTGTCTTAATCTGTTCAAGGGTGGCGAATTTAGAGTAAATATCGATACAGCTCAAATAGTGGTTTCCTTCGGAAGAATAGATATCTATTACGAACTTATCACGACAATGTTCGGGTTTAGGGGCAATTTTCATTGGCATTTCTGTGTTACGGTGTTCTGTTTTGGCTAGGTTGCAGACTTGACATTCGTTGATTATATTTTGGATAAGGAGTTGGCTATTGGGGAAGTAGTAATTCTCACTAAAGAGTTTTACAGTTTTTTGAATTCCGGGGTGTAAGAGCTTTTCATGGGTGTTTAGGATTAGTTCCTTAAAACTTGCATAAGTAAGGATGTTTTTTAATAAAACGAGGCTTCGGAAAATTTTTGTACATTTCGGATTCATTGTTGTTGTATATGCATTTTGGATCATTTCGAAGTCTGCATCGCTTTCGATGTAAAGAGCGCTATTCTTTGAGCAAAAGTGATTGAGTAGATATTGTTTGGCTGCTTCTAGGGTCATTTCTTTGTAGGAAATGTGTATGATTTGTTTCTTGAAATAAGTTTCGTGCTCTATACTACTATTGGGACCTTTTGAGAAAATAATTTGTCTTTTATGGTAATTAATGGCTTTTTCGGACAACCCTATTAAGTTGCTATTATCTTCTTCTGCGCTATGTTGCGTAGATTCTCCGAAGAATCCTTGTTCTATTTTGATTCTAGACAGTGCATCTGCGACATGGTTTTCCTTTCCTTTGATATATTTTATATCGAAGTCGTACTCGGATAATCTAATCTTCCACCTAGTCAGCTTTGAGTTAGGTTCTTTTAATTTATGTAGCCAGCACAATGGTTGATGGTCAGAAGCTATTTCGAAATGTCGTCCTAACAGGTAGTGTCTAAAGGTTTTTGTTGCCCAAACTATTGCTAGTAGTTCTTTTCCTATAGCGCTGTAATTAACTTCATGTTCGTTTAGGGTCCTGCTAATGTAGCTAATGGGGTGTCCATCTTGAGATAGAACAGCACCTAATGCTACATTGCTTGCGTCAGTTGTTAATACAAATTTTCTTTCAAAATTTGGTATTTTTAATATAGGGTCTTCGGAAATAAGTAATTTTAATTATTGAAATGCTTCTATATATTCTTTTTGTTTTGTATCTATTTTTTCTCCCTTTTTAAGACATTTAGTCAGTGGTTTCGCTATGTCAGAGAAGTTGGGTATGAATTTCCTGTAATAACCTGTGATTCCAAGGAATGCTTTAATTTCTTTAGGTTTAGATGGAAGTGGGTAATCTTGTATAGCTTTGATTTTTTCAGGATTTGGTTTAATTCCATCTTTAGTGATAACGTGTCCTAGAAAAGTAGTTTCTTGTCTTAGGAATTCACATTTATCTAGCTGTAGTTTTAGGTTAGCTTGAGATAATTTCTCGAAGACTGCTTCAAGGGATTGAAGGTGTTCCTCTAAAGAGGTAGAAAAGACAATGATGTCGTCTAGATATACTAGACAGTTTTTATTTAAAAGCGGACGAAGTAGGTTATTCATACAGCGTTGGAAGGTAGCTGGGGCGTTTTTAAGCCCAAATGGCATTCTAGTATATTCGTAATGTCCGTATTTAGTAGAGAAAGCCGTTTTGGCTATTGATTCTGAATCCATCTCTATTTGGTGGAAGCCTTTTGCCAAGTCTATGGTGGTAAAGTAATTAGACCTCCCTAACTTTCCTAATATTTCGTCTATATTTGGCATAGGGTATCGGTCGTTTATTGTTATTTCATTCAACTTCCTATAGTCTATGACTATTCGAAGTTTCTGCTGTCCAGAAGCATCTAATTTTTTTGGTACTACCCAGACGGGGCTGCAGTACGGTGAGTTGCTTTCTCGAATGATGCCTTGTTCTAACATTTCTTGAATTTGTCTTTCTACTTCTTGTTCGTATGATTGTTGGAAGCCATACATTTTAGAGTAAACTGGAATATTATGTGTGGTATTGATTGTATGTTTTTCTTGGTTTGTGAAGCTAAGTTTGTCGCCCTCGTGAAACTGAATGTCTTTGAATCTTGTCAGTAAGTTTGTTAATTTGTATTTTTCTTCTGCATTTAAATGGTTCAGTCGGAACAGATTCTCCTGAAGTGTGGAGGTTTCTAAAAAGGTAGGATCTTGTGGGAACGAAGAGTCTACTTGAACATGATTTTGTTCTGTAAGTTTTTCAGTGTCTTTTATTTTATAGACTTTGTTGAAGAGAGTGGCAGTTTTCTTTTGATAATCTATTATGGCTTTAGCTTTAGACAACAATTTGCGTCCAATCAGCATGTCATAATGATCTGAGAATTTGTGAATTAGAAACTCCTGAGCAATAGGAAAGTAGTTATTGGGTGGTATAGTTGTGGTCTCGTTAATAGTTAACGAGCCATTACTTGTATGAATTAGGTGGTTGGTTTGTTGTATAGGTGTTTCAGAAATGTTCCGAGTAAGCATGTTTATGGTGGATCCAGTGTCAATTAGGCATTTTAAGTCTATGTCATTATGTTTAATAATTACATATTGGTTTGATCCGGGGCAACTAGCCGAAAATTTTCTGCTTCTTCAGTATTGTCTGATTCGTCATCGTTTGGTGCTGTCTGTTCTTGTTGTGTTTTGTCCGAAGTGTCATAATCTTGTTCGAGAGGGATTTGAGTTGGGTCTGGGATATAACCCATTTGATAAGGATATGGTTGCGGTTGGAAGTTATCAGGGTAGTATGGATAGTAATAATGGTGGGTATTCGGGTTGGTTTGATACCATTTCTTGGTATCTTAGTTCTTCTATGCTCATTTTAGTCTGTCCGCTGTCTGATGGTCTTTGTCTTTTTACCGGGTTGTTGGTTTGTGTGTTCCCAGTTGGAGGGAAGCTATTCGGTATGTAAGTTTGATTAGGTCCGAAACGATTTTGGTCAAAGATATTCTGCCGGTTAAAGACAGGATTCGGTCTGGGTATGTTAGGTTGTGGGTAGGTTGGTCTTGGTTGATATTGGGGGAAAGGGGTTTGATTGGGCCTGGTTGTATGAATTGGTGCGTATGGGTATGGTTGATAATAGGGTTGGAAGACGTTGTTATGGTATGGTTGAAAAGGTGTTATAGGTTTATTTTGACCATTAACTTGTCTATTTGGTAAGTTACTTGGCGTCCTATTAGAATTAGGAGCTGGCTTAAAGTTATCTTTGTTTAATGTTTGAGGTTCATATAGACCTTTTTCTTGTAAGATATTAATAAGGGATCTTAAATCGGGAATTTGGCAGTTAACTATTCTTATATGAATATGGTTAGGGAGTTTTTGGATCAAGTTTTCTATGCTATCTTGAATAAGTCTGGTAAATAAGGCGGTTTCAGCTGGGTTATTTTCTAGTTCTAACTTACTCATTAAAACTTGTCGTCTTTTCTCGGCTTCTTCCAGAAACTGCCTGATGTTGCCTTTGTATTGAATGTTCCGGAATTCCTCCAAAAGTTGATGACTCGGTGCTTGGGGTTTGTAATATAGGATCAATCTGGTCCTTAGTTCAATCCAGCTGGTGAAGTTGTTGGTCCCGAGAGTACGGATGACGTCGCCGCTGATATTGCGTTCGATGTGTCCATAGATTATCAACTTCTGCCTTTCGTCAGTAGTTTGGTATAAGGCCAGAATGAAGTCGATGCGAGTTATAAAAGTATGTAGAGTATTCGGGTCTCCATTGAAGATTTCGACAGCATTTATCTGTCTCTCGACTTGACTCATATTTGAGTCGGATAGTATTATAGGGCTTGCTGTTGCCATTGTTGTTGTTGTATTTATTGTTATTTAATGTTTTAGATAAGGTTCGCGTTCTGGATAAGGTTTGCAGTTTCGGATAGGTTTTGTTTTTTCGATAAGGTTCTGGTTTTCACTATTAGTTGGTGTCTTCGTTGAATTTAGGTTTGTGTGTTGGATAAGGTTTGTTTTTTCGATAAGGTTCTAGTTTTCACTATTAGTTGGTGTCTTCGTTGAATTTTGGTTTGTATTTTGGATAGGGTTTTAGTTTTGGATAAGGTTCTGGTTTTCACTATTGGTTTGTGTCTTTGTAGATTTTAGGTTTATGTCTTGGATAGGGTTTTCGTTTTTAGATAAGGTTCTGGTTTTCACTGTTGGTTTGTGTCTTTGTAGATTTTAGGTTTATGTCTTGGATAGGGTTTTAGTTTTTGGATAAGGTTCTGGTTTTCACTGTAGGTTTTTGTCTCTGGTCGAACTTTAGGTTTGTGTTTGTTGTTTGTTCACTTATTATTTTCATTCACTTATAATGTTTGTTATTCACTTAGTTATAGTTCTTTAGTTTAGGTTTTGTTGAATTTTCGCACTTATTTGTTTGTAATATTTCTGTTATTCACTTATTTGTAAGTTTTTAATTTAAGTTTGTTGGGTTGCGCGCTTAGCTGTTTCGCTTTGGTTTGAGTATCCTTTTGTGGATTTACTACTCAGCGAATTCAAAGGCGTCTTCTTAAAATTTTTTTTTTTTTGTAATTTTAAGTTATTTCACTTCGTGGTCACTTTATGGGATTGAGTACCATTGGTTAACACTTTTCGCGGTGAACAGATTTACTGACACGATTTGCGTTTGTTATAAGGTTAGGTATACCGTTGGTTAGCACTTTCCACTGTGAACAGATTTACCGACGCGACTTGCGTTTGTTCTTTTGTGGATAATAATTGAAGAATTGGATAGGGTTACTATCGCATCAACAATGTATTATCCTACCGGCTGCGCCACTTACGTATTTTACTTTTGAGTCGAATAAATGATCCGTCGTTTGACTAAGATCAACGCCTTTAAAGAAGTTTCGGATTTGAAAGAATCAACACGAGGTATTTTTACTTTAGATCTTTATTTCTTCAGTGCCGGCTTAAGACTAAATATACAGAGTTTTGAACGACTCGAAGTGAGTCGCGAGAAACAGAAAATATGTTGGTCAGCAATTTTGTTTATTTGTTTTCAAGTGCAAGAAAAAAGGAATTATGGGGCTCATGTGCTTTACTTTGTTGCAGGTTTCGAATTACGTTACGTTATGTTCTGTACATGCAAGATTGTATACTTAGCGACTAATGCAATGTAAACGTAATATGAGAAGCATATTATGTTACTATATATATTCTTTCTCAGGATCACTAGCCGAGTCGATTAAACCACGTCTGTCTGTCCGTCTGTATGAACGCCTATATCTTAGAAACTAAAAAAGCTAGAGCCACCAAATTTGGTGACAACACTTATGTGAATTATACGCTGTAAAATTTTTATTAAAATTTGGGCCACGCCTAAATTTATATGTGTTGTTTATTATTTTTCTTTGAAAAACACGTTTACCAATAACAGTTTTCTAAATCCGATTTTTTTCATTACCTTGAAAAATCAAGTCAACACTTGACTGTAGCCGTTCCTACTTGTTTTTTTACCATTCGACAATTGAAAATGGTCAAAAATGGTATACTAAGTTTGTGCAAAATTATATAACAGCCCGAAGGAGACATGGCAGACCCCACAAAGTATATTTATTCTGGCTCACGATCAACAGCCGAGTCGATTGAGCCATGTGCGTCTGTCTGTCTGTCTGTATGAACGTCGAGATATCAGCTATTACAAAAGCTAGAGACACCATATTTGACATGATGGTACCTGTATACCGTACGCAGATCAAGTTTATTTCAAATTTGGAGTGCCACGCTTACCGCCCACGCAAATCGATAATTTACGAATATTAAGGAAAGTATTTAGGTTACAGAATTTTACTTTAGAACACGTAAAGATGCTGATAATATGCACCCATTCCGATTGCGATTGCGGTCCTGAAACAGGGCACGGTATACGTTTGATGGTCAAGGTGCCGAATCATCAAGGACGTACGGGGGTGTGTTTCTCCACAAAAATGTTTAATTTGGAGTAGCGAAGTGGATAGAAACCACCCACGAGTCGTTTATCCAGCTCAATGTGAACCATTGCGCAGCCGATCAGAGACTTCTGGCTCAGCCCGCGGCGGAGCGCAATGTAGATATCATGCGTCTGAGCGAACCCTGGTCTCACCATGCCAAAAAGATGTAAGGCGCAGCGCAAGCCACCTGGATACTGGTGGAGCGCCACCTTGAATCAACAATGGTCTGAATGCCACAGGGCAAGGAGAAGGCGCAACGAGCCAGAGGTAGCACCCATGAAGAAATTTAGAAACAAACGCTTAGAGTTCATGCATGACATATCGGCTACCAATTCGCGGGCCTATAGTGAACTGCTAAATAGCGTAGACAAAGACACCTAGGGTTTGGCATGTAAGCATGTCACCAATAAACTAAGGAAGAGAAAAGCAAGGCCCCTACCCTTACCCCTCCGTGGGTCACGGAACTTAAAGTTGTCGAGGCAGCCAAGCGAATAAAGCCCAATAAAGTTCCTGGCAATTGTGAAATCCCTGGAGCAGTTGTCAAGGCAGTGGCGCTGCAGTGTCTTACGGACGGGGTCTTCCCTACGAGGTGGAAGAGCCAGAAATTGATGCTGTTGCCGAAAGGCAATGAACCAATACATGCCGCAAACAGCTATCGCCCATTATGCCTTTTAGATACTGTGGGTAAATTACTGGAACGAATCCTGTATTCCCGAGAGCATAAACGGCCTTGGCGGATAGCAGTATGGCTCCCAGAAAGGTAAGAGCACCTTGGACGCACTCATGAATGTGAGGAACATTGCCAAGAACACCCGCGATGGTGGGAGATGGTTAGAATGATCGAAGGAATATTGTGCAATCGTAACGCTTTAATACAGCCAGATGGAGTGTGATACTCCGCGTATAATAATGGGTATCCCGGAGTACTTGAGGTTCATCGTCGAAAGTTATTACATCGATGGCGTCGACATACACATGACACATACACGCATACATATACATTTATATATAAGAGCTGTCTGCGAACAGCATACATACACATAAGGCAACATATTCATATGCCAATAAACTAGTATTCTTATTGTTGAGTTCATCGAGAGTAGACGTGTATTCACTTAAGAGGGAAATAATATTTAATTAATTAATTAATTAATAATAAATCGCAGACAAGATATGAGTTGAGTTGAAAAATTGTTACCCCACCAAACCACGGTTGGTAACTGGCGCAGCCGGATTCGTCATTGGACTGGAAGTAGAGCCGAGGTCGAAGACCCCACGCAATGCAGATCAAAGTAAAATTTTAGCAATATGAAGTGTCGCCTAGCTACATACATATGTATGTACATGAATACATACATAAAGAGCCAACTAGGTTTACGGGTGAAACAGGCGTCTATGCCCAATCGCAATGTTCAATAAAGGTAAAACTAGGCTCACGGATGAAACAGGCGCCTATGCCGTGTTCTTTCTGTTCACTATCCTCTATATGACAGTGTGAGGTGCCGACTTCATATTGTTCGGATTCTGCAGTTCGGACGTCGCGACTTCTCTGGGACCTCACCAGCGTTGACGAAGTCGCTGTCGCTGATACACAGCTAGAAGCTGTACACATTCGTCCGATCACAAACACTACACAAGTTCTGTTGAAAAGTTTGCAAAGGCAATTATTCTAGCAAAAACTAATTATTGTTTAACATTAAAAATGGTCAAAAATGATATACTAAGTTTGTGCAAAAGTATGTAACAGGCAGAAGGAGACATAGCAGACCCCACAAAGTATATATATTCTGGCTCAGGATCAACAGCCGAGTCCGTCTGTCCGTCTGTCTGTATGAACGTCGAGATCTCAGCTATTAAAACAGCTAGAGGCACCAAATTTGCCATGGTGGTTCCTGTATACCATACGCAGATCAAGTTTATTTCAAATTTGGAGTGCCACGCCCACCGCCCACGCAAATCGATAATTTACGAATATTAAGGAAAGTATTTAGGTTACAGATTTCCATTCGACCGTTGAAAATGGTCAAAAATGGTATACTAAGTTTGTGCAAAATTATATAACAGCCCGAAGGAGACATGGCAGACCCCACAAAGTATATTTATTCTGGCTCACGATCAACAGCCGAGTCGATTGAGCCATGTGCGTCTGTCTGTCTGTATGAACGTCGAGATATCAGCTATTACAAAAGCTAGAGACACCATATTTGACATGATGGTACCTGTATACCGTACGCAGATCAAGTTTATTTCAAATTTGGAGTGCCACGCTTACCGCCCACGCAAATCGATAATTTACGAATATTAAGGAAAGTATTTAGGTTACAGAATTCTACTTTAGAACACGTAAAGATGCTGATAATATGCACCCATTCCGATTGCGATTGCGGTCCTGAAACAGGGCACGGTATACGTTGGATGGTCAAGGTGCCGAATCATCAAGGACGTACGGGGGTGTGTTTCTCCACAAAAATGCCTAATTTGGAGTAGCGAAGTGGATAGAAACCACCCACGAATCGTTTATCCAGCTCAATGTGAACCATTGCGCAGCCGATCAGAGACTTCTGGCTCAGCCTACGGCGGAGCGCAATGTAGATATCATGCGTCTGAGCGAACCCTACTCTCACCATGCCAAAGAGATGTAAGGCGCAGCGCAAGCCCCCTGCATACTGGTGGAGCGCCACCTTGAATCAACAATGGTCTGAATGCCACAGGGCAAGGAGAAGGCGCAACGAGCCAGAGGTAGCACCCATGAAGAAATTTAGAAATAACGCTTAGAGTTCATGCATGACATATCGGCTACCAATTCGCGGGCCTATAGTGAACTGCTGAATAGCGTAGACAAAGACACATAGGGTTTGGCATATAAGTATGTCACCAATAAACTAAACTCACTCATGAATGTGAGGAACATTGCCAAGAACACTCGCGATGGTGGGAGATGGTTAGAATGATCGAAGGAATATTGTGCAATCGTAACGCTTTAATACAGCCAGATGGAGTGTGATACTCCGCGTATAATAATGGGTATCCCGGAGTACTTGAGGTTCATCGTCGAAAGTTATTACATCGATGGCGTCGACATACACATGACACATACACGCATACATATACATGTATATATAAGAGCTGTCTGCGAACAGCATACATACACATAAGGCAACATATTCATATGCCAATAAACAAGTATACTTATTGTTGAGTTCATCGAGAGTAGACGTGTATTCACTTAATAGGGAAATAATATTTAATTAATTAATTAATTAATAATAAATCGCAGACAAAATATGGGTTGAGTTGAACCGCCCACGCAAATCGATAATTTACGAATATAAAGTAAAGTATTTAGGTTACAGATTTCCATTCGACCGTTGAAAATGGTCAAAAATGGTATACTAAGTTTGTGCAAATGTATGTAACAAGTAGAAGGAGGCGTGGCAGACCCCACAAAGTATATATATTCTTGCTCAGGATCACTAGCCCAGTCGATTGAGCCATGTCCGTCTAGTACAAAAGCTAGAGACACCAAATTTCACATGAAGGTTCCTGTAGACCATAGGTCTAGATCGATTTTATTTTCAATATTTGATGCCACACCCACCGCCAACGCAAATCGATCATTTTCGATTATTAGGAGAACTAACTAACTAACAAATAACAATCCAATCGGATAAAAGGCACAAGAGTTTTTCGTCTAAACGTTTTCCATAGTTATACTGCTTGCGCAACTGCAGCATAAGGTGACGTGTTCTATGATGCTTTGTTTCAGCCGTAGCGTAAAGCTATTCCGTTTTCACATGTAGATGGCGCTATTTAAAAATAGTTCTAAGGAGTGTCCCGAAAAAAAGTGCACATATAGTTTTTGTTATAACTTTAAGATTTCTCTCCCGATTTAATTATTTTTTATACCATTCCTCTTTCCATTTGAACGTCTAGATCTCAGCTATTACAAAAGCTGTTTATCATAGGTAGATCGAGTTTATTTTAAATTTTCGATGTCACGTCCACCGCCCACGCAAATCGATAATTTACGATTATTAGGAAAAGTATTGAAGTTATACCTTTCTGCTTTGGTGTGAACATAGATAATTACAATGTTAATATATTCTCAAAATTACAATCCGATCGAACAATTAACACAGAAGATATTCATCTAAACATTTTCCATAGTTACACTGCTTGCGCCTTTGCAGCATAGCGTTCGTCATCGTCACAATGCTTTGTTACAGCCGTAGCGTGTGTACAGCTGATTGCTATGTTTTCAAATGTATGTAGATGGCGCTATTCAATGATAGATCTAATTTGAACAATAGGTGGCGGATGAACTTGAGCAGAGTTTTTTGATGGAATTAAATGTGTGATAATTTGTTTCAAAACTGTGCGAATGGTATCTTACTGTCAAGCGCGCTCGACTGTAGCTTTCTATACTTCTTTTTTATACCCGCTACTCATAGAGTAGAAGGGTATTATAACTTTGTTCAAACCGAAAATGTATGTAACAGGCAGAAGGAGACACCTCCGACCCCATAAAGTATATATATTCTGGCTCAGGATCAACAGCCGAGTCGATATAGCCATGTCCGTCTGTCCGTCTGTCTGTCCGTGTGAAAATCTAGATCTCAGCTATTATAAGAGCTAGGACTACCAAATTTGGTGACAATATGTGTTATTATTGCACGCTGATCAAGTTTATTTTGGATTTTGGCCAAGCCCCCTTCCGCCCCCGCAAATCGAAAAAACATTTATAACAAGTGCAATTTTGATGCCATGTTGTTCATTTTCGGTTTACATGATAACTACAGCTAGCCAGATGATCTCTGAAAATTTGGTAACAATCGGATAATAAACACAGAAGTTATTCAGCTTAACGTTTTCCATAACTGTAAGCAGCGCTGCCGGCAGCGCTGCTTGCAGCATTGTGCCGAATCGTGTGTGCGTGTACGGTGGTGAAATGGGTTAAGTTGTGGTCTGCAAAACGAACAGTACTATTATGCATTTACGGGTTCGAGTCCCGCCCGCATCAAAAATTAAATGTGTGCAAAAATGTTTTTTTTTTTATTTTATATTTTGACTTTGCATAAATATTATAAGTCCATAGCCTTTTACGGTCAAAATATGATTGTAGCCGTTTTTTTGTTCCGCAAATAAATTATGTACAAGCAGCTGGGTAGCGGGTATATTACAGTCGAGCACACTCGACTGTAGCTTTCTTACTTCTTTTTTATTTACAGGGGCGGAAGGGGGCGTGGCCGAAATCCAAAATAAACTTGATCAGCGTGCAATAATAACACATTTTGGTAGTTCTAGCTCTTATAATAGCTGAGATCTAGATTTTCACACGGACAGACAGACACACAGACGGACAGGCAGACAGACGGAAATGGCTATATCGACTCGGCTGTTGATCCTGACCCAGAATATATATACTTTACGGGGTCGGACGTGTCTCCTTCTCCCTGTTACATACATTTTCGGTTTGAACAAAGTTATAATACCCTTCTACTCTATGAGTAGCGGGTATAAAAATCAATTCACACGAGTAGCTCTTTAACAATTACCTTTAACAATGCTTGCAGCATTGTGCCGAATCGTGTGTGCGTGTACGGTGGTGAAATGGGTTAAGCTGTGGACTGCAAAACGAACAATACTATTATGCATTTACGGGTTCGAGTCCCGCCCGCATCAAAAATTAAATGTGTGCAAAAATGTTTTTTTTTTTTTTATTTTATATTTTGACTTTGCATAAATATTATAAGTCCATAGCCTTTTACGGTCAAAATTTGATTGTAGCCGTTTTTTTGTTCCGCAAATAAATTTTGTACAAGCAGCTGAGGAGCGGGTATATTACAATCGAGCACACTCGACTGTAGCTTTCTTACTTGTTTATTATTATTTATTATATCTTTCCATTGGGCGAAGTTCGGGGCAATTTGGTGGATTCTCCTCTTTTGATATAAAATTGATTTTTTTTTAATTTAGGAAGGCCAAAGTTGAATGGGCATAGTGAGCTGCTGTGAGATCTGCCCAAAATATTGTTGAGACATTGTGATTTTCATAAAATGGAATCAAACGATTTTTTAAGCGGACTCGTGAACAGTCCCACCTTTAGTTTTGGTATTAAATTGAGGGCCGGATAAAGTTCTCGAGTCCAATTTCACATAAGTTTCATCTTCCATAATAACGCATTCCATTTTATCAGAGAGCATTCGATCATAGAGCTTTTGCACTCTCAATTTGCCGACTTGTATTTGTCGTAAACTTTTTATACCCGCTTCTTATAGAGTAGAAGGGTATTATTACTTTATTCAAACCGAAAATATATGTAACAGGCAGAAGGAAACATCTCCGACCCCATAGAGTATATATATTCTGGCTCAGGATTAACAGCCGAATCGATATAGCCATGTCCGTCTCTCTGTCTGCCGTCCGTGTGAAATTCTATATATTAACTATTATAAGAGCTGGAACTACCAAATTAGGTGACAAAATGTGATATTATTGCACGCTGATCACCCTGACGCTGACCCTTCCGCCCCCGTAAATCGAAAAAATTTATTACAAGCGCAATTTTGATGCCATATTGTTCATTTTCGGTTTATATGATAACTACAGCTAGCCAGATGTTCTCTGTCGAGCACACTCGACTGTAGATTTCTTACTTGTTCTTCCTGTTTTTAGTCTATGTTTCGAAGAATATGTGTCTCCAAACTTAATTATTAGGTTTTTTACCCTATTAACACTAATTTTATAGCGTTTAGCTAATTCTATGTATCACACACTGTGCAGTAATTTTGCACAATTTTTTGGCGCACGTGTTCTTCGATTCGAGGCATTGTTGAAAGTGAACAGCGAACAGTCAAAAGAGAATATTATAATTGAGCTTTCTAACGGTGCATCGCATACCGTAATCGAAAGCTTGCACTGCGAGAAATTAGCAATTAAAAGTGTGCAGTTTCTTTTCGGGACACTCCTTAATTTAAACAGAGTTTTTGATGGAATTTAATGTGTGATAATAAGTTTCGAAAATGGGCGAATGGTATCTTACTGTCGGATGCGTTCACCTACAGCTTACTTTACTTGTTTTAGATTTTGACTTTGCAATAATAAATAATAATATAATTTTGTAAATCAATGGCCTTTTTTAGTCAAAATATGATTGTAACCGTTCTTTGTTGTTTCACAAATAATTTTGATAAACGAGCAGCTGAGTAGCGGGTATATAACAGTCGAGTGTCCTCTTTCTTACTTGTTTTAATTGATTAATAGTAGACGGTAGTAAGCCTTGAAGTTACTGCTGAAAGCACACAGCGTTGGTACTTGCCTAAATGAATGGTGTAATTTTTATACCATTCGAGCATTGTAAATGGTCAAAAATTGTATATTAAGTTTGTGCATAAGTATGTAACAGGCAGAAGGAGGCGTGTCAGAACCCACAAGGTATATATATTCTTGCTCAAGATCACTAGCCGAGTCAATTGAGCCATATCGGTCAGTCTGTCCGTTTGAACGTGTGGATCTCAGCTATTACAACAGCTAAAGCCACCAGATTTTAAATGGATTTCAGCTATTACAAAAGCTAGAGACACCAAATTTCACATGAAATTTCCTCTATAACATAGGTAGATCGAGTTTATTTTCATTTTTTAATGCCACGCCCACCAACCATGCAAATCGATAATTTACAATTATCAAGAAAGCTTTTTGCTTTGGTATGAATATAGATAATTGCAATATAAATCTAATTGCGTTGCTTCGATTCAGTCGTAGCGTGTGTAAAGCTAATTGCTATGACGTTTTTATAGATAATATAGATCTAATTTAAACAATAGATGGCATAGGTAATAAAAGTGTGATAATTTCTTTCAAAACTGGGCGAATGGTAACTTACTGTCGGGTGTGCTCGACTGTAGCTTTCCTTACTAGTTTATACTGATTAGACCATGGATTTTAAAAAAATACATAGTCTATTGTGTTTATCGAAATGTGCGTAACAGGCAGAAGAAGGAATCTGCGACCCCATAAAGTAAATATATATTATTATTCTTGCTCAGGATCACTAGCCGAGTCGATTAAGCTATATCTGTCTGTCCATCTGTATGAACGCCTATATCTCAGAAAGTGAAAAAGCTAGAGTCACCAAATTTGGTGACAACACTCATGTGTTCCGCCCCCGCAAATCGATAAACCTTATAGCAAGCGTCTATATCTCAGAAACTAAACAACTAATGAAAGCTACAGTCGACCGCGGCCGACCATAAGATACCATTCGACCAACTTCGTAGTTGCACTGACTAGTACTAACTCGCTCTCACACACACATACAGACACACACACAAATGCTAAAACGATGCAGACGATATGCTGTAATGATTCTTCTGTATTTATTGCCCGATCGGATTGTAATTTTAGGAATGAGTGCATATTATCAGCGTTTTTACGTGTCCTAAAGCAGAAATCTGTAACCTAAATACTTTCCATAATATTCGTAAATTATCAACTTGGCCTATGGGGTCTGCCATGTATTCTTCTGCCTGTTACATACTTTTGCACAAACTTAGTATACCATTTTTGACCATTTTCAATGGTCGAATGGTATAAAAAGCCAGAGCTACCAAATTTGGCGACAACACTTATATAAATCGTGCGCTGGAAAATGTTTATAAAAATTTGGGACACGCATACTTCCGCCCCCGCAAATCGATAAACCGTATAGCAAGCGCATTAATAAAGCTACAGTATTCAGTTTTGGTGTATATGATAACTATCACTGAAAATTTTGTCCCGATCGGATAATAAACAAAAAAGGTATTAAACGTTTCATATAGATTTGCACTATGCCTACTGCAAGCAGGCAAGCAGTGTTTTTTGTAAGCAGTGTTTTTTTTCAACTGCTTGGACTGCTTGGCGTCTAACTGAAAATTATATTTGTTGTTTATTATATTTCTTTGAAAAACACGTTTAATAACAGTTTTCTCAATCTGAATTTTTTCATAATCATAAAAAATCCGTGGTCTTATACAGACCAGACATGATTTACAGTTTTTATTCCATTCTACCATTGAAAATGGTCAGAAATGGTAAACTAATTGTGTGAAAGAGATGCAAATACATGGCAGAAGGAGGCGTGGCAGACTCCACAAAGTATATCTGTTTTTGCTCAGGATGACTAGCCGAGTCAATTGAGCCATGTCCGCCTGTCTGTCCGTCTGACCTTCTGTGCGTTTGTCTGTCACGCATCTGTGTGAACACACAGATCTTAGCTATTTTAAAAGCTAGAGACACCAAATTTGGTATGAAGGTGTATAAACATCTCAATCTCCAGGAGAATTCGATTTGTGACGAAAGTACTAAAATTTTAGCTTTTTGGTTGCACACATTATACAATATGCAAATGAATTCCAAAATTTAACCCGATCGGATCATAAACAAGAAAGTTTTTTAAATAAACGGGCTCCACTGCTTGCGTCTTTGCAGCATATCGTGAGTCATCGTCTTAATGCTCTGTTTCAGCCGCAGCGTGTGTAAAACTGGTTGCTATGAAGTTTTCTAGGATGGCGCTATACAAAGATAGATTTAATTTGAATCAGACGTGGCAGATGAACTAGTGCGGAATTTCTTGTTGGAATCAACATTGTTAAAATTTGTTTCGAAATTGGGCGAATGGTATCTTACTGTCGGGCGTTCTCGACTGTAGCTTTACTTACTTGTTAAACTTAATTTTGAAATTATTATACCATTTGACCATTGAAAATGTTAAAAAATGTTATATTAAGATTGTACAAATGTATGTATCAGAAAGAAGGAAGCGTGGCAGACCCCACAAAGTATATATATTTGTCGAAGAGTCATCAGGATGCCCTTCTTCCTCGTTTTCTAGCGCGTGAGCGAGGCATGTCTGTTATGCGTAATGATCGAAAACTGACTGACTCAATCTCTTTTCACAAAATCAGAATTATGCGTAGCTCCCAACTTTACATGCAATACCAACACGTTTTGGAGACTTATTCTAGTCCGCACACACCAATACTAATGCACACTGCATTTTTCTGCATGCTTCCCGTTTTCGTGCAGAAGCACGCAATTGCTAGAAATGTCGTTAAATTTGATCTGCGACACGGCCTTTCTAACCTATCACATGTCCTTGTGTGCTAACAATCCCATAGTATTGATCATCGTTATTAATTTATTGTAACCCTTTTTTTTTGGTAATTGTTAAAAAGCTACTCGTATGAATAGATTTTTTAATTTTATTTTTTCTGGAAAAAGCTAGATTTATCCAGAATTTTATCGAAGAGCTTTTTTCCCACACTGGTTGCGTCCATAGATCAAAAAATTATGGCCAAATGGAAGACGCTGAGTTTGGAGCAAATCGCAGTGTCCATTACACTGGCGCATGCTGCTGGAATTGACAGGCGTTTGCGACGTATAGTTTTCACTTCCAACATCTACACTCGGAACGATGGTTCAGCTCGAACTGAAGGCCTATTCATTTGACGCTAGACCGAGCTACCTTTTAAACGATGGTACATCAGAGCCGCCAGGAAAACGAGCTAAGCCCTACTTCAAGTGTCACAACTGCGGAAAGCCTGGTCACAAAAAGGCGGATTGTCGATCAAAAACAATGGCAGTGCACGTCCAGCAACCCGGCAAGCAACCATCAGGGAAAGTCCGGTCTACTTTGACTTGTTTCAACTGCGGAAAAGCTGGACACATCTCTACAGTATGTCCTGATCGTCAAGAGCGTTCGTCGTCTACCAAAAACAACATTGTAAAAGATGTCAGCATCTGTACCGTTTTTGAACCTGTAGGAACGTTTTCGCAATCTGGTGAGTCGTTCCAATTTTGTTTTGATTCTGGAGCCGAGTGTTCACTCATCAAGGAGGCTACTTCACAGAGACTATCTGGATTCAGAATGGGCAACGTAGTTATTTTAAGGGGTCTTGGTAGCAATACTATTTGTAGCACTTTGCAGATATTGGCCAATATTTTGATATGTGAACGTTCATATGAAATAATAATATGAAATATTTATGTAGTGTTAGACAATTGTATTAAGTATGACGCTCTGATTGGTAGTAATTTCTGATCAAATAGCTAGGCTGAGTGGTGCTTGGTTTTTCAGTTGTTTCAGTTTTTTAGACATGGCAAGCGGATTTCATTAGACCCCAATTCACCCGAACTCAGTTGAGCGAACGGCATTTGTTACTTCAGAAGGCCAGTACCAATACTTGACTATGCCAATCAGGCTTAAAAATGCGCCTTCCGTATTCTAAAGAGCTATTAATCGTGATCTATCCATTCGTATCCCATTGTTTATATGGATGACGTAATGATAATTGCATGTACAAAAGAAGAAGCTTTTGAAAGATTGTGAATAATATTGCAAACACTTACGCATGCTGGATTTTCTTTTAATATTACAATGAAAATGTTGAGTATTTGGGTTTCGAGCTTAAGGCAGGTGAGAATCGACCAAATCGCAGGAAGATTCGAGCCCTTTTAAATTTGCTACACCCGCAGTCCGTCACTCAGTTGAGACAATTTATTGGGCTAGTCTCGTATATTCGACAACTTGTTATCAACTGATGAAACCTCTTTACGTCCTTACATCAAGGAGCAAGGCTTTTTTGTGGTAATTGGAGAATGAGAAAATACCGCAATAAGTTTTTTTTTTTTTCAACATGATTATTATTTATTGAATCTTCTTAATTGCTAAGAACTAACAATAAGTTAACAAATCTTACAACTATTCTAGCTTAACTGTGTTAAGTTTTAACGTTCCTCAAAAATATTTACTGGGTTGATGAATTGTTGCGACGTAGACGAAATCGATTGCTGGCCTGCGTAAAACTTCTCGCTAGGTGGTTCGGGTGTGAAGACAGCTTTATTGAATATTTCGACTTGAGGTCTGCTATTATTATTTTTCACTGCTGAGATGTCTAAGTCTCTTTAGATGTTTTCATTGCGAACATACCAAGGCGTCCTGTGATAGTTTGCAGTATTTTTGATTGGGCCCGCTGGACGATGTCAATGTTGCTGCTGCTGGCGTTCTCTCATAGTTGGGAGCCATAGGTCTAGATTGGTTTTAAAACTGTTTTGTAGAGGACGACTTTGAGTTCCAGACTAGGAGGAGAGCGTGCATTAATCAACCAGTGCAGGTTATTCGCTTTCAGCTTTAATTGCGATTTCTTGTCTTGGATGTGGGTGCGCCACGTGAGTCTTCTATCCAAATGTATCCCTAGATATGTGACTACTTGCGCTTGAGGAAGAGCTGTGTTGTTAAACAATAGAGGCGGGCAATCTTGTCTGTCTTGTAACACGAACGTCACTTGCTTGGATTTTTTTCGTTGACCTTTATGCGGCAGTCGAATAACCATTTCCCCACGTCCGCTAGGTGAAGTGATAGTTGCGCTGCTGCTTTCATAGGGCATTTGGAGCGGCTTAGGATAGCCGTATCGTTCGCATTGTTGGGATGTCGGCTGTATATAGAAGGTAAAGCGTTGGCCCAAGAACACTGCCTTGTGGTACCCCAGCCCTAATAATATGGTTGTCAGAAGTGGGAGTGTTGAACCTCACTGCAAACTTTCTATCGTGGAAACAGGAATTCAATAGCTTGTGTGTGTTTTTGGCGGAAGCATTATTTTGATTTTGTACATCAGGCCATCCAGCCAGACTCTGTCGAACGCTTGGGCCACATCGAGGAATACTGCTGTACAATATTGCCTGCTTTCAAATGCAGCGCGTATTTCGTTAGTAATACGTTTTACTTGCTCGATGGTTCCATGGTTTTCTCGAAATCCAAATTGATGTTCCGGGATTCTGTTATGCCTTATCAGATATGGCCTTATTCGGAGCAGCAAGCATTTTTCAAAGAGCTTTGAGAGGCAAGCCAGCAGGCTTATGGGTCGGTAGGACGATGCCATTGTAAGATCTTTGTGTGGCTTAGGAATCATAATAATGATTGACTTTTTCCATTTCTCTGGGAAGTGTCCGATTTTGGTAATACTATTAAGAAGTTTGGTGATGTGGCATATGGCACAGAATGGTAGCTCTATAAATGTTTTTGGATTGATTAGGTCCAGGCCAAGGGAGTTTTTCGGGCTCAAGTATTCCTGGATGACGCTTTTGATCTCTTCTGGCAAGAACTCAATTGGCTCGTGATTACCCTGAGGATCATACGTTGAGCCTGGCAATTCGAATCCGTTTGTGGTCGGATTTGGCTGGAAGACATCTTGTAGGTGGGCAGCAAATGTGTAGGCTCTTTCAACATCGCTACGGGCCCAGCCCCCCGTGGAGGTTCTCAGCGGCAACACGCACTCAGTCGGCGTGCATAAGGTAGGATGTGCTCTCCACAGCGAATATTTACTAGCGTTTGTTGATTGCTGCTCTATATAACGGCGTTGAGTGTTTTCTTCCTCTTGCTTGAGGACTTTCCGGAGTTTCCGTACAGCATTGTTCAGCCTTACCTTTGCATATGGAGATCTATGGGCCTGCCATTCTCGGCGTAAACGGCGCTTTTTGAGGACAAGCTGCTCGATTTGTGCATTAGTTTTTGTTGATTTGCCTATGGTGGTGAATGCGGTGTTGAAATGCGCGCCGCATCTTTTAGCATTGACTCAAGCGTTGTTACGGACTGGTCAATGTATAGTCTGCTGTTGAGTTTTGGGTTCAACTCGATGTGTGACCTTATGTATTTACTGTAACTGAGCCAGTTCGTCTTGTAGGATGTAAGCCTTGAGGGTTGCTCTACAGTTTCTGCGTGGCGGAGGAAATTCAGCAGTACAGGCAGAGTGGTCGTTTGATAAGTCTGGCAAGGATACAGCGCTTATCAGGTTGCGTGGAACATTTCTTGTGATTGCAAAGTCAATCAAGTCTGGCAGCTTTTTGATATCCGATGGCCAGTATGTAGGACTGCCAGGGGAAACGTGATCAAGTTTGTTGGTTGCCTTGTTGATTATGGCTTTTAAAGTTGTTTTCCTATGGGATTCACAAGTTGCGATCCCCAGTGTGTGTGTTTGACATTATAGTCTCCTGTAGCTATAAAGTGCTGTCCCAGGGACTTGAAGAATTTAAGAAATTGGTCTTCGGTTATTGCGTGGTGGGCAGTAGACGACAGCAAGTGTAATGAGGTTACCGCTGACCAGCTGAACGCTTATGGATGTTGACTGAAGATATATTTCGGCGAAGCTTGTATGGAGATGCTGCTTCATGCGATTTCTCACTAAGTGCCTTCGTGTGCCTTGCCATCAGGATGATTTGTGCCGTAAAATGTGTAGTCCTTGACATGGAAATTGTACTTACTGGTAAGGTGCGTTTCAGAGAGTAACATAATGTCGATGTCTCTATCGAGTATAAAGTGGGCCAGCTCGTGTTTTCGCTGCGAAACGCCGTTAGCATTCCACGTAGCTATGCGTAGAGGAGCCATTTAATACTTTGATTGCTAAGATACGAGCATTTGTATCAGTAGATTTTGGCTTCGCATCATCTCCTGCATGGTTGTTCCATGAATTCCACCATACTCTGTTCCAAGGTGTACAGCATTGTCTCAACTTTTGTTTCCTGATACTTCGCTGACACGCTCTGCATATTTGCTGCTTGCGATGTTGAGGTTGGCAAATGCCTCAGTCCTGATTTTATGGCGTATGCAAATGATACATTATTTTTCTGGGCTGCAGGCCTGACTGTTGCACTTGTAGTTTTTTGCAGGGATCCCTCAGGATTTGTATTTACAGAAGTAGCTGCCTTGGGCAGTCCTCGCAAGTTCGTACCTCGTTGATGCAGACGATTTTTGAGTTCCTTATAGATTGGGCAGCCTCTGTAGTTAGCTGTGTGGTTGCCGCCGCAGTTGCCACACCTTTTTGCGTTGGGGTCATCTTTATTAATGGGGCAGTGCGCGGAGTCGTGGAGCTACACATACCGCGCGCAGTGGGCAATAAGATCTTGTGTGGCCATATTCTTGGCAGTTCGAACATTGTACCGGAGCCTTACGCTTATGTGGCTCTTCTACTGAGATTTGACGGTTAAAGAGGAACAGGAGCTTGTAGATCGGGTGGATCTCAGATGTTTTTTTAGCGATGGTTTGTGTTCAGGCTCGAGCTCAACCTTGAATAGTGGTTGCGGCTGCTTGCTTCTGGTTAGGATATTGAATACTGTTTTTGCGATAAAGCCTTTTTCTTGGAGTGCCTTTTCGATTTCATCAGAATGAAAGGAGTTACTTCGGGCTCAATTCCCTTAAGAACTATATTTAAGTTGCTTGATTTGTCCGTAGCCACGAGTTACTTTCCGCCTATATGGAAGGATTCCTTCTATATACCTCTTCACAAATGTGGCTCTAACCAAGATGTGAAAAATTATAGGTGTATCTCTAAATTATCCGCTTATTCTAAAATTTTTGAAAAAATCTTGACTACACAATTAACACATATGTGTAAGTCCGTTCTTTCCCCTTATCAGCATGGATTTGTCAAATTTAGATCCACAACTACAATTCTTCTTGAGTTTTCCTCAAATATAACCAAAGGATTTCAAAGGAAAATACAAACTGATGTGGTCTACACTGACTTCAATAAAGCATTTCACTCCGTTTATCATAACTTATTGCTTCATAAATTAGATCTCATTGGTTTTCCTCAAAAACTTATTTTGTGGATATCTAATTATTTAACTAAGAGGACGCAAAGAGTCCTTTTCAACTCTTGCCAATCTAAGCTTATATTTGTTACATCTGGAGTTCCTTAGCGTAGTCATCTTGGCCCTCTACTTTTTAAACTTTTTATTAATGACCCACCTTCTGTACTAACACAATCATCTATCCTAATGTACACTGATGACGTTTAACTTTGTCTGACGTATAATCACAAAACTTTAAACTTTCTTCAAATGGATCTTGACATGTTTTTTGCCTGGTGTAGTCATAACCTGCTACATCTTAATTGTTCTAAATTTTATTGAGGAAACCATCACGTCATGAACTACTCCTTTAATTAAACTCAACTTTTAAGAATATCTAAAGTAAATGATCTAGGTATTTTCTTTGATCAGAAATTGAAATTTGATCAACACGTTACACACATTATTAACAAGGCTTTTCGTGTTATTGGTTTCATTAAAAGATGGACCAAAGAATTTAATGATCCCTTTACAACCAAGTTACTTTTTACTTCTCTTGTACGTCCAATTCTTGAATATGGTTCTTGCGTGTGGTCCCCGCAGTACCAAATTCATCAAGATAGAATTGAGTCTGTTCAAAAGCAGTTTCTTCTTTTTGCTTTACGTAGTTTCAACTGGATTCCAGGAGTAGATTTATCATAATCGGTTTCCTTTAATTAGCCGTCCTTCTTTAGCTAACCCTTGTATTATGTTAAGTGTCTTGTTTATCATAAAACTTATAAGATTTGAGGTCGATTCCTCTTCCTTACTCAGGCAACCTAACTTTAGTGTTCCTTCTAGAGTTACCCGTAATTTTCGGCCATTGTCATTAGACTTTTGTTCTAGTAATTATACTAGCTTGCATGACCCTTTCCGTCTTCTCTGCGATCAATATAATAAACTTTTTAGACTTTTCAACTTAGAGTCCTCTCTTTCTAATATAAAAATTTCTATTCTTAACTCATTAATACTTCATACTAATAACTAATATAAACTTTTCTGATCTGATTGGGTTTTTCTGGGTTTTCCCCAATCCATTGCAACAAATTTTGGATCGGCTAGAATTTTGGTTTTTTCACCGGAATTAAATTAAATTAAATTATAATATATTAAATTTTATAATTAAAACATTTTATATTCCATTTTAAAATTTCTTAAAAAATTAAAATTTTTAAATTTATGCATAAAATCAATTTTCTTAACTTTAATCAAAACTGCTTATGTTAAGTCGTTTTTCTTTATACATAAACTTTTTATCTGTTTCTCTGTAACTCTTACGTCGACTGCTATTAGTTGACTTTAAATTAAATTAAATAAATAAAAGTGTAGGGTTTTGGCGACCTTTCTTGTTTATATCCATGGTTGTTGGCTCGAGGTCATAAAAATATAAAAAAAACAAGTAAGAAAGCTACAGTCGAGTGTGCTCGACTGTAATATACCCGCTACCCAACTGCTCGTACATCATTTATTTGCGGAACAAAAAACGGCTACAATCATATTTTGACCGTAAAAGGCTATGGAATTACAATATTTATGCAAAGTCAAAATCTAAAATAAAAAAAAAAACATTTTTGCACACATTTAATTATTGATGCGGGCGTTACTCGAACCCGTAAATGCATAATAGTACTGTTCGTTTTGCAGTCAACAACTTAACTCACTTTATGTCACCTCTGGTGTTCCTCAAGGAAGCCATCTGGGTCCCCTTCTTTTCACTCTTTTTATTAATGATCTACCTTTGGTCATACGTAACTCGCGTACTCTTATGAATGCAGACGATGTTAAGCTATGCTGTCAATTTAAAGATGTATCTTATCACTCTTACATTCAAGACGACCTTGACCATTTTCATAGTTGGTGCAGTGCAAACCAATTAAACTTGAACATGGGTAAATGCAAACTAATGACTTTCTCTCGGGCCAGTCCCACGTACGCCTCATACACTCTTTGTGGTTGCCCCCTGGATAGAATTACCTTGGCTGATGATCTGGGCGTCCGTTTGGATCGCAAGCTTAAATTTACTGAACACATTATTTCTATGGTCAATAAGGCCATGGGTGTTCTGGGCTTTATAAAGCGGTGGTCTAAGGAATCCAACAACACTGTATCTAATATTGCACGATCCAGTTCGTTCTCTCTCATTTTTGTCTTATGTTCTTTTACAAGTAAAGAGAAATGTGTGCGTGCTGTTTCTTGGCTCTCTTTGTTCTTATGTGTCTGTACCAGTTCTTCGCCGTCCGCGATGTACTTAAATAGTGGGAAACTTCTCTTATCTACTGGGAGAGCAAATTTCGGGCCTTTGGCAAGTAGTGCTTGTACGCTTAGCGGAAACTTTGTCGTTGTGTTGTTCACAAAACAATCTTTGGTTTTGTTGTTGTCGAGGACGTTATTGTTCGGTTTGTTTCGAAGTCTTTCTATTTTCTTCTGATGTCGTTCTGTTAGTATTGCTTTGTCTTGTATGATACGTTTCTCTCTCTCTCAAAAAATTATTTTTATTATTATATTTTTATGACCTCGAGCCAGCAACCATGGATATAAATAAATAAAATAAATAAAAAAACAACTTGCAGACCCTTACTACTTTTCAGTTGGTAGGTGTAAAAGTTTTTGTTGCTGTCGTTCAAGTTTTTTTTAGAGTATTGTATACTTGTCTTCAGTCCTGGTTTGAACTTTCACTTTATTAATTGTGCCTTTCAGAAGTGGGATAATGTGGAAACTGTCCTACCCAATTAGGTTTACTAAATTGTTCAGTGTAGTGCACTCGCTCTTCTCGCGAATGTATATTGGTGGTGGCTTAGATTTTGTTGTGTCGCCTTTTAGCGTTTCAGCTGGATGAACATCAGAGTCGTCTGGCAGTAGATCGAACCGGTTGTTAGTTGAGGGCACTTCACCAGTGGATTTATTACCATTGTCGCGTATGATTTTCGGCTTATTGCCACCTTTGGGGTTATGAGGACTAAGTTTCCTTTTAATCTGAATGTAGCGGTCCATTCCAGTTTGTAAGGTCGACCCTACGTTTTTGTTGATGTTTTGCTTTGCTGGCAGCGCAGCAGCTGCATTTGTGTTAGTTTTTTTTGTTGGGGTCACCGACTCCGAGAGAGCGAATGCTGAAGTCGATGAAATTAGGCGGGCAGTTGATGCTGTTGCAGTTGTTGTTGTAGCTGTGGTGACAGTGGTGAGCGAAGTCACCGTGCTTGTTACGGTAGATAAACATATTGCTAATTCGGAAGAGGGAGCGCGTGTAGCAATACTCTCACCGGTTAGCGGTTTTTATACCCACTACTCATAGAGTAGAAGGGTATTATAACTTTTTTTAAACCGAAAATGTATGTAACAGGCAGAAGGAGACACCTCCGACCCCATAAAGTATATATTTTCTGGCTCTGGATCAACAGCCGAGTCGATATAGCCATGTCCGTCTGTCCGTCTGTCTGTCTGTCCGTCTGTCTGTCCGTTTGAAAATTTAGATCTCAGCTATTATAAGAGCTTGAACTACCAAATTTGGTGACAGTATGTGTTATTATTGCACGCTGATCAAGTTTATTTTGGATTTTGGCCACGCCCCCTTCCGCCCCTGTAAATCGAAAAAAAACATTGATTACAACAGCGCAATTTTGATGCCATATTGTTCATTTTCGGTTTACAGGATAACTATAGCTATCCAGATGATCTCTGAAATTTTGGCAACAATCGGATAATAAACACAGAAGCTATTCAGCTTAACGTTTTCCATAGTTGTAAGCAGCGCTGCCGGCAGCGCAAATTCTTTATTTGTACAGAAAATAATAAGAATGCCTTACAATGCAAATTTTTGCAGTTGTTGAATAACAGCGTCAGTAGCTTAGTGGAAAAGCGGTGAACTCCTGAACCGACATGCCCATGGTTCGATTCCCACTTCATGCCATGCCGCTTAAGCTTTTTCTTTTTTTTTAAGAACTTATACTTTAATTTTTGAATATGCATTAATTGGTGGTCGTGCATTTTATTTAAATTTTTTTAATGGTTCACAATAAACTTAGTTGACAAGTGGAGAAGTGACAGTCTCTTAAATCAGCTGTGTGCGATTGTTAGAGCGCAGCTTTTTGTTATATTTTTTTATTTTTATTTTTTATTTACTTGTATGTTTAAGTTATGAGAAGAAATAGTAACAACAACACCAATCATGCATTCAGACTTTGTTTTTGACGTGCATGAATTTCCGAATGGTCTCATAATGTAACTTTGGCAAAATTTGCGTAATGGCTTAATGACCGAATGGAGAAGTGGTGGACCTCTTAGGTAATAGTTCCAAGGTCCGATTCCGCATGCATGCGTGTCATGGTGGGGGAGATTGAACTTTTTTTATTTATTGCAAAGAAAAGTGTTTGCCTCCCTTTTTGAGCTACCTTCATGAAACTTTGTATACATGTTTCTTATTGCTGCCCTCTGTAAATATGTCGGAACGAGCCGGTACGGACCGATACATCGTATAGATGCCATAGAACCTATCGGTCGTTTTTATACCCGCTACTCATAGAGTAGAAGGGTATTATAACATTGTTCAAACCGAAAATGTATGTAACAGGCAGAAGGAGACACCTCCGACCCCATAAAGTATATATATTCTGGCTCAGGATCAACAGCCGAGTCGATATAGCCATGTCCGTCTGTCAGTCTGTCTGTCCGTGTGAAAATCTAGATCTCAGCTATTATAAGAGCTAGGACAACCAAATTTGGTGACAATATGTGTTATTATTGCACGCTGATCAAGTTTATTTTGGATTTTGGCCACGCCCCCTTCCGCCCCCGCAAATCGAAAAAACATTGATAACAAGTGCAATTTTGATGCCTTATTGTTCATTTTCGGTTTACATGATAACTATAGCTAGCCAGATGATCTCTGAAAATTTGGTAACAATCGGATAATAAACACAGAAGTTATTCAGCTTAACGTTTTCCATAGCTGTAAGCAGCGCTGCTTGCAGCATTGTGCCGAATCGTGTGTGCGTGTACGGTGGTGAAATGGGTTAAGTTGTGGACTGCAAAACGAACAGTTCTATTATGCATTTACGGGTTCGAGTCCCGCCCGCATCAAAAATTAAATGTGTGCAAAAATGTTTTTTTTTTTATTTTATATTTTGACTTTGCATAAATATTATAAGTCCATAGCCTTTTACGGTCAAAATATGATTGTAGCCGTTTTTTTGTTCCGCAAATAAATTATGTACAAGCAGCTGGGTAGCGGGTATATTACAGTCGAGCACACTCGACTGTAGCTTTCTTACTTGTTTTCTTTTCGACAAAAATTAAACAGAAAATTTCAAAGGCTTATTCTCTTTTTTTTCTCAAAATATAAAGTTATTCTTCATTCCTTACTACTTTAGATGTTTAAAATATTTCATTTATTTCATTTAAGCCATGAGATCCGGATTACCATCAACTTTCAATTTATCAATCATAATTTTATCTTCTTCACACATATGTAAATCGTTAAAGTTCTTGATTTTCAATACATTTTTCTACTAGCGCACAGTTTTTCAAACCGGCCAGTCCGTCTTTCGTTAGCCTAGCTCACAGCTTACAATGCGACAATCCGGCCAATATACGTGGCTCCCGGTCGGCCACTACAAATGGACCTTTAAACTAAGGATCTAGTTTGGTCTGATGACGCTCATTTATATTTATATATATTATAAATATAATATAAATATATTTTGACTTTGCATAAATATTATAAGTCCATAGCCTTTTACGGTCAAAATATGATTGTAGCCGTTTTTTTGTTCCGCAAATAAATTATGTACAAGCAGCTGGGTAGCGGGTATATTACAGTCGAGCACACTCGACTGTAGCTTTCTTACTTGTTTTATTTTAGATTTTGACTTTGCATAAATATTGTAAATCCATGGCCTTTTAAGGTCAAAATATGATTGTGCCCGTTCTTTATTGATTCGCAAATAATTTTGATGTACGAGCAGCTGGGTAGCGGGTATATTACAGTCGAGCACACTCGAATGTAGCTTTCTTACTTGTTTTAACAAAATTTATTAAAAGTTAGAGTACTCTAGAACATTTTCCATTCAAGTATATAATGAGCTATTAAAAAGGCACATATCGTGTTTTACATGTACGTATTCGATTTATATTCTTCAACAGGTAGAATTATTATTTTTACTGTTTAAGTGATAAATCTTGGATTTTTTTTGTACCTGAATAAAAGTTTTACGTTTTCAATACTTTTTACTCCTTTTGCCGGCAGCGCTGCTTGCAGCATTGTGCCGAATAGTGTGTGGGTGTACGGTGGTGAAATGGGTTAAGTTGTGGACTGCATAACGAACAGAACTATTATGCATTTATGGGTTCGAGTCCCGCCCGCATCAAAAATTAAATGTGTGCGAAAATGTTCTTTTTTTATTTTAGATTTTGACTTTGCATAAATATTGTAAGTCCATGGCCTTTTACGGTCAAAATATGATTGTAGCCGTTCTTTATTGTTCCGCAAATAATTGTGATGTACGAGCAGCTGGGTAGCGGGTATATTACAGTCGAGCACACTCGAATGTAGCTTTCTTACTTGTTTTTTGTGTAGCGTGGACAGTGGAGACGGAGAGCAAGAGGTCGCTCTTTCTTGTGTTGTTGTTAGCATATTGAACGACTTGGTGTTTACAGACCGCTCGCGATCTGCGTTTGATGATAAGGGCGTCGCGGGTATCGTCGAAACAATAGAGAAATACGCGTTATTACGCTACAGTGAAAGACGACGTTTGTCTTGATCGCGTTGGCGCTGAGCGCGAATATCGCTCAGGCTCATCGAGATTTTTCGCGGGATTGTTGTCACTCCCCTTAATTTGTTTTTAATGTAACTTCTGTTTAATCACTGATTGTGAATAAACATCGCACTGAGCGTCTTTTCGCTATGTGTTTTGTTATTGTTTGATCAGCTGACCGTTCACTACACAGGTTTATGTTTCTATTTTTGTATAGCTCAAATGAAACACGTCTGCACAATTTGGCGGTTGAGTGAGAAATGTGAAATGTATGTGGCAATAAGGAATATCTTTTTTATTTTATTCTAATGAATTTCGGGTGGGAGAAAACTCTTCAGAAATGTACGAGTTCTATTGGTTCGATAAAATGTCTAAATATGTTCGCCAATTTGTGGACAACTGTATCACTTGTAGATTGTGAAAACCACCGTCTGGCAAAATAAAAAACGAACTCCGTCCCATTCCTAAAATTGACGTCCCGTGGCATACGGTTCATTTGGATATTACAGGTAAACTTAGCGGAAAAAGCGACCAGAACCAGTATATAATTTTGTTGATAGACGCATTTACCAAATTTGTCTATCTCTCTCATACTATGAAGTTAGACACTGACAGTTACATTAAGGAAGTGAGGTCTGTTATATCGTTATTCGGTATCCCCTCCCGACTTATCGCTGATCAAGGTCGTAGTTTTGCTAGTTCAGCATTCCGTGATTTCTGCTCAGCTCAGAAAATGGATTAACATTTAGTTGACATGAGTACTCTAAAGACAATGGTGAATGCGGTTGAAACTGCCCCAGGATATTGGCAGGATTCTTTACATGAAATTCAGCTGGCTCTTAATAGCACACCCAATAGAGTTAATAAAGTCTGTCCATTAGAGATACTTATTGGCAAAGAAGCAATGCCATTTGGTCTTACACCTGTTGTAAATGAAGAATATATTGTTGATGTTGGCTCAGTTAGAGAAATGGCAAAACGGAACATGGAAAAGAATGCCAAAATTGACAAAGCTAGATTCGATAAAAATAAAACTTCTACCACGTTTTGCTTAAAAATGAGCGTCATCAGACCAAACTAGATCCTAAGTTTAAAGGTCCATTTGTAGTGGCCGACCGGGAGCCACGTATATTGGCCGGATTGTCGCATTGTAAGCTGTGAGCTAGGCTAACGAAAGACGGACTGGCCGGTTTGAAAAACTGTGCGCTAGTAGAAAAATGTATTGAAAATCAAGAACTTTAACGATTTACATATGTGTGAAGAAGATAAAATTATGATTGATAAATTGAAAGTTGATGGTAATCCGGATCTCATGGCTTAAATGAAATAAATGAAATATTTTAAACATCTAAAGTAGTAAGGAATGAAGAATAACTTTATATTTTGAGAAAAAAAAGAGAATAAGCCTTTGAAATTTTCTGTTTAATTTTTGTCGAAAAGAAAACAAGTAAGAAAGCTACAGTCGAGTGTGCTCGACTATAATATACCCGCTACCCAGCTGCTTGTACATAATTTATTTGCGGAACAAAAAAACGGCTACAATCATATTTTGACCGTAAAAGGCTATGGACTTATAATATTTATGCGAAGTCAAAATATAAAATAAAAAAAAAAACATTTTTGCACACATTTAATTTTTGATGCGGGCGGGACTCGAACCCATAAATGCATAATAGTACTGTTCGTTTTGCAGTTCACAACCCCATTTAACCCATTTCACCACCGTACACGCACACACGATTTGGCACAATGCTGCAAGCAGCGCTGCCGGCAAAAGGAGTAAAAAGTATTGAAAACGTATAACTTTTATTCAGGTACCGAAAAAATCCAAGATTTATCACTTAAACAGTAAAAATAATAATTCTACCTGTTGAAGACTATAAATCGAATACGTGCATGTAAAACACGATATGTGCCTTTTTAATACCTCATTATATACTTGTATGGAAAATGTTCTAGAGTACTCTAACTTTTAATAAATTTTGTTAAAAAAACGACCGATAGGTTCTATGGCATCTATACGATGTATCGGTCCGTACCGGCTCGTTCCGACTTATTTACAGCTGGCAGCAATAAGAAACATGTATACAAAGTTTCATGAAGGTAGCTCAAAAAGGGAGGCAAAAACTTTTCTTTGCAAAAAATAAGAAAAGTTCAATCTCCCCCATCATGACACGCATGCATGCGGAATCGGACCTTGGAGCTATTACCTAAGAGGTCCACCACTTCTCCATTCGGTCATTAAGCCATTACGCAAATTTTGCCAAAGTTACATTATGAGACCATTCGGAAATTCATGCACGTCAAAAACAAAGTCTTAATGCATGATGCGTGTTGTTGTTGCTATTTATTCTCATAACTTAAACATACAATTAAATAAAAAATAAAAATAAAAATTATAAGAAAAAGCTGCGCTCTAACAATCGCACACAGCTGATTTAAGAGACTGTTACTTCTCCACTTGTCAACTAAGTTCATTGTGAGCCATTAAAAAATTGTTAAATAAAATGCACGACCACCAATTAATGCATAATCAAAAATTAAAGTATAAGTTCTTAAAAAAAACAAGTAAGAAAGCTACATTCGAGTGTGCTCGACAGCGCTGCTTACAGCTATGGAAAACGTTAATCTGAATAACTTCTGTGTTTATTATCCGAATGTTACCAAATTTTCAGAGATCATCTGGCTAGCTATAGTTATCATGTAAACCGAAAACGAACAATATGGCATCAAAATTGCAGTTGGGTATAAAAAAGGGTAATTGTTAAAGAGCTACTCGTGTGAATTGATTTTTATACCCGCTACTCATAGAGTAGAAGGGTATTATAACTTTGTTCAAACCGAAAATGTATGTAACAGGCAGAAGGAGACACGTCCGACCCCATAAAGTATATATATTCTGGGTCAGGATCAACAGCCGAGTCGATATACCCACGTCCGTCTGTCCGTCTGTCTGCCTGTCCGTCTGTTCGTCTGTCTGTCCGTGTGAAAATCTAGATCTCAGCTATTATAAGAGCTAGAACTACCAAATTTGGTGACAAAATGTGTTATTATTGCACACTGATCAAGTTTATTTTGGATTTCGGCTACGCCCCCTTCCGCCCCTGTAAATAAAAAAAAATTGATTAGAAGCGCAATTTTGATGCCATATTTTTCATTTTCGGTTTATATGATAACTATAGCTAGCCAGATTATCTTTGAAAATTTGGTAACAATCGGATAATAAACACAGAAGTTATTCAGCTTAACGTTTTCCATAGCTGTAATCAGCGCTGCCGGCAGGGCAAATTCTAAATTTGTACAGGAAATAATAAGAAATTCTTTATTTGTACAGGAAATAATAAGAATGCCTTATAATGCAAATTTTTGCAGTTGATGGATAACAGCGTCAGTAGCTTAGTGGAAAAGCGATGAACTCCTGTACCGACAGGCCCGTGGTTCGATTCCCAGTTCATGCCGCTTAAGCTTTTTATACCCTCTACTCATAGAGTAGAAGGGTATTATAACTTTGTTCAAACCGAAAATGTATGTAACAGGCAGAAGGAGACACCTCAGATCCCATAAAGTATATATATAGTCTAGCTCAGGATCAACAACCGAGTCGATATAGCCATGTCCGTCTGTCTGTCCGTGTGAAAATCTAGATCTCAGCTATTATAAGAGCTAGGATTACCAAATTTGGGAACAAAATGTGTTATTATTGCACGCTGATCAAGTTTATTTTGGATTTTGGCCACGCCCCCTTCCGCCCCTGTAAATCGAAAAAAATTCATTACAAGCGCAATTTTGATGCCATATTGTTCATATTCGGCTTACATGATAACTATAGCTATCCAGATGATCTCTGAAAATTTGGTAACAATCGGATAATAAACACAGACGTTATGCAGCTTAACGTTTTCCATAGCTGTAAGCAGCGCTGCCGGCAGCGCAAATTCTTTATTTGTACAGGAAATAATAAGAATGCCTTTCAATGCAAATTTTTGCAGTTGTTGAATAACAGCGTCAGTAGCTTAGTGGAAAAGCGGTGAACTCCTGAACCGACAGGCCCATGGTTCGATTCCCAGTTCATGCCGCTTAAGCTTTTTCTTTTTGTACCCGCTACTCATAAAGTAGAAGGGTATTATAACTTTGTTCAAACCGAAAATGTATGTAACAGGCAGAAGGAGACACCTCCGACCCCATAACGTGTATATATTCTGGCTCAGGATTAACAGCCGAGTCGATATAGCCATGTCTGTCTGTTCGTCTGTCTGTCCGTGTGAAAATCTAGATCTCAGCTATTATAAGAGCTAGGACTACCAAATTTGGTGACAATATGTGTTATTATTGCACGCTGATCAAGTTTATTTTGGATTTTGGCCACGCCCCCTTCCGCCCCTGTAAATCGAAAAAAATTGATTACAAGCGGTTTACATGATAAATATAGCTAGCCAGATGATCTCTGAAAATTTGGTAACAATCGGATAATAAACACAGAAGTTATGCACCTTAACGTTTTCCATAGCTGTAAGCACCGCTGCCGGCAGCGCTACTTGCAGAATTGTGCCGAATCGTGTGTGCGTGTACGGTGGTGAAATGGGTTAAGTTGTGGACTGCAAAACGAACAGTACTATTATGCATTTACGGGTTCGAGTCCCGCCCGCATCAAAAATTAAATGTGAGCAAAAATGTTTTTTATACCCGCTACTCATAGAGTAGAAGGGTATTATAACTTTTTTCAAACCGAAAATGTATGTAGCAGGCAGAAGGAGACACCTCCGACCCCATAAAGTATATATATTCTGGCTCAGGATCAACAGCCGAGTCGATAAAGCCATGTCCGTCTGTCCGTCTGTCTGTCCGTGTGAAAATCTAGATCTCAGCTATTATAAGAGCTAGGATTACCAAATTTGGTGACAATATGTGTTATTATTGCACGCTGATCAAGTTTATTTTGGATTTTGGACACGCCCCCTTCCGCCCCCGCAAATCGAAAAAACATTGATAACAAGTGCAATTTTGATGCCATATTGTTTATTTTCGGTTTACATGATAACTATAGCTAGCCAGATGATCTCTGAAAATTTGGTAACAATCGGATAATAAACACAGAAGTTATTCAGCGTAACGTTTTCCATAGCTGTAAGCAGCGCTGCCGGCAGCGTTGCAGCATTGTGCCGAATCGTGTGTGTGTGTACGGTGGTGAAATGGGTTAAGTTGTTGACTGCAAAACGAAACAGTACTATTATGCATTTACGGGTTCGAGTCCCGCCCGCATCAAAAATTCAATGTGTGCGAAAATGTTCTTTTTTTATTTTAGATTTTGACTTAGCATAAATATTGTAAGTCCATGGCCTTTTACGGTCAAAATATGATTGTAGCCGTTCTTTATTGTTCCGCAAATAATTGTGATGTACGAGCAGCTGGGTAGCGGGTATATTACAGTCGAGCACACTCGAATGTAGCTTTCTTACTTGTTTTTTGTGTAGCGTGGACAGTTTTTTTTTGTTCCGTAAATAAATGATGTACGAGCAGCTGCTTATACTTTAATTTTTGAATATGCATTAATTGGTGGTCGTGCATTTTATTTAACAATTTTTTAATGGCTCACAATGAACTTAGTTGACAAGTGGAGAAGTAACAGTCTCTTAAATCAGCTGTGTGCGATTGTTAGAGCGCAGCTTTTTCTTATATTTTTTTATTTTTATTTTTTATTTAATTGTATGTTTAAGTTATGAGAATAAATAGCAACAACAACACGCATCATGCATTCAGACTTTGTTTTTGACGTGCATGAATTTCCGAATGGTCTCATAATGTAACTTTGGCAAAATTTGCGTAATGGCTTAATGACCGAATGGAGAAGTGGTGGACCTCTTAGGTAATAGCTCCAAGGTCCGATTCCGCATGCATGCGTGTCATGGTGGGGGAGATTGAACTTTTCTTATTTTTTGCAAAGAAAAGTTTTTGCCTCCCTTTTTGAGCTACCTTCATGAAACTTTGTATACATGTTTCTTATTGCTGCCAGCTGTAAATAAGTCGGAATGAGCCGGTACGGACCGATACATCGTATAGATGCCATAGAACCTATCGGTCGTTTTTTTAACAAAATTTATTAAAAGTTAGAGTACTCTAGAACATTTTCCATTCAAGTATATAATGAGCTATTAAAAAGGCACATATCGTGTTTTACATGTACGTATTCGATTTATATTCTTCAACAGGTAGAATTATTATTTTTACTGTTTAAGTGATAAATCTTGGATTTTTTTTGTACCTGAATAAAAGTTTTACGTTTTCAATACTTTTTACTCCTTTTGCCGGCAGCGCTGCTTGCAGCATTGTGCCGAATAGTGTGTGGGTGTACGGTGGTGAAATGGGTTAAGTTGTGGACTGCATAACGAACAGAACTATTATGCATTTATGGGTTCGAGTCCCGCCCGCATCAAAAATTAAATGTGTGCGAAAATGTTCTTTTTTTATTTTAGATTTTGACTTTGCATAAATATTGTAAGTCCATGGCCTTTTACGGTCAAAATATGATTGTAGCCGTTCTTTATTGTTCCGCAAATAATTGTGATGTACGAGCAGCTGGGTAGCGGGTATATTACAGTCGAGCACACTCGAATGTAGCTTTCTTACTTGTTTTTTGTGTAGCGTGGACAGTGGAGACGGAGAGCAAGAGGTCGCTCTTTCTTGTGTTGTTGTTAGCATATTGAACGGCTTGGTGTTTACAGACCGCTCGCGATCTGCGTTTGATGATAAGGGCGTCGCGGGTATCGTCGAAACAATAGAGAAATACGCGTTATTACGCTACAGTGAAAGACGACGTTTGTCTTGCTCGCGTTGGCACTGAGCGCGAATATCGCTCAGGCTCATCGAGATTTTTCGCGGGATTGTTGTCACTCCCCTTAATTTGTTTTTAATGTAACTTCTGTTTAATCACTGATTGCGAATAAACATCGCACTGAGCGTCTTTTCGCTATGTGTTTTGTTATTGTTTGATTAGCTGACCGTTGACTACACAGGTTTATGTTTCTATTTTTGTATAGCTCAAATGAAACACGTCTGCACAATTTGGCGGTTGAGTGAGAAATGTGAAATGTATGTGGCAATAAGGAATATCTTTTTTATTTTATTCTAATGAATTTCGGGTGGGAGAAAACTCTTCAGAAATGTACGAGTTCTATTGGTTCGATAAAATGTCTAAATATGTTCGCCAATTTGTGGACAACTGTATCACTTGTAAACTTATGAAAAAAAAGCGACCAGAAGGAGTATATAATTTTGTTGATAGACGCATTTACCAAATTTGTCTATCTCTCTCATACTATGAAGTTAGACACTGACAGTTACATTAAGGAAGTGAGGTCTGTTATATCGTTATTCGGTATCCCCTCCCGACTTATCGCTGATCAAGGTCGTAGTTTTGCTAGTTCAGCATTCCGTGATTTCTGCTCAGCTCAGAAAATGGATTAACATTTAATTGACATGAGTACTCTAAAGACAATGGTGAATGCGGTTGAAACTGCCCCAGGATATTGGCAGGATTCTTTACATGAAATACAGCTGGCTCTTAATAGCACACCCAATAGAGTTACTGACAGACTTTCTGTCCATTAGAGATACTTATTGGCAAAGAAGCAAGGCCATTTGGTCTTACACCTGTTGTAAATGAAGAATATATTGTTGATGTTGGCTCAGTTAGAGAAATGGCAAAACGGAACATGGAAAAGAATGCCAAAATTGACAAAGCTAGATTCGATAAAAATAAAACTTCTACCACGTTTTGCTTAAAAATGAGCATCATCAGACCAAACTAGATCCTAAGTTTAAAGGTCCATTTGTAGTGGCCGACCGGGAAATCGATATAAACTCAAAGCATTAAGTAATAACCAAACTTATAAATATTCTCATTAATCTTTGCGATGTATGTATGCCTGAGAAGAGGATTACCACAGTGTTTGAAGATTAAAGCGCAGAAGACGCCAGTGATCAAGCCAGTGAGGGCTGTGATCTTGAGAATGACTAAGAATTCGTAAACCTCCGGACCTATTCCAAATGCGAATTTCTCTATTACATGGGTGCCCGAGTTATGTAGTTCGCTATTTTGTTTCAGTTAAGTTTAAATTTCGTAACGGTTAGGTGTGAGATGGTTGGCCGGCTTATAGACTGCGTCATCTGGGAGCCACGTATATTGGCCGGATTGTCGAGTTTTAAGCTGTGAGCTAGGCTAACAAAAGACGGACTGGCCGGTTTGAAAAACTGTGCGCTAGTAGAAAAATGTATTGAAAATCAAGAACTTTAACGATTTACATATGAGTGAAGAAGATAAAATTATGATTGATTGATTGAAAGTTGATGGTAATCCGGATCTCATGGCTTAAATGAAATAAATGAAATGTTTTAAACATTTGTATTGGTTTGCTTTAAAGTAATAAGGAATGAAGAATAACTTTATATTTTGAGAAAAAAAAAGAGAATAAGCCTTTGAAATATTGTGTTTAATTTTTGTTCGAAAAGAAAACAAAGGGTAATTGTTAAAGAGCTACTCGTGTGAATTGATTTTTATACCTGCTACTCATAGAGTAGAAGGGTATTATATGTTTCGAAAATGTATGTAACAGGCAGAAGGAGACACGTCCGACCCCATAAAGTATATATATTCTGGGTCAGGATCAACAGCCGAGTCGATATAGCCATGTCCGTCTGTCCGTCTGTCTGCCTGTCCGTCTGTCTGTCCGTGTGAAAATCTAGATCTCAGCTATTATAAGAGCTAGAACTACCAAATTTGGTGACAAAATGTGTTATTATTGCACACTGATCAAGTTTATTTTGGATTTCGGCTACGCCCCATTCCGCCCCTGTAAATAAAAAAAAATTGATTAGAAGCGCAATTTTGATGCCATATTGTTCATTTTCGGTTTAGATGATAACTATAGCTAGCCAGAATATCTCTGAAAATTTGGTAGCAATCGGATAATAAACACAGAAGTTATTCAGCTTTACGTTTTCCATAGCTGTAATCAGCGCTGCCGGCAGCGCAAATTCTAAATTTGTACAGGAAATAATAAGAAATTCTTTATTTGTACGGGAAATAATAAGAATGCCTTTCAATGCAAATTTTTGCAGTTGTTGGATAACAGCGTCAGTAGCTTAGTGGAAAAGCGATGAACTCCTGAACCGACAGGCCCGTGGTTCGATTCCCAGTTCATGCCGCTTAAGCTTTTTATACCCGCTACTCATAGAGTAGAAGGGTATTATAACTTTGTTCAAACCGAAAATGTATTTAACAGGCAGAAGGAGTCACCACAGATCCCATAAAGTATATATATTCTGGCTCAGGATCAACAGCCGAGTCGATATAGCCATGTCCGTCTGTCTGTCCGTGTGAAAATCTAGATCTCAGCTATTATAAGAGCTTGAACTACCAAATTTGGTGACAGTATGTGTTATTATTGCACGCTGATCAAGTTTATTTTGGATTTTAGCCACGCCCCCTTCCGCCCCTGTAAATCGAAAAAAATTGATTACAAGCGCAATTTTGATGCCATATTGTTCATATTCGGTTTGCATAATAACTATAGCTAGCCAGATGATCTCGGTGACAATCGGATAATAAACACAGAAGTTATTCAGCGTAACGTTTTCCATAGCTGTAAGCAGCGCTGCCGGCAGCGTTGCAGCATTGTGCCGAATCGTGTGTGCGTGTACGGTGGTGAAATGGGTTAAGTTGTGGACTGCAAAACGAACAGTACTATTATGCATTTACGGGTTCGAGTCCCGCCCGCATCAAAAATTAAATGTGTGCAAAAATGTTTTTTTTTTTTTATTTTATATTTTGACTTTGCATAAATATTATAAGTCCATAGCCTTTTACGGTCAAAATATGATTGTAGCCGTTTTTTTGTTCCGCAAATAAATTATGTACGAGCAGCTGGGTAGCGGGTATATTACAGTCGAGCACACTCGACTGTAGCTTTCTTACTTGTTTTAATTTTATTTTTCCTGGAAAGAGCTAGACTTATCCAGAATTTGAACGAAGAGCTTTTCTCCCGGAAATTCGTAGTTTTTTTTTACAGAATTTTAAAGTTTAGGAAATACCATGTATTTTGTTGTTGCCTGAGCAATATTTTCTGTATGTACTGGCCGTTGTTTGGATCTCTCCCTCTCTTGTTGTCGTTTTATGTGCGTAACAGGTAAAACGAGGCATCTGCGACCCTATAAAATGTATATAAGTATATTCCTGTTCAGGATCACTAGCCGAGATGATTGAGCCATGTCTGTCAGTCCGTCTGTATGAACGTCTATAACTCAAAAACTAAAAAAGCTAGAGCCACCAAATTTGGTGACAACACTTATGTGAATCATACGCTGTAAAACTTTTATAAAAATTCGGGCCACGCCTACTACCGCCCCCGCAAAATGTAACTTCCACAATTATAGCTGTACAGTCACGATTTTGAAACTCAACATAAAAGCTTATCGCGGACGTTTTGTAAAAATTTGAATAAGATCGGACAATAAACATAGAAGATATTCAAAAAATTATTTTTCTTATTTTTCTTATAATTGACTCGCCAGTTTGGTTGTATTGAGTCTTGTGTTAGGCATATTGTATCGCAGAGGGTGTGCGTTCGATTCTCACATTAAGCAACGTAAAATAAAATTGTTTTTTCTTTTTTTTTAATTTAAATAACAATTTTAAAATGTAATTTATAAGTGTTTTTTTCTTTTTTTTTTGTTGTAATATACTTACACTTATTACAATGGATTTTGTTGAGCAAATTAATTTTAATTATTTGATAATCCAGCTAAGGAAAACAACTCACAGGGATGGCAGTGGCCTAGTGGCTAGAGTGTCAGACTACAAAGCCAAAAGTTTGAAATTAGAGCCACGGAAAAATACACTTTTTTTGTTTATTAAAGAATATATATATATATATATATATATATATATATAAATGAAATGGTCTTATGCTGCAAATTGAAATGGTCTCTTCAAAACATACATTTATCGTCTTCTCTTTCTGTCCAATGCTTATAGCACTTGCCTATTCGCTTGAGACTGCACGTCAATGTGCAAGACTGTTACAGCGTCAAGCAATTACTGACTCTTTAAGGCGTTTAAGGTTAAGTGTAAGTCAAAATAGGAGCAATAACAGGGGAAGCAGAAAACCTACGAAATGCAGAGCGTATGAGAGAGGATTGTTCAAATACCTTTGAAGATTTTTCCCCCAGCTTAACAACATTAGAGACTCAAATAGGTATTTTCAATAGAATGGTTAAGCTGGGTCCTGATCAGGTTTGCCTTTGTTGCAAAGGCCTTTGGTTCCCCTTTCAGATTACCAAAATAACTAGGTCTTTTATTAAGAATAGAAATGAATATAGTGCGGATATTTTAAGTCTTTCCAGTCAGTTTACATCTCCCGACAACACTTTTAAATTTTCCAATGCAAGCAGGCGCAATATTAAAGCTGGAATAAAGCCAAAATTTTCCATTACAAATGACTTAAATTTTCCAGACTTGCCCGAATGTCTAAAAGGGCTTACACCATTAGAGAAACGACTGGTCTCTCCTCGCCTTCTATTTATGGTGATTACAACTTTAGGTATTGGCCGACAAAAAGCCATTAAAGGAGCTGTGATTAATGTCCCCATTCCTGTTGCCAATATTGTAACATCGTTACCACGAGCTTTCCACGAAGCAGAGGTTGTGCAGCTCCACCTTAGGCGTTGGATGGAATATAACCATGATTTCTTGGCGAAAACCATCGGGCCGTTGAAAATTGCAGAGGCTATTAGATTCTTAGTTGATAGTGAGCTATATAAAAAGCATAGTGTAGTTCTTAATGAACAGTGGATGTCAAATTTCGCTTCCGATATTGTTCCCTTCATTGCTTCTCAAGAAGATACAGAGTTGGTAAACAATTTAATTCAAGAATTTCAAAGACCACTTCGCCCCGATGAGGACATTGAAACGGAGGAGCTCAACCCGGGGGGTCAATAAACTCTGCTTGAAAATAATCATGCTGCCATGCAAAGAATCATAATTGCTCCTGGCGAAGGCCAAAGACCCCTTGATATGATTCTGGATGCTGATTCGGAGGAATTAGCACTCCCAACATTGTATGCCGGAATCAAGCGAAAAACTTCTCAAACTTTTACGACCATAGTTAGATCAGAACTTAGGAATTATGATAGGAGAGGTTGTAGAATTGATAAGTTATTCTTCAATTATAAGAAATTAGAGCTGATTAAAATTAGGAATAATACTTCAATATGCTTACGAAAGCATAGCTCATCTCGAGCAATTACTGCCTCTAATGCCCTTAATGAGGAAGAAATCGAAAATCTTATTAGACATGATGATGGATACAGGGTTCTCAAAGGAATACGAGCGTCTCCTGCTCATTGGGAAGCAGAAAAAAAGGATGGCAATGATCAGGCAATTTGGTCTGCAACTTTCTTTATAACTTTGTCGGCTGCTATCCTCTTCATCGAGAAAATTTAAAAACAAGTAAGAAAGCTACATTCGAGTGTGCTCGACTGTAATATACCCGCTACCCAGCTGCTCGTACATCATTTATTTGCGGAACAAAAAAAAACGGCTACAATCATATTTTGACCGTAAAAGACTATGGACTTACAATATTTATGCAAAGTCAAAATCTAAAATAAAAACAAGTAAGAAAGCTACATTCGAGTGTGCTCGACTGTAATATACCCGCTACCCAGCTGCTCGTACATCATTTATTTGCGGAAAAAAAAAAAACGGCTACAATCATATTTTGACCGTAAAAGGCTATGGACTTACAATATTTATGCAAAGTCAAAATCTAAAATAAAAAAAAACATTTTTGCACACATTTAATTTTTGATCCGGGCGGGACTCGAACCCGTAAATGCATAATAGTACTGTTCGTTTTGCAGTCCACAACTTAACCCATTTCACCACCGTACACGCACACACGATTCGGCACAATGCTGCAACGCTGCCGGCAGCGCTGCTTACAGCTATGGAAAACGTTACGCTGAATAACTTCTGTGTTTATTATCCGATTGTTACCAAATTTTCAGAGATCATCTGGCTAGCTATAGTTATCAAGTAAACCGAAAATGAACAATATGGCATCAAAATTGCGCTTGTAATCAATGTTTTTTCGATTTACGGGGGCAGAAGGGGGCGTGTCCAAAATCCAAAATAAACTTGATCAGCGTGCAATAATAACATATATTGTCACCAAATTTGGTAGTCCTAGCTCTTATAATAGCTGAGATCTAAATTTTCACACGGACAGACAGACGGACATGGCTTTATCGACTCGGCCAGAATATATATACTTTATGGGGTCGGAGGTGTCTCCTTCTGCCTGTTACATACATTTTCGGTTTGAACAAAGTTATAATACCCTTCTACTCTATGAGTAGCGGGTATAAAAAACATTTTTGCACACATTTAATTTTTGATGCGGGCGGGACTCGAACCCGTAAATGCATAATAGTACTGTTCGTTTTTCAGTCCACAACTTAACCCATTTCACCACCGTACACGCACACACGATTCGGCACAATGCTGCAAGCAGCGCTGCCGGCAGCGGTGCTTACAGCTATGGAAAACGTTAAGGTGCATAACTTCTGTGTTTATTATCCGATTGTTACCAAATTTTCGGAGATCATCTGGATAGCTATAGTTATCATGTAAACCGGAAATGAACAATATGGCATCAAAATTGCGCTTGTAATCAATGTTTTTTCGATTTCCAGGGGCGGAAGGGAGCGTGGCCAAAATCCAAAATAAACTTGATCAGCGTGCAATAATAACACATATTGTCACCAAATTTGGTAGTCCTAGCTCTTATAATAGCTGAGATCTAGATTTTCACACGGACAGACAGACGAACAGACGGACATGGCTATATCGACTCGGCTGTTGATCCTGAGCCAGAATATATATACTTTATGGGGTCGGAGGTATCTCCTTCTGCCTGTTACATACAAAATGTATAAAACTTTCTATTCGATTCTGAAACTGTCAGTCACTTGAGCATTTTCGAAAACTTTTTATCTCACAATCAAGAGAACCTCAGTTATGAGAAATATAAAGATGCTCTTAGATCTGGCTTAAAAAAGCCACACATTTTTCTGAAGAGAAGTTTTGATACTATTAATATAAATGCATATAATACACATATTCTCGAAATGCAATGGGCCAATATTGACATTTAATTCATTTTTATACCCGCTACTCATAGAGTAGAAGGGTATTATAACTTTGTTCAAACCGAAAATGTATGTAACAGGCAGAAGGAGACACGTCCGACCCCATAAAGTATATATATTCTGGGTCAGGATCAACAGCCGAGTCGATATAGCCATGTCCGTCTGTCCGTCTGTCTGTCCGTCTGTCTGTCCGTGTGAAAATCTAGATCTCAGCTATTATAAGAGCTAGGACTACCAAATTTGGTGATAAAATGTGTTATTATTGCACGCTGATCAAGTTTATTTTGGATTTCGGCCACGCCCCCTTCCGCCCCTGTAAATCGAAAAAAATTGATTACAAGCGCAATTTTGATGCCATATTGTTCATATTCGGTTTACATGATAACTATAGCTAGATGATCTCTGAAAGTTTGGTAACAATCGGATAATAAACACAGACGTTATGCAGCTTAACGTTTTCCATAGCTGTAAGCAGCGCTGCCAGCAGCGCTGCTTGCAGCATTGTGCCGAATAGTGTGTGCGTATAGGGTGGTGAAATGGGTTAAGTTGTGGACTGCAAAATGAACAGTACTATTATGCATTTACGGGTTCGAGTCCCGCCCGCATCAAAAATTAAATGTGTGCAAAAATATATATTTTTTTTTTATTTTAGAATTTGACTTTGGATAAATATTGTAAGTCCATAGCCTTTTACGGTCAAAATATGATTGTAGCCGTTTTTTTTTGTTCCGCAAATAAATGATGTACGAGCAGCTGGGTAGCGGGTATATTACAGTCGAGCACACTCGACTGTAGCTTTCTTACTGGTTTTTCATTTCATTTTTATGCTAGCTGCAGCTATATAATCAATTATATATATAAGTCCGAAAGGGGGATTTCCAAATTGATGCGGGATGCCGTGGACGTTATCCGCCATAACAATCTCACAATCAGGCAAAAATTGCAATACGAGGGTCGTTTGATAAGACCGTGACTTTTTGTATTTGCCGCGCACCTGCTCTAAATACAACACTGCTCCTGTCAGCAGTTATCGATTAACAGCTGACTGTAAAATTTTGAGAAAGCTGCGTTTTTTGGTTTGCGTTTTATAGGCATTGAAAGCAGACGATCTCGTGAATTTTAACGAAAATGGAAAAAAGTGAATTTCGTGTGCTAATTAAGCATTATTTTTTGCGTAAAAAATCCATCACCGAAACCAAGGAAAGACTTGATAAATATTATGGGGACTCTGCACCATCAATTTCAATGGTTAAGAAATGGTTTACTGAGTTCCGTTGTGGTCGTACCAGTACAAGTGATGCCGAACGTTCAGGTCGCCCAAAAGAGGTCGTCATGCCAGAAATCGTCGACAAAATCCATGGAATGATATTGGATGATCGGAGAATGAAAGTGCGTGAGGTAGCTGAGGCTGTAGGCATCTCAACTGAACGGGTACATCACATTTTACATGAATATTTGGACATGAAAAAGCTTTTCGCGCGATGGGTGCCGCGATTGCTCACACACGACCATAAGCGCAACCGTGTGACCATTTCAAAGGAGTGTTTGGCGATGTTCAACCGCAATCCAAACGAATTTTTGCGCCGTTTCGTTACCGTAGACGAAACATGGATCCACCACACCACACCAGAGACCAAAGAACAATCAAGACAGTGGGTTTCTCCGGGTGAACGTGCACCAAAGAAGGCCAAGGTGGGTCTGTCGGCCAACAAGGTCATGGCCACAGTTTTTTGGGATGCACAAGGTATCATTCACATCGATTACCTTGAAAAGGGTAAAACGATCACCGGCGAATATTATTCAGAGCTTTTGGACAGATTCGATATTGATTTGAAGCAGAAACGACCGCATTTGGCGAAAAAAAAGTGCTGTTCCATCAGGACAATGCACGGGTGCACACGTGTGTAGTCAGCATGGCAAAATTTCATAAATTGGGCTACGAACTGCTACCCCATCCAGCATATTCTCCAGATTTAGCCCCCTGTGACTATTTTTTGTTTCCAAACATGAAGAAATGGCTCGGCGGTAAGAGATTCGGGTCAAATGAAGAGGTCATCACAGAAACAAACGACTATTTTGAGGGCCTTGAGAAAACCTATTATTTGGAAGGAATAAAAAAATTGGAAAAACGCTGGACAAAATGTATAGAGCTAAAAGGAGATTATGTTGAGAAATAAAACGCTTCTTTGACGAAAAAAATATATTTTATTCAAAAAGTCACGGACTTATCAAACGACCCTCGTATATTGGACATAAATTTATATCCGGCACTGAGATTTCTGCTCAAGAAGCCGCCTATTGCTGTCTAGGAATCCGATTGTCTGAGGCCAGCAACGGAGAAGTCTATATTAATACTTCATTACCGCAGCATAGGGTTAAAATGCTCAAGCCTCAGAAACTACTTCAAAATATGCCCTCCGGATTCAACCGAGATACGATTTTGCAGCAAATTTTAGTTTTTCTAAGTCGACTAGAGCGACTCGTCAGGATTCTGACAATGAGTATGATAATGTAAATGAAGTCATAGATGGTTCGCCTCTTCCTCTTTTTGATTGAAGTGGTTTTGTTAGGGAAAGAACCAAACCCAGAATTATTTGGTTAAGGAGTTTTAATATAAATAAAGATAGGCCAAATTACTTTAAGGAATTAATTATGCTTTACTTGCCTTGGAGGGATGAACAGGTAGAACTAATAGATAGAAATTGCGAGGAGATATACAGTGAAAATGAGGATATAATTAGGATTAATTTTAAGAAGTATAATGTATTAGAAGACTTAGAAGACGCGCTTAGGAGGGCTATGGAATTGGAAACAATTGACGAGAATATCGCTGAAGAACAATTAGCAGGTGAGGTAGATAATGAGTTTAGAGTGCTAAGTTGACCTAATATAAGTTCTCAAATTAATGTTTTGGATATTAATGCATATCAGGAAGCGGATGAACCAGCCCATCTTCCAAAACTACCGTCCCTTATTTCCGCCCTTAATTTATCCATAATTATTAATTCTCCTAATCTTAGGCAAAAACAAGTAAGAAAGCTACATTCGAGTTCGCTCGACTGTAATATAACCGCTACCCAGCTGCTCGTACATCAAAGAACGGCTACAATCATATTTTGACCGTAAAAGGCTATGGATTTACAATATTTATGCAAGTCAAAATCTAAAATAAAAAAAAAAAAACATTTTTGCACACATTTAATTTTTGATGCGGGCGGGACTCGAACCCGTAAATGCTCCGCTTACAGCTATGGAAAACGTTAAGCTCAATAACTTCTGTGTTTTTTATCCGATTGTTACCAAATTCAAATTTCAGAGACCATCTGGCTAGCTATAGTTATTATATAAACCGAAAATGAACAATATGGCATCAAAATTACGCTTATAATAAATTTTTGATTTACGGGGGCGGAAGGGGCGTGCCCAAAATCCAAAATAAACTTGATCAGCGTGCAATAATAACACATTTTGTCACCAAATTTGGTAGTCCTAGCTCTTATAATAGCTGAGATAACAAGATTTTCACACGGACAGAAAGACGGACGGATAGACGGACATGGCTATATCGACTCGGCTGTTGATCCTGAGCCAGAATATATATACTTTATGGGGTCGAAGGTGTCTCCTTCTGCCTGTTACATACATTTTCGGTTTGAACAAAGTTATAATACCCTTCTACTCTATGAGTATCGGGTATAAAAAAATTTTTTTGCATACATTTAATTTTTGATGCGGGTGGGACTCGAACCCGTAACCCATTTCACCACCGTACACGCACTCACTATTCGGCACAATGCTGCAAGCAGCGCTGCCGGCAGCCCTACTTACATCTATGGAAAACGTTAAGCTGAATAACTTCTGTGTTTATTATCCGATTGTTACCAAATTTTCAGAGACCAGCTGGCTAGCTATAGTTATTATATAAGCCGAACATGAACAATATGGCATTACGCTTATAATAAATTTTCGATTTACGGGGGCGGAAGGGGGCGTTGCCAAAATCCAAAATAAACTTCATCAGCGTGCAATAATAATACATATTGTCACCAAATTTGGTAGTCCTAGCTCTTATAATTGCTGAGATCTAGATTTTCACACGGACAGACAGACGGACAGACGGACATGGCTATATCGACTCGGATGTTGATCCTGAGCCAGAATATATACACTTTATGGGGTCGGAGGTGTCTCCTTCTGCCTGTTACATACATTTTCGGTTTGAACAAAGTTACAATACCCTTCTACTCTATGAGTAGCGGGTATAATAATAAAAAAAACAAGTAAGAAAGCTACAGTCGAGTGTGCTCGACTGTAATATACCCGCTACCAAGCTGCTCGTACATCATTTTTGCGGAACAAAAAAAAAACGGCTACAATCATATTTTGACCGTAAAAGGCTATGGACTTACAATATTTATGCAAATCAAAATTTAAAATAAAAAAAAATATATTTTTGCACACATTTAATTTTTGATGCGGGCGGGACTCGAGCATGTAAATGCATAATAGTTCTGTTCGTTTTGCAATCCCAACTTAACCCAGAGATCATCTGGCTAGCTAAAGTTATCATGTAAAGCGAATATGAACAATATGGCATCAAAATTGCGCTTGTAATCAATTTTTTTCGATTTACAGGGGCGGAAGGGGGCGTGGCCAAAATCCAAAATAAACTTGATCAGCGAGCAATAACAACACATACTGTTACCAAATTTTGGTAGTTCTAGCTCTTATAATAGCTGAGATCTAGATTTTCACACGGACAGACAGACGGACAGACAGACAGACGGACAGACAGGCATGGCTATATCGACTCGGCTGTTGATCCTGACCCAGAATATATATAATTTATGGGGTCGGAGGTGTCTCCTTCTGCCTATTACATACATTTTCGGTTTGAACAAAGTTATAATACCCTTCTACTCTATGAGTAGCGGGTATAAAAACAACCAATAGGTTCTATGACATCTATACGATGTTTCGGTCCGTACCGGCTCGTTCCGACTTATTTACAACGGGCAGCAATAAGAAACATGTATACAAAGTTTCATGATGGTAGCTCAAAAAGGGAGGCAACAACTAAGAAAAGCTCGATCTCCCCCACCATGACACGCATGCATGCGGAATCGAACCTTGGACCCATTACCTAAGAGGTCCACCACTTCTCCGTTCGGTCATTAAGCCATTACGCAAATTTTGCCAAAGTTACAATATGAGAATTCTTGCACGACAAAAACAAAGTCTGAATGCGTGATGCGTGTTGTTGCTGCTATTTATTTGGATAACTGAAACATACAATTAAATAAAACATAAAAATAAAAAAATATAAGAAAAAGCTGCGCTCTAACAATCGCACACAGCTGATTTAAGAGACTGTCACTTCTCCACTTGTTAACTAAGTTCATTGTGAGCCATTAAACAATTTTTAAATAATATGCACGACCACCAATTAATGCATATTCAAAAATTAAAGTATAAGTTCTTAAAAAAAAAAAGAAAATGCTTAAGCGGCATGAACTGGGAATCGAACCAAGGGCCTGTCGGTTCAGGAGTTCATCGCTTTTCCACTACGCTACTGACGCTCTTATCCAACAACTGCAAAAATTTGCATTGTAAGGCATTCTTATTATTTCCTGTACAAATAAATAATTTGTGCTGCCAGCAGCGCTGCTTACAGCTATGGAAAACGTTAAGCTGAATAACTTCTGTGTTTATTATCCGATTGTTACCAAATTTTTAGAGATCATCTGGCTAGCTATAGTTATCATATAAGCCGAAAATGAACAATACTGCATCAAAATTGCGCTTGAATAAATAAATAAACTTGATCAGCGTGCAATAATAACACATACTGTCACCAAATTTGGTAGTTCTAGCTCTTATAATAGCTGAGATCTAGATTTTCACACGGACAGACAGACAGACGGACAGACGGCTATATCGACTCGGCTGTTGATCCTGAGCCAGAATATATATACTTTATGGGGTAGGAGGTGTCTCCTTCTGCCTGTTACATACATTTTCGGTTTAAACAAAGTTATAATACCCTTCTACTCTAAAAGTAGCGGATATAATTATTTGCGGAACAATAAAGAACAGCTATAATCATATTTTAACCGTAAAAGGCCATGGACTTACAATATTTATGCAATGTCAAAATCCAAATAAAAAAAAAACTTTTTGCACACATTTAATTTTTGATCCGGGTGGGACTCGAACCCGTAAATGCATTATAGTTCTGCTCGTTTTGCAGTCCACAACTTAACCCATTTCACCACCGTACAGGCACACACGATTCGGCACAATGCTGCAAGCAGCGCTGCCGGCAGCGCTGTTTACAGCTATGGAAAACAGCTATGAAATAACTTCTGTGTTTATTATCCGATTGTTACCAAATTTTTAGAGATCATCTGGCTAGCTATAGTTATCATGTAATTCGAAAATGAACAATATGGCATCAAAATTGCGCGTGTAATCAATGTTTTTTCGATTTACGGAGGCAGAAGGGGTCGTGGCCAAAATCCAAAATAAACTTGATCAGCGTGCAATAATAACACATATTGTCACCAAATTTGGTTGTCCTAGCTCTTATAATAGCTGAGATCTAGATTTTCACACGGACAGACAGACGGACAGACGGACATGGCTATATCGACTCGGCTGTTGATCCTGAGCCAGAATATATATACTTTATGGGGTCGGAGGTGTCTCCTTCTGGCTGTTACATACATTTTCGGTTTGAACAAAGTTATAATACCATTCTACTCTATGAGTAGCGGGTATAAAAAGTTTTAAGTTAAATACACGACCACCTATTAATGCATATTCAAAATTTGAAGTAAAAGTTCTTACAAAAAAAAAAGAAAAAGCTTAACCGGCATGATCTGGGAATCGAACCACGGGCCTGTCGGTTCAGGAGTTCATCGCTTTTCCACTAAGCTACTGACGCTGTTATCCAACAACTGCAAAAATTTGCATTGTAGGGCATTCTTATTATTTCCTGTACAAATAAAGAATTTGCGCTGCCGGCAGCGCTGCTGAAAGCTATGGAAAAAGTTAAGCTGAATAACTTCTGTGTTTATTTTCCGATTGTTACCAAATTTTCAGAGATCATCTGGCTAGCTATAGTTATCATGTAAACCGAAAATGAACAATATGGCATCGAAATTGAGCTTGTAATCAATGTTTTTTCGATTTACGGGGGCGGAAGGGGGCGTGGCCAAAATTCAAAATAAACTTGATCAGCGTGCAATAATAACTCATATTGTCACCAAATTTGGTAGTCCTAGCTTTTATAATAGCTGAGATCTAGATTTTCACACGGACAGACGGACGCTACCGACTCTGTTATCCAACAACTGCAATAATTTGCATTGTAAGGCATTCTTATTATCTCCTGTACAAATAAAGAATTTGCGCTGCCGGCAGCGCTGCTTACAGCTATGGAAAACGTTAAGCTGAATAACTTCTGTGTTTATTATGCGATTGTTACCAAATTTTCAGAGATCATCTGGCTAGCTATAGTTATCATATAAATCGAAAATGAACAATACGGCATCAAAATTGCGCTTGAAATCATTTTTTTCGATTTACAGGGGCGGAAGGGGGCGTGGCCAAAATCCAAAATAATCTTGATCAGCGTGCAATAATAACACATACTGTCACCAAATTTGGTAGTTCTAGCTCTTATAATAGCTGAGATCTAGATTTTCACACGGACAGACAGACGGACAGACAGACGGACAGACAGACAGACAGACGGACAGACGTTCATGGCTATATCGACTCGGCTGTTGATCCTGAGCCAGAATATATATAATTTATGGGGTCGGAGGTGCCTGTTACATACATTTTCGGTTTGAACAAATTTATAATACCCTTCTACTCTATGAGTACCGGGTATAAAAATATGTTTGCACACATTTAACTTTTGATCGAACCCGTAAACGCATAATAGTACTGTTCGTTTTGCAGTCCACAACTTAACCCATTTCACCACCGTACACGCACACACTATTTGGCATAATACTGCATGCAGCGCTGCTGATAGCGCTGCTTACAGCTATGGAAAACGTTAAGGTGCATAACTTCTGTGTTTATTATCCGATTGTTACCAAATTTTCAGAGATCATCTGGCTAGCTATAGTTATCATGTTAACCGAATATGAACAATATGGCATCAAAATTGCGCTTGTAATCAATTTTTTTCGATTTACAGGGGCGGAAGGGGGCGTGGCCAAAATCCAAAATAAACTTGATCAGCGTGCAATAATAACACATACTGTCACCAAATTTGGTAGTTCTAGCTCTTATAATAGCTGAGATCTAGATTTTCACACGGACAGACAGACGGACAGACAGACAGACGGACATGGCTATATCGACTTGGCTGTTACTTTATGGGTTCGGAGGTGTCTCCTTCTGCCTGTTACATACATTTTCGGTTTGAACAAAGTTATAATACCCTTCTACTCTATGAGTAGCGGGTATAAAAACCCCAAAAACACACACGCACTTATATATTTTGAGCGCAGCTCAAAATCCTCGCCCGCTTATCGCAATTACTTTTTATGACTGAGGCCCAAAAATAAAACCGTTGGCGGTCACAAACTTGGGCCCTCGGGCATCTAACCGACAGGCCAAACAGCGGTTCTTCCTAACGGTGAGCGGGGGTCGCTGACCGAATTGGGTTAAGAGAGGTTCTCTCTCAGGCCATTTCTTCCCGCTAACCCTGCCACCACTGGTTTGCACTGCTTACTCTGTCGGCAGATGTCCCAATACCAGGGCAGCTGTCTCTTCCGATAGTTTTCATATCGAAATAAACAGCTGTTTACGCAAAATGCAACAGCACCCAATATTTCGAGGGACGCCGCTGATCCGGCAGACGGACGAAATAATTGGGGCATTTTTTACATCTGTTGGTTCGCCCTGGCCGCGGCCGGCACAGACGATGATGCGCAGTCCGTCAGGCGCCAACGCGGGGCCCACGATCCAAAAGTCGGGCAAATTTCTGCTGCACCCTGGCGTCGGTAAGTATTACACACATTCCATGTGTTTTGTTGTTGGTGTGTTCGTGCTTCATTCCAGACGCTTCGTCGCCAGCCCCAGTTTAGGTGCGGATGTCTTTGGCGTGATAAACTCCCAGCCGTCGTCCTTGTAGATCTTCCAGCAGATAGGCGTTGTTATCGACTGCCTGCACAACTCTGGCCCTCAGGAATTTTCTGGCGAACTTTGCGTTGAAGTTCCTTGAGAAGTCACTCAACACAAAGTTTCGGCGGTAAACTTCTTGGCCGGGCACTGCGCGGAAGTTTCTGGCCTTTTGGTCGTAGCGCTGTCGGCTCACCTCGTACGACTGGTCGAGTTTATCGCGCACCTTGGCATGTATTATCGCCAGCCTATCCTTCGGACTCATGCCATCCACCTCATGGTCGCACAAAGACCCTAGTTTTTGGGCCAGCTTGTAGCACGCTCCGTTTAGATACAGGTGCTGGCCGAAAACGGTGAAGAACGGTGTTTGTCCGGTGGCCGTGTGTATAGAGTTCCGGATTGCGACCTCTATTTCTGGTAGATGCGCATCCCACTCCCTGTGGTCTCCTTCGAGGTAACTTCGGATCGCCGACAGGCCGCGTTACTGGATGGTGAGTATATTGGTGTCCTGACGTGCTTGATACCGAAGTTCTTCATCAATCACCTCTGGCACTCCGAACTTGAAGAACACTTCATGCACCAGGAACTCAAGGACCGCGGCAGCGCACGCCTCTCGCATCGCCTTCAAAAATGTGTATTTTGAGAAGTGGTCGACCACAATGAAAATATAGGCGTGTCCTCTCCTTGACCGCGGGTATTTGCCGAGGAAGTCAATATACAACTTCTGGAACGGCCTCTCGGTGTCCACCTTTTCGCCGATGCCCATCTGCATGCGATGATTCGCGCCTTCGTCTCCTTGCAGATGTCGCAGTTGCGCACAAAGTCGCGAACCTGTATGGCCATTCCGGGCCAATAATATAGGCGACGCAGGACCTACAGAGTCTTCGCCTGTCCTCCATGGGCTGCGGTTGGCTCGGCGTGTGCTCGCGCGATAAGCGCACCAGTCAGAGCACCTGGAATCCAGAGTTTCCACTCTGGGCTCTCCACTGCCTCGCTTACATGCTGCTGGGTGGTCCGCTTGTAGAGCAGGCCATTCTCCACATTCAGGTCGGGTAAGTGTGATTTGTTTTGTTCTGCCTCACGCATCAACTCCACATAGTCTTCCTCCTCAAAGGCCGTCGTCTCGAAACCCAGCAGATCGGTGGGATTTATGAAGACATCCTCTACGTTACGCGACAACGTATCCGACACTACGTTTTCACTGCCTTTGCGGTGCTCGATGGAAAAGTGGAATCCCTGCAGCTGTAGTGACCACCTTGCTAGTCTGCCGAAGAGGTCCTTAATCGACATGAGCCACTTCAAGCTGGCGTGGTCGATTATGCAGGTGAACGCCATCCCCTCAATATACGGCCTGAACTTCCGTATGGCTAGGATGGCTGCCAGGCACGCCTTCTCGGTGACGGTGTAATTCACCTGGTGCTTATTCATTTTCGCCGAGAAGAAAGCGATCGGCCGTTCCTGTCCTTCCCCGTCACGCTGAAATAGCACTGCTCCAACTCCCACGATTGATGCATCGCATTGCACATAGAAGGGTCGCTTGAAATCTGCGTGGACCAACACAGGCGCGGTTGTGAGGGCTTCCTTGAGGCGCAACACAGCCTTTTCTGCTTCCGAACTTAATACAAACTTCTTGTTCGTCTTTTTTAGCGCCTCTGTCAACGGTGTCGCCAGTGTGGCAAAGTCTTTTATGAACCGATGGTACCAGCTAGCCATCCCCAGGAACGCTCTGACCTCCTTCACTGACTTTGGATTTGGAACCAGTTCAATTGCCGCGACTCTGCCTGGGTCCATCTGGAGGAGACCTCTGCCCACAATGAAGCCTAGGTACCTTAAGTTTTTGAAGCAGAAATTCGATTTTTTTAAGCCAATCGTCAATCCTGCTTCCTTTAGGCACTGTGCTAGTCGGCTCAAGTATTTGAGGTGCGTTTTGAAGTCCGGCGGGAGGATAAGCAAGTCGTCGAGGTAAACGAAGACGTTGGACCTGATCTCCGCGGGAATCACCTTGTCCATCAGCCTCACCAGTCGTTGCGCCGCATTGCAGAGTCCGAAGGGCATGGCGCGGAACTAGTATAGAGGCCGGCCTGGGACAGTGAAAGCCGTGTATGCCCTGGATTTCTCCTCCAACTCAATTTGCCAAAAGGCGCTGGAGATGTACACCGTCTGGTCCAGCCTGGAAAGGATCCCCTCGACGCTAGGTAGCGGGTAAGCGTCTTTTATCGTTAATGCATTTAGCTTACGTGCATCTAAGCAAAATCGATTCTTCCCAGGCTTCGCCACGACTGTCATCCGATTGCTCCAGGGGCTCTTGCTTTCCTCGATGACTCCGAGCGCTAGCATCTTATCTACTTCTTCCTCAATCACCGCTTGCCTTGCTGATGACATCGGATACGGTCGGTCTTTGAAGATTTTTGCTCCTTCGACGAGCTCGATCGTGTGGACATCGACACTAGTCCTGCCGAGGCCATGCTGCTCAAAGGTGAGAAACTCAAGTTGTACCTGCTCCAGCCGTTATTCCTGTTCCGCCGACAATTTCCATTTTTCAGGAACTGTGTTCTCCTCAGCGATGCTATCATCGGTGTAGTGCGCCATTCGATGCGCCTGCAGTTCCGCCGCCTGACGATCCTGGTTCGGTATGGCACCTTCACCGATGACTTCGGGAGCCAGCTGTAACATCTGTCAGAAGTCGACTCCGAGGTAGGCGGTTTGTTCCAAATATGGACAAAAAAAAAAAATTAACGGTTTTCACCTTTTGCCCATATTCCACAGGCAGCTCCACGCGTCCAATGATCGATCGATCTTCTCCTGCGGCAGTGCGTACTTGCGAGAAATAGCGGATCATCGGTACTTGCAACCGGTCCAACAGCTCGCGACTGTCACGACCAAGCAGGCTCACGGAAGCTCCGGTGTCCAGCAGTCCCCACACTGTCTCGCCATTTATGCTGATCTTGGCGTATGGCCTGGGATCTTTGTCGTGGCTACGCATCACGGCCGCCGCTACCTCTCTACGCCTGCTTCGTCGCCGCTTAAACCGTTGTCTCGCCTTTTGGATTTTCCGGGATATGAGCCTCATGCCCGCCACCTGATGCTCCTCAAAGATTCGTCTTCTGGCTTCCAGATACCGGCGCATCCTCTCTTCAAAAGCTAGCAGCGTACGTTTCCCATCTGGTTGTTTTTTTTTAATCTCTGTAATTTTATTTTCTATCTTATCTTTTATTCTTATGGCTAATGGAGTTTCCTCATGGCGGGACTCATTTACGGGCGCGTATTTCCCGTCCTCATCACGCCCAGCCTTGCGTTTCCCGCGCAATCCGGGCACTTCGGGGAAACGGTATCTGGTCTACCGCACCGATAGCAGAATAATCTTCGGGACGCAGAGTCGGCGTCGCGGAAAAGGTGTCCTGCTGCTCCGCAGTTCCAGCACCCTGGCCTGTCTGGAGCTTTCAGAGGCCACTTGCGCAGTTCCTCCACTTGATCTGGTGGTTCCTCAGGTTCCGGGCCAACCACCTCGTGGACGCGAAGCCTCGCGGGAACCGAAAACGCTGCCGGCTGAGGATACGAAGTCCGTCCTCGACGTCCAAAACTTCGCTCGACCTCCGCCGCTTCGTCCCGGGGCTCGTCCATGGTAAATATTTCCATGGCGTAGACGTAACGAGCGATGTTCTCTCGGAGACCCTTTCTTATGATTTTGACAAGGTGTCTCTCCGCCATAGGCTTGCCCAGCCTCGATGCCAGCCGTCGCATGTGGTGGATGTAGTCCTCCACGGTTTCTCCGACCTGCTGTTCCCGCTGCAGCAACTCATGCATCCTGTCGTGGTCTGTCTGGTAGCTGCGGAAACGGTCGAGAAGGGCCTGACGCAGTTGCATCCAATTGTTCTTAGGCGTCCGCAGCAGTCCTCCTCTTTCCAACGACATCTGGAAACCGTCTGCGCCTCTCCATCACTGGACCATGTCTCATCCTGTGTCTCTGGTACTGACCCCATTGACCTCAGGTAAGGACCACCAACAACCTTTTTGTCCTCAGCCATGGTAAACTATTTTCCTAACTTTCAGGTGCCGTTATTACTTAGTCGTGCGTGTGCCGCTGGGTATTAATTTACTTAAAAATAAAAACTTAAATCAATAAATAAACGATAAATAATGCCAAACAAATAAATAATGGAAGTAATGCTGAATAAATAAATAAGCATGAATGAAATATTTTCCACACTTAAAGGACTTCCTTTATATATACGAGCCCCAACCACTATTAATTCGAACAGCATGTGTTTTTGGCAGTGTGCAATGTTCAACACACGATATTTTCAATACTACTACAGATAGCGTATGCCAGTGAATTTTGTCTAAAGAGAATTTTATTCTCTTTACGATGACAAAAAAAATTTCTTGTATTTCCAACAACAACAAAAATATGATTTATTTATTCAAAAGGTAGACTTAAGAGATAAGACAAAAATGACCACTATTAATTCGAACGCTGCGTAATATAACAAATTAATTAATATTAGAATTGTGTAACGTCGCCTCTGGCCTGTATTACACATTTAACACGTTTTGGCATAGAATTTAGTAAATTTTCGCAATGTTCGCGAGAAATCGAGTCCCACATCTCTTGCAACTTAACTTTAAGGTCAGAAATGCTCCTTTGTGGCTCATTTCGAAGCTTTCTTTTCATTAGCCACCAAATATTTTCTATGGGGCTTAGATCTGGACTATTTGATGGCCAATCTAAAACCTCCATTTGTTTATATTGCAGCCAATTTTTGGTTGTTTTGGCTGTGTGCGATGATGCTCCGTCCTGCTGGAAAGTGAATTCACCACAATCTGCAGTAATTCTAAATTTTTTGCATTCTGCATTGTGTTATTATTTGCAGATTACAGTTAGATAGTGATTCCGTTACATTTGCTGCTTTTGCTTTGTTCTTCTTTTGAGATAACTGTAAACTTGCACAGCGTTCGAATTAATAGTGGTCATTTTTGTCTTATCTCTTAAGTCTACCTTTTGAATAAATAAATCATATTTTTGTTGTTGTTGGAAATACAAGAAATTTTTTTTTGTCATCGTAAAGAGAATAAAATTCTCTTTTAGACAAAATTCACTGGCATACGCTATCTGTAGTAGTATTGAAAATATCGTGTGTTGAACATTGCACACTGCCAAAAACACATGCTGTTCGAATTAATAGTGGTTGGGGCTCGTATTTATATTTTTTTTTTTTTTACCAATTTTTAAAGAAAACAACAAAGGAAGGGAGATGAAACGACTTCGCTGCCGGTGGACTCTGATCGACTCTGCGCTTAATGTTGTTGCTGTGACAAACAAAACACTCTTGCCGTTCGTCAACTGATCAAAACTGTCACCCTAGTTGACAGTTGCCAGTTAAGGACGCGGCTGGTGTTCGATCGGATCCGTTTTCACTGGGTGTGCGTCCCTTTAGCCCGCGAGGAGGTGCATCCCGTTTAGCCCTAGGCATTTACGGGTCACCTATCCTCATTCAGCCCCATTGGCCGAACTAAAGAACACAGACGCCCAGCGAAAACAGACGATCTACTACGTTAAACACAAACAAAACAAATAACAAAGCTACATGTATACACATATAATACACGCAACACACTTGGATGTTGGACATGGCCCAGTGCAAGTACCCTGCACAATGTTCTCACCTACATGGTAGAACATGACTCGCGCCTTGCCCGGACACATGCCTCCACATTCCAAACACCTCCATTCATCTTTTGTTTCCCCATCCACTACTCCCAGCGCAAACGTGAAGTCCATACTTCCAACGTGCCGCAGTTTGTTGCGGGCTGAGCCACAAGAGCGAATCTACTGCGAGGCATCTAAGTATCTCCATTCATCGGCTGGTAGAAATTAATCGCCATATTGACTCTCAATACGGACGCTTTATTTCTACCGTTTTTTCTTTAATTGGGCGCCATATTGTTGCGGACTGCTTTCTCCAGGGCTGTGCCGGCTAGCTCAGCTGCACAAGGGGAGGGGTTTTTCCCGCTGCCCTTGAGCCCGCACCAAAATGCCGATGAATTTCGATATTTATCACGCCTCACACACAACAACTACAACAATTACATTCTACGTTAACCAACAACAACAACGTTTGGTGACCGAAATTGGTCACCGCGCACCCACCCTACCATGTGATGTTCCTGCTCGCGGTCTTGGAGCATCAGCCTAGCCGATTCGTCCGATCCTGGCCCGCTACGACCGCCCCATCTCCCTAAATGACAATTCTTAGCAACTCATCTTTGATTCCACGTTACAATTACTCATTTAATTCACATTACTTATACAAGTTGCCTACACAAAACCTACACAAACCTAATAACGTCTAACACATAATAAATAAATTTTCTTAAATCATAATTATAAACTAAATTAATCTAAAGGGTCGGGTATCTGCGGCGCGCCGTGCTGTGGCGGCCGCTCGCTGTTGCGCCACTGCGCAATGCTTGCGCGCTGCGCTTCTGCTCTCCGCTGCTGCTCAAACGGCGCCTTTTGCGCGCTGCGCCCTAGCTGTGGGCGCTGACGGGGTTGGGTTCGAAGGTGGATGCAGGGTCAAAATAAAACGGATCTCCTGGCGGAACTCCGCTTGGAACAAACTCACCAGGAGACTGCTTCTTTCCGACTTCTGTCGTAGTAGTCACGCCTTCGCTCCTGGACACCAAAATAATTATGTTATTATAATAATACTAGAAAAAAAAATAATAAAAAAAACCCCAAAAACACACACGCACTTATATATTTTGAGCGCAGCTCAAAATCCTCGCCCGCTTATCGCAATTACTTTTTATGGCTGAGGCCCAAAAATAAAACCGTTGGCGGTCACAAACTAGGGCCCTCGGGCATCTAACCGACAGGCCAAACAGCGGTTCTCCCTAACGGTGAGCGGGGGTCGCTGACCGAATTGGCTTAAGAGAGGATCTCTCTCAAGCCATTTCTTCCCGCTAACCCTGCCACCACTGGTTTGCACTACTTACTCTGTCGGCAGATGTCCCAATACCAGGGCAGCTGTCTCTTCCAATAGTTTTCATATCGAAATAAACAGCTGTTTACGCAAAATGCAACACATTGATTATTGTCTCTCAAAAAGGAGACAATACTTCTAAGAGCATTTTCTTCTTTATAAATCTCTCTTTCCTTCTCTAGTACGGTATAATAATAGTTTTAATGGAAAACGACAAAAATATAATAAGAAATACCAAAATAAAACAGGCATATAACGCAAATAGAAAACGTTTCCCAAGAGTTTCTCTTATTTTATTCCCTTACAGTTTAATTTTTATAGTTAAAAAGAGAGCACCTAGTTTTGTTTTCTAAGTCAATTCATGACTAAATATTTACACCAAATAATATTGAACACATCTAGACATCTAGACACATCTAGAAACTTTTGCATGACCAAACAGTAATTTTTCCCTCCTAAACAGTCGGTCACACTCTCACACAAAAGATATCGTGTGCGTTGGATTTATCGCACGTCACGCAACTATCGATAAGACTATCGCTCGCTGTAGCTGTTGCCGAAAATCTTTAAAATATCGTATCGATTATTTTTTCGATATTACAAAAATGTCAATTTGATATAACATATATCATTTTAAAATATCGATATATCAGATATTTCCGAAATTTTTAAATTTTTCGTTGATTTTAACAAAAATAGAAACGTAAAATCTCTTGATGGGGCTTTCATGTTATGTGCGTTATTTTTGGCCAGTGTTGTACACTAAGATCGATCATTATTAAATTCTTCACACGCAATCTCCAATAACGAGATTATATACTCACTAGTGTGAGACTAAACTAAATGAAAGAAATGTGTTTTCTCTAAAATAGGGGTTTCCGCTTGCTTTAATGGTTCTTGCGCATATTTTGCACTTGGCAGTGCCGTTTTTAATGTCGGAATAATTATCTTTGATTTGCATGACGCTCATGGTCGTGGTTCGCGGCCTCTTCTCCCAATGCAAGTGTGACGAACGCAAAACATATCGCATATTTGATATATCGCCAAAACCAATATTACGGTATAAGTATATTGATTTGAAAAATATTATTCGATATATATATCAATATTGATATTTCGATATATTTCCGGCATCCCTAATCTTTAGAGGCCTCCGACGTTGCTTTCTTTCCTGTCGATACGCCAGTGCAGGCGTGTAGTGTTTTTTTAAAGTTGTTTGACGCAAATCAATAAACATCCAAAATGGTAGGTTCAAATTAAACGAAATAAATGCATTAAACGTTGCGAAAACAAATGTGCTATACAAATGCAACAAAGTTTCGTGTATAGTCGCTATGAAATTGCAAGATATATTGCAAAAACTGCAGAAGTGACACGGCAACCTACGTATTGTGTGTATGTGTGTTTGTGATGAAATGCAAGACAGAAAATAGCACAAGAGGACTTGATTGTGACATATGTAGTTTTCTATTAGAAACAAACTTGGCCGACAACGATTGAAAGATGTCAGGTGTTGCCTCTGGGCGCTTGTATGCCTCAATATATGTACATACATGATATGCATCTGTATATATTGCGTTGGTATTTTATTTGGATTGCATGAAATAACGCAACGCAAGTGGCTTTGTGTTCTGTTTTAACCTCAAAAAATCACATCGTCTGAGCTGACGATGGCGTGTGGTATGTGTGTTCATGTTTGCGTGCGTGGGTTTGTGTGTACATGCATGGCTGTGTGTGTGGTGAGCTGCAAACGCCATTTTTAATAAGCCGCAACAGGTGAACTAGGCTTACGTTTTCTCTTTCACTCTTTTCTTCCTCTGCATCATTTTGCACAATGTTTATAGGTCAACTTCACTGTCGACGAAATCCGTGGCCTGATGGACAAGAAGCGCAACATTCGCAATATGTCCGTCATCGCTCACGTAGATCACGGCAAATCCACCTTGACTGACTCTCTGGTCTCCAAGGCTGGTATTATTGCCGGTGCCAAGGCCGGGGAGACTCGTTTCACCGACACTCGCAAGGATGAGCAGGAGCGTTGCATTACCATAAAGTCGACGTAAGCATCAACTAAGAAACTGTTACCACTCACCATGCCATATGACTAATCTTTGTCTCTCTTTTTGTCTGCTGGAATGTAGAGCCATCTCCATGTATTTCGAGGTTGAGGAGAAGGATCTTGTGTTCATCACCCATGCCGATCAGTGCGAAAAGGGCGAGAAGGGTTTCTTGATCAATTTGATCGATTCACCTGGCCATGTTGATTTCTCCTCGGAGGTGACTGCTGCTCTCCGTGTCACCGACGGTGCCCTCGTCGTTGTTGACTGTGTGTCCGGTGTGTGCGTGCAGACCGAGACTGTGCTGCGTCAGGCTATTGCCGAGCGTATTAAGCCCATTCTCTTCATGAACAAGATGGACCGTGCTCTGCTCGAACTGCAGCTGGATGCTGAGGAACTGTATCAGACTTTCCAGCGTATTGTTGAGAACGTGAACGTCATCATTGCCACCTACAACGACGATAGCGGCCCAATGGGTGAGGTGCGTGTGGATCCCTCAAAGGGTTCCGTCGGTTTCGGTTCCGGTCTCCACGGCTGGGCCTTCACTCTCAAGCAGTTCTCTGAGATGTACTCCGAGAAGTTCAAGATCGATGTTGTCAAGCTAATGAACCGGTAAGTTGATCATCCTTATCCTTATCTTCCTTTCATTGCTTATAGCACAACGTGTGACACTGAGCGTGCGAACTCATTGGACTTGTCCTCAAAGCAGCAACAATAACATCAGATCAAAATTGAAGACGCTGCTAAAACGCTGTGCCGGAACCTCTTTCCTAATGTTCCAACGGCACATTGCTAAGGCAGCGACTCGACAATTCTATAAAAAACTATAGCCGACTTAAAACTATTGGTAGAAGTATCTAGAAAATTGGGTCTAAGACTAGAAACATTTCAGGTAATGATAGATGTGGGTTTGAAAATAGATCGCCTTTATTTTAGATACTTAACTTCAATTCCTATGATATCTGTAGAAATGATTCCCCTATATTCACACTACCTACCCACGCTTATTTACTTACTAACTCGTTATTTGTTTCCTTTTTTTACAGTCTGTGGGGTGAGAACTTCTTCAACGCCAAGACTAAGAAATGGCAGAAGCAAAAGGAGGCTGACAACAAGCGTTCCTTTTGCATGTACATTCTGGATCCCATCTACAAGGTGTTCGATGCCATCATGAGCTACAAGAAGGAGGAGATCGACAATCTGCTGGACAAGATCGGTGTTGCACTGAAGCACGAGGATAAGGACAAGGACGGTAAGGCTCTGCTGAAGACTGTGATGCGCACCTGGCTGCCTGCCGGTGAGGCTCTGCTTCAGATGATTGCCATCCACTTGCCATCGCCTGTTGTGGCCCAGAAGTACCGTATGGAGATGTTGTACGAGGGTCCCCATGACGATGAGGCCGCTGTCGCTGTCAAAAGCTGCGATCCTGATGGTCCTCTGATGATGTACATCTCCAAGATGGTACCGACCTCCGATAAGGGACGTTTCTACGCTTTTGGACGTGTGTTCGCCGGCAAGGTCGCCACCGGCCAGAAGTGCCGAATCATGGGCCCCAACTACACTCCCGGCAAGAAAGACGATCTATACGAGAAGGCCATCCAGCGTACCATTCTGATGATGGGTCGTTATGTTGAGGCCATTGAGGATGTGCCCTCTGGCAACATTTGCGGTCTGGTCGGTGTCGATCAGTTCTTGGTTAAGACCGGTACCATCACCACCTTCAAGGATGCCCATAATATGAAGGTATGTTGTGAGTGATTTCTGCAAATTGTCATCATTCGTATACCTAGTCCATTCTTCTCTTTCCTTGAAGGTCATGAAGTTCTCCGTGTCGCCTGTCGTGCGTGTGGCTGTTGAGCCCAAGAACCCCGCTGATCTGCCCAAACTGGTGGAGGGTCTTAAGCGTCTGGCCAAGTCCGATCCTATGGTGCAATGTATCATTGAGGAGTCTGGCGAGCACATCATTGCTGGTGCTGGTGAATTGCATTTGGAAATCTGCCTTAAGGATTTGGAGGAGGATCACGCTTGCATCCCTCTGAAGAAGTCTGATCCCGTTGTGTCGTACCGTGAAACCGTCTGTGAGGAATCCAACCAAATGTGTCTGTCCAAGTCGCCAAACAAGCACAACCGTCTGCTGATGAAGGCTTTACCCATGCCCGATGGTCTGCCCGAGGACATTGATAACGGTGAAGTGAGCTCCAAGGATGATTTTAAGGTGCGCGCCCGTTACCTGGCCGAGAAATACGACTACGATGTAACTGAGGCCCGTAAGATCTGGTGCTTCGGCCCCGACGGCACTGGACCCAACTTCATTCTCGACTGCACCAAGTCCGTGCAGTACTTGAACGAAATCAAGGATTCCGTTGTCGCTGGTTTTCAGTGGGCCTCAAAGGAAGGAATCATGGCCGATGAGAATCTGCGTGGTGTCCGTTTCAACATCTATGATGTCACCCTGCATGCTGATGCTATCCATCGCGGTGGTGGGCAGATCATTCCCACAACCCGTCGCTGCCTGTACGCCGCTGCCATCACAGCCGGCCCACGCCTGATGGAGCCCGTCTATCTATGCGAGATTCAGTGTCCTGAGGTTGCCGTCGGTGGCATCTACGGTGTGCTGAACAGACGTCGTGGTCACGTTTTCGAGGAGAACCAGGTTGTCGGCACTCCCATGTTCGTCGTCAAGGCATATCTGCCTGTCAACGAGTCGTTCGGTTTCACCGCTGATCTGCGCTCGAACACCGGTGGCCAGGCCTTCCCACAGTGCGTGTTTGACCACTGGCAGGTGCTGCCCGGTGACCCGTGCGAGCCATCCAGCAAGCCCTACCAGATTGTCCAGGATACCCGTAAGCGTAAGGGTCTCAAAGAGGGTCTGCCCGATCTGTCTCAGTATTTGGACAAATTGTAAGCGGCGAGGACGACACTCTGGCTGGGTAAAGGTATCCGAAGCGCTGCTGCTGCTGGTTGAGCTGAGACTGAGACGCCAAGGGAGAAGGAACCCGAGAACGAGATCAAAACGAGTGCCGCAATAACTACAACAACAAGAACAAAGGAACAATATCAACAGCAGCTATGGCCGCTGGCAACGTTAGAAACACACATATTTAAAGAAATTTTGATGATTATTAATTGTATAACATAAAACAACCACATCAACAACAAAATAAATGAAGTAAATGATAATAACTTAAGTTTATGAAAAAAAAAAAAAAATACATACATAGCGAGCACTTTTAAATGCGTACCCAAACAAAAATAGAAACAGAGATAGGAGAATTGTTATACAACAAAAGCAAAGGCAGAAGAAACGGCATGCGCTGTTAGCGTAAAGGAATGTTAACTTAATGTTAACAGCGCTGATGCAGCACATAAGCCGCAGCGCACACCTTAGTAAAAGAGACATCAAGCACAAGCAAATCATAACACCAATCCACCGGCCACGACCGAACCAGACTCTAATTTTTGATATCGATATCGATTAAAGCATCATTAAAATGTTTGCTTTCAAGCACGCCGGGACTTCCGGGTTTTTACCCCTAGGCCCGGGGCCGGTAGCTGGTTTTAGGCCACGGGCCTAAAATTGTCGAGGCCCGGCCTGACCCATGCCCATCTATACTATGTACTGTTCTTATTCTCTTAGTCAACCTGCCTCCACGTCTATCGATCTGCTTCCCATACAAAAGCTGTTTGCTAGGTGCTTTCACTAAGATTTTCCAGTGTTAGCAGATGAATTGGCAGCCAATTTTCTACTGGGTTTTGAGTTTGTGCGCATTGACTGTGTGTCGTTAACAGCTTGCATAACTAGCCCTTATGCGTGTGTTATGCACTTGTACAAAGTTTCCGAATCAAGCCAATTGTAACAAGTAAGAACGGCTACAGTCAAGTGTTGACTGTATAAGACCATGGATTTTTCAAGGTTATGAAAAAACAAGTAAGAAAGCTACAGTCGAGTGTGCTCGACTGTAATATACCCGCTACCCAGCTGCTTGTACCTAATTTATTTGCGGAACAAAAAAATGGCTACAATCATATTTTGACCGTAAAAGGCTATGGACTTATAATATTTATGCAAAGTCAAAATATAAAATAAAAAAAAAAAACATTTTTGCACACTTTTAATTTTTGATGCGGGCGGGACTCGAACCCGTAAATGCATACTAGTACTGTTCGTTTTGCAGTCCACAACTTAACCCATTTCACCACCGTACACGCACACACGATTCGGCACAATGCTGCAAGCAGCGCTGCCGGCAGCGCTGCTTACAGCTATGGAAAACGTTAAGCCAAATAACTTCTGTGTTTATTATCCGATTGTTACCAAATTTTCAGAGATCGTTAACATGCAAACCGAAAATGAACAATATGGCATCAAAATTGCGCTTGTAATCAATGTTTTTCGATTTACGGGAGCGGAAGGGGGCGTGGCCAAAATCCAAAATAAACTTGATCAGCATGCAATAATAACACATATTGTCACCAAATTTGGTAGTCCTAGCTCTTATAATAGCTGAGATCTAGATTTTCACACGGACAGACAGACGGACAGACGGACATGGCTATATCGACTCGGCGGTTGATCCTGAGCCAGAATATATATACTTTATGGGGTCGGAGGTGTCTCCTTCTGCCTGTTACATACATTTTCGGTTTGAACAAAGTTATAATACCCTTCTACTCTATGAGTAGCGGGTATAATCAAATTTAGAAAACTGTTATTGGTGAACGTGTTTTTCAAAGAAAAATAATGAACAACACATATAATTTTCAGTTGGACGCCAAGCAGTCCAAACAGTTGGAAAAAAACACTGCTTGGAAAAAACATTGCTTGCTTGCTTGCAGTGGGGGCAGTGCAAATCTATTTGAAACGTTGAATAACTTTTATGTTCATTATCCGATCGGAACCAAATTCAGCGATCGTTTAGGTGGTGATAGTTATCATTCGCACCAAAACTGAATACTCTAGCTTTATTATTGCGCTTGCTATACGGTTTATCGATTTGCGGGTGTGGAAGTAGGCGTGTCCCAAATATTAATAAAAATTTTACAGCGTATGATTCACATAAGTGCTGTCACCAAATTTGGTCGCTCTAGCTTTTTTAGTTTCTGAGATATAGGCGCTTGCAATACGTTTTTTCGATTTACGGGGGCGGAAGTAGCCGTGGCCCAAATTTTAACAAAAATTTTACACCGTATGATTCACATAAGTTTTGTCACCAAATTTGGTGGCTTTAGCTTTTTTAGTTTCTGAGATATAGGCGTTCATACAGACGGACAGACAGACATAGCTTAATCGACTCGGCTAGTGATCCTAAGCAAGAATATATATACTTAATGGGGTCGCAGATGCCTCCTTCTACCTGTTACGCACATTTCGACAAACACAATAGACCATGTATTTTTTAAAATCCGTGGTGTTTTGCAACATTACTTCAGAGGAAAAGATAAGATCAAGCATTCCTCCATTTAAGTTAGAAATATTATTAATTTGAACAATGAAAGTTCGGAAAGTCCAATAAGAAATTTATTAAAACTAGAAGGAACTAAGAAATCTGATTGAGATGTCCATACAACTTCTGGTAAATTAGAATCATCAAAAACTAAAAGAAAATCTCTATCAGATAGCTTGGATGCAACAGACTGGATAGAGGAAAGGTGTTCAAGGTAGATGGAAACATCTGACGAAGTGGGAATATAAAAGCAGGTAATATATATTGAAATATGACACACTGACACTTAACACGGATGAATTCAGGGCAATAAATTAATAATTGTTCGACAGACAAATCTGACCTAGCAGCTATAAGCACGCCTCCAGCTGTTCGACATAAAAGGTCACATCTAAAGGATGTATACTTATCTGTAAAGATTGAGCTACTGAGTACATCTGGTTTCAACTAAGTTTCAGTAAATATTAAAATACGGTAATTAAAAGAAACACAATCAATAAATAATTTAGAGAGCTTAGTACGAGGGTCGTTTGATAAGACCGTGACTTTTTGTATTTGCGCACCTGCTCTAAATACAACACTGCTCCTGTCAGCAGTTATCGATTAACAGCTGACTGTAAAATTTTGAGAAAGCTGCGTTTTTTGGTTTGCGTTTTATAGGCATTGAAAGCAGACGATCTCGTGAATTTTAACGAAAATGGAAAAATGTGAATTTCGTGTGCTAATTAAGCATTATTTTTTGCGTAAAAAATCCATCACCGAAACCAAGGAAAGACTTGATAAATATTATGGGGACTCTGCACCATCAATTTCAATGGTTAAGAAATGGTTTACTGAGTTCCGTTGTGGTCGTACCAGTACAAGTGATGCCGAACGTTCAGGTCGCCCAAAAGAGGTCGTCATGCCAGAAATCGTCGACAAAATCCATGGAATGATATTGGATGATCGGAGAATGAAAGTGCGTGAGGTAGCTGAGGCTGTAGGCATCTCAACTGAACGGGTACATCACATTTTACATGAATATTTGGACATGAAAAAGCTTTCCGCGCGATGGGTGCCGCGATTGCTCACACACGACCATAAGCGCAACCGTGTGACCATTTCAAAGGAGTGTTTGGCGATGTTCAACCGCAATCCAAACGAATTTTTGCGCCGTTTCGTTACCGTAGACGAAACATGGATCCACCACACCACACCAGAGACCAAAGAACAATCAAGACAGTGGGTTTCTCCGGGTGAACGTGCACCAAAGAAGGCCAAGGTGGGTCTGTCGGCCAACAAGGTCATGGCCACAGTTTTTTGGGATGCACAAGGTATCATTCACATCGATTACCTTGAAAAGGGTAAAACGATCACCGGCGAATATTATTCAGAGCTTTTGGACAGATTCGATATTGATTTGAAGCAGAAACGACCGCATTTGGCGAAAAAAAAGTGCTGTTCCATCAGGACAATGCACGGGTGCACACGTGTGTAGTCAGCATGGCAAAATTTCATAAATTGGGCTACGAACTGCTACCCCATCCAGCATATTCTCCAGATTTAGCCCCCTGTGACTATTTTTTGTTTCCAAACATGAAGAAATGGCTCGGCGGTAAGAGATTCGGGTCAAATGAAGAGGTCATCACAGAAACAAACGACTATTTTGAGGGCCTTGAGAAAACCTATTATTTGGAAGGAATAAAAAAATTGGAAAAACGCTGGACTAAATGTATAGAGCTAAAAGGAGATTATGTTGAGAAATAAAACGCTTCTTTGACGAAAAAAATATATTTTATTCAAAAAGTCACGGACTTATCAAACGACCCTCGTATTAAGTCCTCTAACATTTTGATAAGCAATAAAAAGTGAGGATAGGTTTAGTTTTTTGACGAAGACACTGGAAACTACTGGCAAAGATACTGCAGGACGCATTACATTTACATTACAGATTTTTTTAAAGCTGTCTGCAGAAATATTAATTTTAAACGATGCAATGTCTCTTGCATAGTTTAATTAAAACAGCAAGGTTTGTTGTTCAGATCTTAGACTGAATGAATGCTTGCACATCTTCAATCGAAGTATCAGGGGCCAAACGAGAAACAAAAATAAGCTTCTTTGGCTTAAAAGCGACAAGAGATTTAACATTTGTAGTTATGCTTGGAGGCATAGCTACAAAAGAACTGAAACCCGTGTTATTTACTAAACTCATAGACACAGGGGAAGTAGGGGAAGTGACTACCACAATAGGTGGATCGATCAAATTAACCGCGGAGGCTTGAGGCAATATAGGCGAGACAGCTGAAATTCCGAGAGGAGTGTTCACATGAGAGGAAGAAGTTGACGGAGCAACGGTCTCAAGCGGAGGGTCCTCTAGAGAATTGAGGGTATTAAGTTGGGATTCAAGATTAATGAACTCCGAATGCAACTTAGAAAACGAAGCCTGCAAACGAGCAACGTTCAACTTGGTCTGCCTCTGGGTCTTACGTAGATTAAGTTTACTTACGCGACAACCTTCACACGACCACTTAAAGCCAATTTTGTTATGAATAGTATCTGTTATACGGCCGGTGAGGCCAATGCACTTGACATGAAAAACTTTATCGCAGAGCCAGCAATCATCAAAATCTGACTTAGAGTCAGCACGTTTCTAGCCGAGCACGACATCTTTATTAAAAGTGATGTACCTCAAAAAATTTAGGGAACACCAAAAGAATAAAAATATAGGAAAGTAAATTCAAAAATAAAAAAATAACAAAATCAAGAAGCTACAAAAAAACTGTTAAAGAGACGAAGTCAACGGGAGAAGCGATAAGTACAGACGCACAGTGCAAACGCAGTAAACTCGAGGGAGTTTTACAAGATGAGAGCGACTTAGTATTAGTAAGTAAGCTAAGCTAAAAACTAGAACAACAGGAACGCTACGGTAAGAGTAACACTCATCACACGCGTAACAAGCTCAAAGAGCGTAAATAAAAACGTGAGAGCGGGAGAGTGTGGAAGAGTAGACTCAAAACAAAAACTACAAATGACGCCAAAGACGCGCAAGTTAAAAATTGTGTAAATTGTGTAAAATTAGTGAAATCACAAAGCACCAGGGCAAACACGAAATGTTTTAAATACGCACCGGGTTAGCACAAACTTAAATACACGAAAGTAATTTTAAATCACAAATTATTTGTAAAGTTAAGGTAGAAAAATTTTTAAAAAAAATTGACAGTAAAGGTCAACACAACCGATCACCAAAAAGTCGCTCAAAATATGTGACGAACAATGAAAATATAAAGTTTTCTTGTATTTCTTGAGTAAGACTGCCTGCGTTTTTATTTCCACAAACCCGACAAATGATTCTTGGACTTCGTTTTTGCCTTCATGGAAATATCTCAACCCTATTGACAATTGCTCTGATCCAGACACATCAGCAGTTTAATCATGAATTTTGAACTAATTGTATAATTGTCATTTTGAATTTCGACTGATCGATAGCTTGCATTTCCTTTTCCATGCTCCATATGCTTTTGAATTAGTCCTTTAGTTTTGCAAACTGTGCAAACTGTAAGAGCTTTTTCCAAATTATAATCTTGCTTCTTTCGCAAGACAAATTTCATTAAGCTTAATAATTTGATTTTAAATCATGATTGGTCTACTTTTTATTTGTGTTCAGATTTGTATATTTGTATCTCATATTTTTAAAAATCTATTAATTCATTTTTTGATGAATGTGTTCCTTATGCTTACCCAGTTAAGTGTAATAGGTCACCTTGGTTTTTTCGTGAATTGATGGGTTTAAGAAATCGAGGTATTTTAAAAAGTTTAAATCTACTTGAAGTGCTTTTGACTATTCTCGGTATATCATTGTTGCTCTAAATACACGCTGCTACAAAGATTACTTGAATCGTTGTCGTCTACAGTTTGCCCAGGACCCTAAGCAATTTTATAATTTTGTTAATTTGAAACGTAAAACTAATAGATTTCCATCTCATCTTTTTTTTTTTGAAAATAAGGAAAGCAATTAATGATCAGGCTGCTGCCGATTAGTTTGCGGACTTTTTTCAATCTACTTACTCCACTGAAGCCTTCTCCTACTCCTTCTATGCAATCCTATCCGTATTCTTTAAATAATTCTAATTCCTTTTTTTCCCTTCTATTACCGAAATCTCTTTACTCTTTACTATCTTAATTCCTCTAAGCCTGTATTTTCTCCCGGTCCTGATGGTGTTCCAGCATGTATACTTAGGTTCTGTGCTGATACCATTTGTAAGCCTATATTTAAGTTGCTGGATTTGTCCGTAGGCACGAGTTACTTTCCGCCTATATGGAAGGATTCCTATTCTATACCTCTTCACTAATGTGGATCTAACCAAGATGTGAAGAATTATAGGTGTATCTCAAAATTGTCCGCTGTTCCTAAAATTTTTGTAAAAATCTTGACTGCACAATTAATACATATGTGTAAGGCCGTTCTTTTCCCTTATCTGCATGAATTTGTCAAATTTAGATCCACAACTACAAATCTTCTTGAGTTTTCCTCAATTATAACCAAAGGATTTCGGAGGAAAATGCAAACTGATGTGGTCTACACTGATTTCAGCAAAGCATTAGACTCCGTTAATCATAACCTATTGCTTCATAAGTTAGATCTCATTGGTTTTCCTCAAAAACTTATTTTGTGGATATCTGATTATTTAACTAAGAGGACACAAAGAGTCCTTTTTAATTCTTGCCAATCTAAGCTTATATTTGTTACATCTGAGGTTCCTCAGGGTAGTCATCTTGGGCCTCTTATTTTTAACCTTTTTATTGACTCACCTTCTGTGCTAACCCAATCATTTATCCTTATGTAAGCTGATGGCGTTAAACTTTGTCTGACGTATAATGACAAAACTTTAAACTTTCTTCGATTGGATCTTGACATGTTTTTTGCCTGTTGAAGTCATAACCTTTTACATCTTAACTGTTCTAAATGTAAAGTTATGTCATTTTACAGAAAAAATCATCACGTCATGAACTATTCATTTAACTTAACTCAACTTTTAAGGATAACTGAAGTAAATGATCTAGGTATTCTCTTTGATCAGAAATTGAAATTTGATTGACACGTTCCACACATTGTAAACAAGGCTTTTCGTGTTCTTGGTTTCATTAAAAGATGGGCCAAAGAATTTAATGATCCCTTTACAACCAAGTTACTTTTTACTTCTTTTGTACGTCCAATTCTTGAATATGGTTCTTGCATGAGGTCCCCGCAGTACCAAATTTTATTAGACTTCTCAACTGAGAGACCTCTCTTTCTAATATAACAAGTAAGAAAGCTACATTCGAGTGTGCTCGAATGTAATATACCCGCTACCCAGCTGCTCGTTCATCAAAATTATTTGCGGAACAATAAAGAACGGCCACAATCATATTTTGACCGTAAAAGGCCATGGACTTACAATATTTATGCAAAGTCAAAATCTAAAATAAAAACAAGTAAGAAAGCTACAGTCGAGTGTGCTAATATACCCGCTACCCAGCTGCTCGTACATCATTTATTTGCGGAACAAAAAAAATGGCTACAATCATATTTTGACCGTAAAAGGCTATGGACTTACAATATTTATGCAAAGTCAAAATCTAAAATAAAAAAAAAAAAATTTGTGCACACATTTAATTTTTGATGCGGGCGGGACTCGAACCCGTAAATGCATCATAGTACTGTTCGTTTTGCAGTCAACAACTTAACCCATTTCACCACCGTACACGCACACACTATTCGGCACAATGCTGCAAGCAGCGCTGCCGGCAGCGCTGCTTACAGCTATGGAAAACGTTAAGCTGAATAACTTCTGTGTTTATTATCCGATTGTTACCAAATTTTCAGAGATCCTTTGGCTAGCTATAGTTATCATCTAAACCGAAAATGAACAATATGTCATCAAAATTGCGCTTGTAATCAATGTTTTTTCGATTTACGGGGGCGGAAGGAGGCGTGGTCAAAATCCAAAATACACTTGATCAGCGTGCAATAATAACACATACTGCCACTAAATTTGGTATTTCTAGCTCCTAAAATAGCTGAGATCTAGATATTCACACGGACAGACAGACGGACAGACGGACATGGCTATATCGACTCGGCTGTTGATCCTGAGCCAGAATATATATACTTTATGGGGTCGGAGGTGTATCATTCTGCCTGTTACATACATTTTCGGTTTGAACAAAGTTATAATACCCTTCTACTCTATGAGTAGCGGGTATAAAAAGTAAAGAAAGCTTCAGTCGAGCGCGTTCGACAGTAAGCTACCTTTCGCCCAGTGTCGAAACAAATTACCACACATTTAATTCCATCAAAAAACTCTGCACAATTTCATCTATCTTTGAATAGCGCCATCTTTATGTGAAAACATCATAGCAATCAACTGTACACACGCTATGGCTGTATATGGTGCAAAGGCGCAAGCAGTGTAACTATGGAAAACGTTTAGATAGTAAAACTATAATTTTAACAAGTAAGAAAGCTACAGTTCAGTGTGCTCGACTGTAATATATCTGCTACCCAGCTGCTCGTTCATCAAAATTATTTGCGGAACAATAAAGAACGGCTACAATAATATTTTGACCGTAAAAGGCCATAGATTTACAATATTTATGCAAAGTCAAAAACTGAAATAAACAAGTAAGAACGGCTACAGTCAATTGTTGAATGTATAAGACCATGGATTTTTAAAAATTATGAATAAAATCAGATTTAGAAAACTGTTATTGGTAAACGTGTTTTTCAAAGAAAAGTAATAAGCAACACATATAATTTTCAGTTAGACGCCAAGCAGTCCAAAGAGTTGGAAAAAAACACTGCTTGGAAAAAACACTGCTTACCTGCTAGCAGTGGGAGCAGTGCAAATCTATATGAAACGTTGAATAACTTTTATGTTCATTTTCCGATCGCAACCAAATTTTCAGCGATCGTTGAGGTGGTCATAGTTATCATACACACCAAAACTGAATAGTGGAGGGCTATTATTGCGCTTGCTATACGGTTTATCGACTTGTGGGTGTGGAAGTAGGCGTGGCCCAAATTTTAATACAAATCTTACAGCGAATGATTCACATAAGTGTTGTTACCAAAATTGGTGGCTCTAGCTTCATACAGACGGACAGACAGACATGGCTCAATCGACTCGGCTAGTGATCCTGAGCAAAAATATAAACACTTTGTGGGGTTTGCCACGCCTTCTTCTGGCTGTCACATACATTTGCACAAACTTAGTATACCATTTTTGACCATTTTCAATATTCGAATGGTATAAAAAGCGTTGCTACCTTATGGTGATGCCTGAGTGGGTCGTGTTTTGTTGTCCTTCGTTGTAGTTTGTTTGTTCCTTTGACGCTTCATCTCATCTGGTATTGGACCAGGTGGTCCTTTGCCCGGTTTAAAGCGAGGTCTGTTCATGTAGTTTACCATTCCGGTCTGAACACCAATTTAATAGGCTCTGGACGAGGCAGGTGGCGCTAACCGTTGTGGCGGGAATTGCCTATTCTAAAAAGGTCTAGATAGATAGATAGATAGATAGATAGATAGATAGATAGATAGATAAATAGATAGATAAATAGATAGATAGAGCGATCGATAGATAGATAGATAGATACATACATACATAGGTACATAGATAAATAGATAGATAGATAGATAGATAGGTGCAGCCTCTGGCTGTGAAAGATGGTAACCGAAGTTATTTGAATTTTGTCGGGTTAAAGTGGTCAGTGGTTGTTGTGGAGATTTGGTTATATTGAGGTGAAGGCTCTAAAGTCTGGTGCCTAAACTGTCTTATCTGTCCCATGTTTGTTGCATGACTTGATTTGAAGTTCTGGTTTTCTAATTTAAGGCAAAGGTGTAATTCTAAGTGTAAATCTATTGGGATTTTGATTCCCAGTAAGCAAGGCAAGTCGCCTTGTAACCCTCGTACGAAGCTCTCTAGAGCTTAATCTCTTCACATTTTTGTCATTAATAGTTCTGCTTCTCTTCCTAACCCCATACAACCGATCTTGTTAAGGATTATGAAGAGGTGCTAATAACCTGTTTGATGGAATTCTTTTACCAATTAGTTAGTCATTTGGTTTTCTCCGCTTAAAGAAGAGTCAGACATTTCAATGAGGTATTGTAGTATTTTTGTGCCACGTCAGCGTGCCCTATAATCTTATTACGTATGGGTACCATAGTATTTTGGGGTACCCTGGAAAGAACTGTACGTTTCTAAGATACGGTCTACTCCCTTCTTCTATGAACTGAATTCTGGGTTCCCTTGGGAATCGTAAAGTTAGAATCAATTATATAACTTTTGTGATTTTTTTGTTGGATTTATCGTTTTTTGGGTTTTTATATAGATATCCGTGTTTACTTAAGTCTATTTGTGTTTTTAGTTTGTTGTTAGTTTTCTTGATATTGGTTTTGTGTTATCTTACAGTACTAAGGGTAACTTAGATGATGTTTCATCCTTTTTGTCCCTCTACTAATAGGGATCCTGCGATGCGTAAATGGTTAAGGGGTGGTCCGTGGCCCAACCTTCAGTGCTTAGAGTCCTATTGGAAAATCAACAAGTTAATTTCGATTTGCTGGAGTCGATTTGAATGAACGAAAAACGTTTCTTTTTTCGTGAGTTGCACGTTCACTTTCATTCGCAAGGCGTTCACTTTCACTCTCGTTTAGACCGGTTGCAGCAAATGTAATTGCTAGCCACGAACTTACCAGACGTTTTGCTGTGTCGTACGCGTACCGGTCTCTGCTCAGTTAATTACTTGTGGGTTGCAAAGTAAAAAAAAAATATTTGAAGTTCAATTAAGAACAATGACTTTATTTGTCCAAATCTAATTTACAACTGATTACCCTTAGCAGTCCCTTATGTTTTCTTGGTCGAATTGTAGCCTGCATCCTCTACTGAGGTGTTTTAATTTGTAAGTGCCTTCTTCATTATTTTTGAGCTTTTAATTCAGATTTTGTAGGTAGCATAACTAACCCACCTCCACCCACACATATTCATATTTTCCTACATATGTACCACCTCCGCCGAAGTATATCCATTACATCCGTAGGTTAAAACAAGTAAGAAAGCTAGATTCGAGAGTGCTCGACTGTAATATACCCGCTACCCAGCTGCTCGTACATCAAAATTATTTGCGGAACAATAACGAACGGCTGCAATCATATTTTGACTGTAAAAGGCCATGGACTTACAATATTTATGCAAAGTCAAAATCTAAAATAAAAAAAATAATTTTTTGCACACATTTAATTTTTGATGCGGGTGGGACTCGAACCCGTAAATGCATAATAGTTCTGTTCGCTTTGCAGTCCACAACTTAACCTATTTTACCACCGTACAACCACACACTATTCGGCACAATGCTGCAAGCAGCGCTGCCAGCAAAAGGAGTAAAAAGTATTGATTCATTCATTCAGGTACCAAAAAAATCCAAGATTTATCACTTAAACAGTAAAAATAATAATTCTACCTGTTGAAGACTATAAATCGAATACGTGCATGTAAAAAACGATATGTGCCCTTTTAATACCTCTTTATGTGGTTGGTGTTTAGGTGGTGATAGTTATCATACACATCAAAACTGAATACTGTAGCTTTACTATTGCGCTTGCTATATGGTTAATCGATTTGCGGGGGCGGATGGCATGGCCCAAACTTTTATAAAAGTTTTACAGCGTATGATTCACATAAGTGTTGTCAATAAATTTGGTGGCTCTAGCTTTCTTAGTTTCTGAGATAAAGGCGTTCATACAGACGGACAGACGGTCAGACGGACAAACAGACATGGCTTAATCGACTCGGCTAGTGATCCTGAGCAAAAATATAAACACTTTGTGGGGTTTGCCACGCCTTCTTCTGGCTGTCACATACATTTGCACAAACTTAGTATACCATTTTTGACCATTTTCAATATTCGAATGGTATAAAAAGCGTTGCTACCTTATGGTGATGCCTGAGTGGGTCGTGTTTTGTTGTCCTTCGTTGTAGTTTGTTTGTTCCTTTGACGCTTCATCTCATCTGGTATTGGACCAGGTGGTCCTTTGCCCGGTTTAAAGCGAGGTCTGTTCATGTAGTTTACCATTCCGGTCTGAACACCAATTTAATAGGCTCTGGACGAGGCAGGTGGCGCTAACCGTTGTGGCGGGAATTGCCTATTCTAAAAAGGTCTAGATAGATAGATAGATAGATAGATAGATAGATAGATAGATAGATAAATAGATAGATAAATAGATAGATAGAGCGATCGATAGATAGATAGATAGATACATACATACATAGGTACATAGATAAATAGATAGATAGATAGATAGATAGGTGCAGCCTCTGGCTGTGAAAGATGGTAACCGAAGTTATTTGAATTTTGTCGGGTTAAAGTGGTCAGTGGTTGTTGTGGAGATTTGGTTATATTGAGGTGAAGGCTCTAAAGTCTGGTGCCTAAACTGTCTTATCTGTCCCATGTTTGTTGCATGACTTGATTTGAAGTTCTGGTTTTCTAATTTAAGGCAAAGGTGTAATTCTAAGTGTAAATCTATTGGGATTTTGATTCCCAGTAAGCAAGGCAAGTCGCCTTGTAACCCTCGTACGAAGCTCTCTAGAGCTTAATCTCTTCACATTTTTGTCATTAATAGTTCTGCTTCTCTTCCTAACCCCATACAACCGATCTTGTTAAGGATTATGAAGAGGTGCTAATAACCTGTTTGATGGAATTCTTTTACCAATTAGTTAGTCATTTGGTTTTCTCCGCTTAAAGAAGAGTCAGACATTTCAATGAGGTATTGTAGTATTTTTGTGCCACGTCAGCGTGCCCTATAATCTTATTACGTATGGGTACCATAGTATTTTGGGGTACCCTGGAAAGAACTGTACGTTTCTAAGATACGGTCTACTCCCTTCTTCTATGAACTGAATTCTGGGTTCCCTTGGGAATCGTAAAGTTAGAATCAATTATATAACTTTTGTGATTTTTTTGTTGGATTTATCGTTTTTTGGGTTTTTATATAGATATCCGTGTTTACTTAAGTCTATTTGTGTTTTTAGTTTGTTGTTAGTTTTCTTGATATTGGTTTTGTGTTATCTTACAGTACTAAGGGTAACTTAGATGATGTTTCATCCTTTTTGTCCCTCTACTAATAGGGATCCTGCGATGCGTAAATGGTTAAGGGGTGGTCCGTGGCCCAACCTTCAGTGCTTAGAGTCCTATTGGAAAATCAACAAGTTAATTTCGATTTGCTGGAGTCGATTTGAATGAACGAAAAACGTTTCTTTTTTCGTGAGTTGCACGTTCACTTTCATTCGCAAGGCGTTCACTTTCACTCTCGTTTAGACCGGTTGCAGCAAATGTAATTGCTAGCCACGAACTTACCAGACGTTTTGCTGTGTCGTACGCGTACCGGTCTCTGCTCAGTTAATTACTTGTGGGTTGCAAAGTAAAAAAAAAATATTTGAAGTTCAATTAAGAACAATGACTTTATTTGTCCAAATCTAATTTACAACTGATTACCCTTAGCAGTCCCTTATGTTTTCTTGGTCGAATTGTAGCCTGCATCCTCTACTGAGGTGTTTTAATTTGTAAGTGCCTTCTTCATTATTTTTGAGCTTTTAATTCAGATTTTGTAGGTAGCATAACTAACCCACCTCCACCCACACATATTCATATTTTCCTACATATGTACCACCTCCGCCGAAGTATATCCATTACATCCGTAGGTTAAAACAAGTAAGAAAGCTAGATTCGAGAGTGCTCGACTGTAATATACCCGCTACCCAGCTGCTCGTACATCAAAATTATTTGCGGAACAATAACGAACGGCTGCAATCATATTTTGACTGTAAAAGGCCATGGACTTACAATATTTATGCAAAGTCAAAATCTAAAATAAAAAAAATAATTTTTTGCACACATTTAATTTTTGATGCGGGTGGGACTCGAACCCGTAAATGCATAATAGTTCTGTTCGCTTTGCAGTCCACAACTTAACCTATTTTACCACCGTACAACCACACACTATTCGGCACAATGCTGCAAGCAGCGCTGCCAGCAAAAGGAGTAAAAAGTATTGATTCATTCATTCAGGTACCAAAAAAATCCAAGATTTATCACTTAAACAGTAAAAATAATAATTCTACCTGTTGAAGACTATAAATCGAATACGTGCATGTAAAAAACGATATGTGCCCTTTTAATACCTCTTTATGTGGTTGGTGTTTAGGTGGTGATAGTTATCATACACATCAAAACTGAATACTGTAGCTTTACTATTGCGCTTGCTATATGGTTAATCGATTTGCGGGGGCGGATGGCATGGCCCAAACTTTTATAAAAGTTTTACAGCGTATGATTCACATAAGTGTTGTCAATAAATTTGGTGGCTCTAGCTTTCTTAGTTTCTGAGATAAAGGCGTTCATACAGACGGACAGACGGTCAGACGGACAAACAGACATGGCTTAATCGACACAGCTAGTGATCCTGAGCAAGAATATATACTTTATGGGGTCGCAGATGCATTCTTCTGCCTGTTACGCACATTTTGTCAAACACAATAGACCATGTATTTTTTTTTAAATCCATGGTCTAAAATATGTAAAGAAAGCTACAGTTAAGCGCGCCTGACATTAAGATATCATTCGAATGGCGAATGCATTCGCCCAGTTTCAAAACAAATTATCACACATTTAATTTCATCAAAAAAACGCTGCACAAGTTTATACGCCACCTATTGTTTAAATTAGATCTATTTTTGAATAGCGCCATCTACATGTGAAAACGGCGTAGCTTTACACACGCTAATGAACAATATGGTATCAAAATTGGGCTTGTAATAAATTTTTTTCGATTTACGAGCGCGGAAGGGGGCGTTGCCAAAATCCAAAATAAACTTGATCTTGCAATAATAACACATTTTGTCACCAAATTTGATAGTTCTAGCTCTTATATTAGCTGAGATCAACATTTTCACACGGACGGATGGCTATATCGACTCGGCTGTTGATCCTGAGCCAGAATATATATACTTTATGGGGTCGGAGATGTCTCCTTCTGCCTGTTACATACATTTGCGATTTGAATAAAGTTATAATACCCTTCTATTCTATGAGCAGCGGGTTTAAAAATCACAAAAGTGATATAATTGATTAAAACTTTACGATTTCCAAGGATCCCTTTAAAGTAAAAGGAATCAAGTAAGAACAGCTACAGTCAAGTGTTGACTGTATAAGACCATGAATTTTTAAAAAATGATGAATAAAATCAGATTTAGAAAACTGTTATTGGTAAACGTGTTTTTCAAAGAAAAATAAACAACACATATAATTTTCAGTTAGACGCCAAGCAGTCCAAAGAGTTGGAAAAAAACATTGCTTGGAAAAAACACTGCTTGCCTGCTAGCAGTGGGAGCAGTGCAAATCTATATGAAACGTTGAATAACTTTTATCTTTATTATCCGATCGGAACTAAGTTTTCAGCGATCGTTAAGGTGGTGATAGTTATCATACACACCAAAACTGAATACTGGGCGGAATTATACCCGCTACCCAGCTGCTCGTACATCAAAATTATTTGCGGAACAATAACGAACGGCTGCAATCATATTTTGACCGTAAAAGGCCATAAACTTACAATATTTATGCAAAGTCAAAATCTAAAATAAAATAAATCATTTTTTGCACACATTTAATTTTTGATGCGGGTGGGACTGGAACCCATAAATGCATAATAGTTCTGTTCGCTTCGCAGTCCACAACTTAACTTATTTCACCACCGTACACGCACACACTATTCGGCAAAATGCTGCAAGCAGCGCTGCCGGGAAACGGAGTAAAAAGTATTGAAAACGTATAACTTTTATTCAGGTACCAAAAAAATCCAAGATTTATCACTTAAACAGTGAAAATAATAATTCTACCTGTTGAAGACTATAAATCGAATACGTGTATGTAAAAAACGATATGTGCCCTTTTATTACCTTTTTATAAACTTGAATGGAAAGTGTTCTAGAGCACTCTAACTTTTAATACATTTTTGATAAAAAAACGACCGATAGGTTCTATGGCAACTATACGATGTATCGGTTCGTACCGGCTCGTTCCGACTTATTTACAGCGGGCAGGAATAAGAAATATGTATACAAAGTTTCATGAAGGTAGCTCAAAAAGGGAGGCAAAAACTTTTCTTTTAAAAAAAATAAGAAAAGTTCGATCTCCCCCACCATGACACGCATGCATGCGGAATCGAACCTTGGATCCATTACCTAAGAGGTCCACCACTTCTCCATTTGGTCATTAAGCCATTACGCAAATTTTGCCAAAGTTACATTATGAGACCATTCGGAAATTCTTGCACGACAAAAACAAAGTCTGAATGCATGATGCGTGTTGTTGTTGCTATTTATTCTCATAACTTAAACAAACAATTAAATAAAAAATAAAAATAAAAAAAATAAGAAAAAGCTGCGCTTTAACAATCGCACACAGCTGATTTAAGAGACTGTCACTTCTCCACTTGTTAACTAAGTTCATTCTGAGCCATTAAAAAAATGTTAAATAAAATGCACGACCACCAATTAATGCATATTCAAAAATTAAAGTAAAAGTTCTTTACAAAAAACAAGTAAGAAAGCTAGATTCGAGTGTGCTCGACTGTAATATACCCGCTACCCAGCTGCTCGTACATCAAAATTATTTGCGGAACAATAACGAACGGCTGCAATCATATTTTGACCATAAAAGGCCATGAACTTACAATATTTATGCAAAGTCAAAATCTAAAATAAAATAAATCATTTTTTGCACACATTTAATTTTTGATGCGGGTGGGACTGGAACCCTTAAATGCATAATAGTTCTGTTCGCTTCGCAGTCCACAACTTAACTTATTTCACCACCGTACACGCACACACTATTCGGCAAAATGCTGCAAGCAGCGCTGCCGGCAAACGGAGTAAAAAGTATTGAAAACGTATAACTTTTATTCAGGTACCAAAAAAATCCAAGATTTATCACTTAAACAGTGAAAATAATAATTCTACCTGTTGAAGACTATAAATCGAATACGTGTATGTAAAAAACGATATGTGCCCTTTTATTACCTTTTTATAAACTTGAATGGGAAGTGTTCTAGAGCACTCTAACTTTTAATACATTTTTGATAAAAAAAACGACCGATAGGTTCTATGGCAACTATACGATGTATCGGTTCGTACCGGCTCGTTCCGACTTATTTACAGCGGGCAGGAATAAGAAATATGTATACAAAGTTTCATGAAGGTAGCTCAAAAAGGGAGGCAAAAACTTTTCTTTTAAAAAAATAAGAAAAGTTCGATCTCCCCCACCATGACACGCATGCATGCGGAATCGAACCTTGGATCCATTACCTAAGAGGTCCACCACTTCTCCATTTGGTCATTAAGCCATTACGCAAATTTTGCCAAAGTTACATTATGAGACCATTCGGAAATTCTTGCACGACAAAAACAAAGTCTGAATGCATGATGCGTGTTGTTGTTGCTATTTATTCTCATAACTTAAACAAACAATTAAATAAAAAATAAAAATAAAAAAAATAAGAAAAAGCTGCGCTTTAACAATCGCACACAGCTGATTTAAGAGACTGTCACTTCTCCACTTGTTAACTAAGTTCATTCTGAGCCATTAAAAAAATGTTAAATAAAATGCACGACCACCAATTAATGCATATTCAAAAATTAAAGTAAAAGTTCTTTACAAAAAACAAGTAAGAAAGCTAGATTCGAGTGTGCTCGACTGTAATATACCCGCTACCCAGCTGCTCGTACATCAAAATTATTTGCGGAACAATAACGAACGGCTGCAATCATATTTTGACCATAAAAGGCCATGAACTTACAATATTTATGCAAAGTCAAAATCTAAAATAAAATAAATCATTTTTTGCACACATTTAATTTTTGATGCGGGTGGGACTGGAACCCTTAAATGCATAATAGTTCTGTTCGCTTCGCAGTCCACAACTTAGCTTATTTCACCACCGTACACGCACACACTATTCGGCAAAATGCTGCAAGCAGCGCTGCCGGCAAACGGAGTAAAAAGTATTGAAAACGTATAACTTTTATTCAGGTACCAAAAAAATCCAAGATTTATCACTTAAACAGTGAAAATAATAATTCTACCTGTTGAAGACTATAAATCGAATACGTGTATGTAAAAAACGATATGTGCCCTTTTATTACCTTTTTATAAACTTGAATGGGAAGTGTTCTAGAGCACTCTAACTTTTAATACATTTTTGATAAAAAAAACGACCGATAGGTTCTATGGCAACTATACGATGTATCGGTTCGTACCGGCTCGTTCCGACTTATTTACAGCGGGCAGGAATAAGAAATATGTATACAAAGTTTCATGAAGGTAGCTCAAAAAGGGAGGCAAAAACTTTTCTTTTAAAAAAATAAGAAAAGTTCGATCTCCCCCACCATGACACGCATGCATGCGGAATCGAACCTTGGATCCATTACCTAAGAGGTCCACCACTTCTCCATTTGGTCATTAAGCCATTACCAAATTTTGCCAAAGTTACATTATGAGACCATTTGGAAATTCTTGCACGACAAAAACAAAGTCTGAATGCATGATGCGTGTTGTTGTTGCTATTTATTCTCATAACTTAAACAAACAATTAAATAAAAAATAAAAATAAAAAAAATAAGAAAAAGCTGCGCTTTAACAATCGCAGTTAGCTGATTTAAGAGACTGTCACTTCTCCACTTGTTAACTAAGTTCATTCTGAGCCATTAAAAAATTTTAAATAAAATGCACGACCACCAATTAATGCATATTCAAAAATTAAAGTAAAAGTTCTTTACAAAAAACAAGTAAGAAAGCTAGATTCGAGTGTGCTCGACTGTAATATACCCGCTACCCAGCTGCTCGTACATCATTTATTTGCGAAACAAAAAAAACGGCTACAATTCCATTTTGAGCGTAAAAGGCTATGGACTTACAATATTTATGCAAAGTCAAAATCTAAAATAAAAAAAAAACATTTTTGCACACATTTAATTGTTGATGCGGGCGGGACTCGAACCCTTAAATGCATTCGTTTTGCAGTCCACAACTTAACCCCTTCACCACCGTACACGCACACTCTATTCGGCACAATGCTGCAAGCAGCGCTGCTGGCAGCGTTGCTTACAGCTATGGAAAACGTTAAGCTGAACAAGTAAGAACGGCTACAGTCAAATGTTGACTGTATAAGGCCATGGATTTTTCAAGGTTATGAAATTAGATTTAGAAAACTGTTATTGGTGAACGTGTTTTTCAAAGAAAAATAATTAACAACACATATAATTTTCAGTTAGACGCCAAGCAGTTGGAAAAACACTGCTTGGAAAAAACACTGCTTGCTTGCTTGCAGTGGGCGCAGTGCAAATCTATATGAAACGTTGAATAACTTTTATGTTCATTATCCGATCGGAACCAAATTTTCAGCGATCGTTTAGGTGGTCATATTTATCATTCACACCAAAACAAAATACTCTAGCTTTATTATTGCGCCTGCTACACGGTTTATCGATTTGCGGGGGCGGAAGTAGGAATGTCCCAAATTTTAATAAAAATTTTACAGCGTATGATTCACATAAGTGTTGTCACCAAATTTGGTGACTTTAGATTTTTTAGTTTCTGAGATATAGGCGTTCATACAGTCGGACAGACGGTCAGACGGACAGACAGACATGACTTAATCGACTCAGGTAGTGATCCTGAGCAAGAATATATATACTTTATGTTGTCTAAAACAAGTAAAAAAGCTACAGTCGAGCGCGCCCGACAGTAAGATACCATTCGAATGGCGAATGCATTCGCCCAGTTCTAAACAAATTATCACACATTTAATTCCATCAAAAAAGCGCTACACAAGTTTATCCGCCACCAAAAACAAATTATCGTTAAGAAACATAACATCTCGCTAACTTAAGATATAAGCTCCATCATTTGCTCCCTTGATTCACTTAGTGTTTTATTAATTACTTAATGCGGAAGCTTGTAGACAACGAATCAGACGACAGGAGGAACAAGAACTTAATAGAAATATGTCCGAAAAAATAGAAAAAGCTGCATTAGCAACAACAGTGAGTAAAATCAGTACAACAATTGCCAGGCCTGTTGAGACTTCACAATTCTTCGGAAGAATTCGCGAACGTTACAGACCACGTAATTTCCGAACATGGCTCAATCGACTCGGCTAGTGATCCTGAGCAAAAATATATATACTTTGTAGGGTCTGCCACGCCTTCTTCTGGCTGTCACATACATTTGCACAAAGTTAGTATACCATTTTTGACCATTTCAATATTCGAATGGTATAAAAAGCGTTGCTACCTTAAGGTGATGGCTAAGTGGGTCGTATTTCGTTTTCCTTCGTTGTAGTTTGTTTGTTCCTTTGACGCTTTATTTCATCTGGTATTGAACCAGGTGGTCCTTTGCCCGGTTTAAAGCGAGGTCTGTTCATGTAGTTTACCATTCCGGTCTGAACACCACTTTAATAGGCTCTGGACGAGGCAGGTGGCGCTAACCGTTGTGGCGGGAATTGCCTATTCTGAAAAGGTCGAGGTGCAGCCTGTGAAAGCTGGTAACCGAAGCTATTTGAATTTTGTCGTGTTAAAGCGGTCGGTGGTTGTTGTGGAGATTTGGTTATATTGAGGTGAAGGCTTTAAAGTCGTGTGCCTAAACTGTCTTATCTGTCCCATGTTTGTTGCATGTCTTGATTTGAAGTTTTGGTTTTCTAATTTAAGGCAAAGGTGTAATTCTGAGTGTAAATCTATTGGGATTTTGATTCCCAGTAGGCGAGGCAAGTCGCCTTGTAACCCTCGTACGAAGCTCTCTAGAGCTTAATCTCTTCACATTTTTGTCATTAATAGTTCTGCTTCTCTTCCTAACCCCATACAACCGATCTTGTTAAGGATTATGAAGAGGTGCTAATAACCTGTTTGATGGAATTCTTTTACCAATTAGTTAGTCATTTGGTTTTCTCCGCTTAAAGAAGAGTCAGACATTTCAATGAGGTATTGTAGTATTTTTGTGCCACGTCAGCGTGCCCTATAATCTTATTACGTATGGATACCATAGTATGTTTGGGTACCCTGGAAAGAACTGTACGTTTCTAAGATACGGTCTACTCCCTTCTTCTATGAGCTGAATTCTGAAGGATCACCTGAAAAGTCTTGGATAGTTTTTACTATATCCGGCACTCTGTCTAAGTCTGCATGTTCTGGGGCAATTACCTGTTCTGTAGCGTTCGCGAATTCTTCCGACGAATTGTGAAGTCTCAATAAGCCTGATAATTGTTGTGCTAGGATTTCACTCACTTCTTAAAGATAATTTTGGTTTTGTGTGTGATGTGTTTGAGTTTGTTTGTTTTATATGTTTTATTACCAGGGGCTGGTTTTTTCCTTAAAAGGTTCCTTGGGAATCGTAAAGTTGGAATCAATTATATAACTTTTGTGATTTTTTTGTTGGATTTACCGTTTTTTGGGTTTTTATATAGATATCCGTGTTAACTTAAGTCTATTTGTGTTTATACCCGCTACTCATAGAGTAGAAGGGTATTATAACTTTGTTCAAACCGAAAATGTATGTAACAGGCAGAAGGAGACACCTCCGACCCCATAAAGTATATATATTCTGGCTCAGGATCAACAGCCGAGTCGATATAGCCATGTCCGTCTGTCCGTCTGTCTGTCCGTGTGAAAATCTAGATCTTAGCTATTATAAGAGCTAGGACAACCAAATTTGGTGACAATATGTGTTATTATTGCACGCTGATCAAGTTTATTTTGGATTTTGACCACGCCCCATTCCGCCCCCACAAATAGAAAAAAAACATTGATAACAAGTGCAATTTTGATGCCATATTGTTCATTATGTTTACATGATAACTATAGCTAGCCAGATGATCTCTGAAAATTTGGTAACAATCGGATAATAAACACAGAAGTTATTCAGCTTAACGTTTTGGTTAGCTGTAAGCAGTGCTGCCGGCTGCGCAAATTCTTTATTTGTACAGGAAATAAAAAAAAAAACTTTTTTAATTGCTCACAATGAAGTTAGTTAACAAGTGGAGAAGGGACAGTCTCTTAAATCAGCTGTGTGCGATTGTTAGAGCGCAGCTTTTTCTTATATTTTAATACCCGCTACTCATAGAGTAGAAGGGTATTATTACTTTTGTTTAAACCGAAAATGTATGTAACAGGCATAAGGAGACACCTCCGATCCCGTAAAGTTTATATATTCTGGCTCAGGATCATCAGCCGAGTCGATACAGCCATGTCCGTCTGTCCGTCTGTCTGTCCGTGTGAAAATCGAGATCTCAGCTATTATAAGAGCTAGGACTACCAAATTTGGTGACAAAATGTGTTATTATTGCACGCTGATCAAGTTTATTTTGGATTTTGGCCACACCCCCTTACGCTCCAGTAAATCGAAAAAAAATTGATTACAAGCTCAATTTTGATGCCATATTGTTCATTATGTTTACATGATAACTATAGCTAGCCAGATGATCTCTGAAAATTTGGTAACAATCGGAAAATAAACACAGAAGTTATTCAGCTTAACGTTTTCCATAGCTGTAAGCAGCGCTGCCGGCAGCGCAAGTTCTTTATTTGTACAGGAAATAATAAGAATGCCCTACAATGTAAATTTTTGCAGTTGTTGGATAACAGCAATAGTAGCTTAGTGGAAAAGCGATGAACTCCTGAACCGACAGGCCCGTGGTTCGATTCCCAGATCATGCCGCTTAAGCTTTTTCTTTTTTTTTTTGTAAGAACTTGTACTTAAAATTTTGAATATGCATTAATTGGTGGTGGACTTAAAACTTTTTTAATTGCTCACAATGAAGTTAGTTAACAAGTGGAGAAGTGACAGTCTCTTAAATCAGCTGTGTGCGATTGTTAGAGCGCAGCTTTTTCTTATATTTTTATACCCGCTAATCATAGAGTAGAAGGGTATTTTTACTTTTGATTAAACCGAAATTGTATGTAACAGGCATAAGGAGACACCTCCGATCCCGTAAAGTTTATATATTCTGGCTCAGGATCATCAGCCGAGTCGATACAGCCATGTCCGTCTGTCTGTCCGTGTGAAAATCGAGATCTCAGCTATTATAAGAGCTAGGACTACCAAATTTGGTGACAAAATGTGTTATTATTGCACGCTGATCAAGTTTATTTTGGATTTTGGCCACACCCCCTTACGCTCCAGTAAATCGAAAAAACATTGATTACAAGCGCAATTTGGATGCCATATTGTTCATTATGTTTACATGATAACTATAGCTAGCCAGATGATCTCTGAAAATTTGGTAACAATCGGAAAATAAACACGGAAGTTATTCAGCTTAACGTTTTCCATAGCTGTAAGCAGCGCTGCCGGCAGCGCAAATTCTTTATTTGTACAGGAAAAAATAAGAATGCCCTACAATGCAAATTTTTGCAGTTGTTGGATAACAGCGTCAGTAGCTTAGTGGAAAAGCGATGAACTCCTGAACCGACAGGCCTGTGGTTCGATTCCCAGATCATGCCGCTTAAGCTTTTTTTTTTTTTTTGTAAGAACTTGTACTTAAAATTTTGAATATGCATTAATTGGTGGTGGACTTAAAACTTTTTTAATTGCTTACAATGAAGTTAGTTAACAAGTGGAGAAGTGACAGTCTCTTAAATCAGCTGTGTGCGATTGTTAGATAACAATCGGATAATAAACACAGAAGTTGTTCAGCTTAACGTTTTCCACAGCTGTAAGCAGCACTGCCGGCAGCGCTGCTTGCAGCATTGTGCCGAATCGTGTGTGCGTGTACGGTGGTGAAATGGGTTAAGTTGTGGACTGCAAAACGAACAGTACTGTTATGCATTTACGGGTTCGAGTCCCGCCCGCATCAAAAATTAAATGTGTGCAAAAATGTTTTTTTTTATACCCGTTACTCATAGAGTAGAAGGGTATTATAACTTTGTTCAAACCGAAAATGTATGTAACAGGCAGAAGGAGACACCTCCGACCCCATAAAGCATATATATTCTGGCTCAGGATCACCAGCCGAGTCGATATAGCCATGTCCGTCTGTCCGTCTGTCTGTCCGTGTGAAAATCTAGATCTCAGCTATTATAAGAGCTACGACAACCAAATTTGGTGACAATATGTGTTATTATTGCACGCTGATCAAGTTTATTTTGGATTTTGGCCACGCTCCCTTCCGCCCCCGCAAATCGAAAAAACATTGATAACAAGTGCAATTTTGATGCCATATTGTTCATTTTCGGCTTACATGATAACTATAGCTAGCCAGATGATCTCTGAAAATTTGGTAACAATCGGATAATAAACACAGAAGTTATTCAGCTTAACGTTTTCCACAGCTGTAAGCAGCGCTGCCGGCAGCGCTGCTTGCAGCATTGTGCCGAATCGTGTGTGCGTGTACGGTGGTGAAATGGGTTAAGTTGTGGACTGCAAAACGAACAGTACTATTATGCATTTACGGGTTCGAGTCCCGCCCGCATCAAAAATTAAATGTGTGCAAAAATGTTTTTTATACCAACTACTCATAGAGTAGAAGGGTATTATAACTTTGTTCAAACCAAACAAAGGAGACACCTCCGATCCCGTAAAGTTTATATATTCTGGCTCAGGATCATCAGCCGAGTCGATACAGCCATGTCCGTCTGTCTGTCCGTGTGAAAATCTAGATCTCAGCTATTATAAGAGCTAGGACTACCAAATTTGGTGACAAAATGTGTTATTATTGCACGCTGATCAAGTTTATTTTGGATTTTGGCCACACCCCCTTACGCTCCAGTAAATCGAAAAAACATTGATTACAAGCGCAATTTGGATGCCATATTGTTCATTATGTTTACATGATAACTATAGCTAGCCAGATGATCTCTGAAAATTTGGTAACAATCGGAAAATAAACACAGAAGTTATTCAGCTTAACGTTTTCCATAGCTGTAAGCAGCGCTGCCGGCAGCGCAAATTCTTTATTTGTACAGGAAAAAATAAGAATGCCCTACAATGCAAATTTTTGCAGTTGTTGGATAACAGCGTCAGTAGCTTAGTGGAAAAGCGATGAACTCCTGAACCGACAGGCCTGTGGTTCGATTCCCAGATCATGCCGCTTAAGCTTTTTCTTTTTTTTTTTGTAAGAACTTGTACTTAAAATTTTGAATATGCATTAATTGGTGGTGGACTTAAAACTTTTTTAATTGCTTACAATGAAGTTAGTTAACAAGTGGAGAAGTGACAGTCTCTTAAATCAGCTGTGTGCGATTGTTAGATAACAATCGGATAATAAACACAGAAGTTGTTCAGCTTAACGTTTTCCACAGCTGTAAGCAGCACTGCCGGCAGCGCTGCTTGCAGCATTGTGCCGAATCGTGTGTGCGTGTACGGTGGTGAAATGGGTTAAGTTGTGGACTGCAAAACGAACAGTACTGTTATGCATTTACGGGTTCGAGTCCCGCCCGCATCAAAAATTAAATGTGTGCAAAAATGTTTTTTTTTTATACCCGTTACTCATAGAGTAGAAGGGTATTATAACTTTGTTCAAACCGAAAATGTATGTAACAGGCAGAAGAAGACACCTCCGACCCCATAAAGCATATATATTCTGGCTCAGGATCACCAGCCGAGTCGATATAGCCATGTCCGTCTGTCCGTCTGTCTGTCCGTGTGAAAATCTAGATCTCAGCTATTATAAGAGCTACGACAACCAAATTTGGTGACAATATGTGTTATTATTGCACGCTGATCAAGTTTATTTTGGATTTTGGCCACGCTCCCTTCCGCCCCCGCAAATCGAAAAAACATTGATAACAAGTGCAATTTTGATGCCATATTGTTCATTTTCGGCTTACATGATAACTATAGCTAGCCAGATGATCTCTGAAAATTTGGTAACAATCGGATAATAAACACAGAAGTTATTCAGCTTAACGTTTTCCACAGCTGTAAGCAGCGCTGCCGGCAGCGCTGCTTGCAGCATTGTGCCGAATCGTGTGTGCGTGTACGGTGGTGAAATGGGTTAAGTTGTGGACTGCAAAACGAACAGTACTATTATGCATTTACGGGTTCGAGTCCCGCCCGCATCAAAAATTAAATGTGTGCAAAAATGTTTTTTATACCAACTACTCATAGAGTAGAAGGGTATTATAACTTTGTTCAAACCGAAATGTATGTAACAGGCAGAAGGAGACACCTCCGATCCCATAAAGTATATATATTCTGGATCAGGATCAACAGCCGAGTCGATATAGCGATGTCCGTCTGTCCGTCTGTCTGTCCGTGTGAAAATCTAGATCTCAGCTATTATAAGAGCTAGGACAACCAAATTTGGTGACAATATGTGTTATTATTGCACGCTGATCAAGTTTATTTGGATTTTGGCCACGCCCCCTTCCGCCCCCGCAAATCGAAAAAACATTGATAACAAGTGCAATTTTGATGCCATATTGTTCATTTTCGGTTTACATGATAACTATAGCTAGCCAGATGATCTCTGAAAATTTGGTAACAATCGGAAAATAAACACAGAAGTTATTCAGCTTAACGTTTTCCACAGCTGTAAGCAGCACTGCCGGCAGCGCTACTTGCAGCATTGTGCCGAATCGTGTGTGCGTGTACGGTGGTGAAATGGGTTTAGTTGTGGACTGCAAAACGAACAGTACTATTATGCATTTACGGGTTCGAGTCCCGCCCGCATCAAAAGTAAAATGTGTGCAAAAATGTTTTTATACCCGCTACTCATAGAGTAGAAGGGTATTATAACTTTGTTCAAACCGAAAATGTATGTAACAGGCAGAAGGAGACACCTCCGACCCCATAAAGTATATATATTCTGGCTCAGGATCAACAGCCGAGTCGATATAGTCATGTCCGTCTGTCCGTCTGTCCGTCTGTCTGTCCGTGTGAAAATCTAGATCTCAGCTATTATAAGAGCTAGAAGAACCAAATTTGGTGACAATATGTGTTATTATTGCACGCTGACCAAGATTATTTTGGATTTTGGCCACGCCCCCTTCCGCCCCCGCAAATCGAAAAAACATTGATAACAAGTGCAATTTTGATGACATATTGTTCATTTTCGGTTTACATGATAACGATAGCTAGCCAGATGATCTCTAAAAATTTGGTAACAATCGGATAGTAAACACAGAAGTTATTCAGCTTAACGTTTTCCACAGCTGTAAGCAGCACTGCCGGCAGCGCTGCTTGCAGCATTGTGCCGAATCGTGTGTGCGTGTACGGTGGTGAAATGGGTTAAGTTGTGGACTGCAAAACGAACAGTACTATTATGCATTTACGGGTTCGAGTCCCGCCCGCATCAAAAATTAAATGTGTGCAAAAATGTTTTTTATACCAACTACTCACAGAGTAGAAGGGTATTATAACTTTGTTCAAACCGAAAATGTATGTAACAGGCAGAAGGAGACACCTCCCACCCCATAAAGTATATATATTCTGGATCAGAATCAACAGCCGAGTCGATATAGCGATGTCCGTCTGTCCGTCTGTCTGTCCGTGTGAAAATCTAGGTCTCAGCTATTATAAGAGCTGGGATAACCAAATTTGGTGACAAAATGTGTTATTATTGCACGCTGATCAAGTTTATTTTGGAATTTGTCCACGCCCGCTTCCGCCCCCGTATATCGAAAAAACATTGATTACAAGCGCAATTTTGATGCCATATTGTTCATTTTAGTAAGCGCTGCCGGCGGCGCTGCATGCAGCATTGTGCCGAATCGTGTGTGCGTGTACGGTGGTGAAATGGGTTAAGTTGTGGACTGCAAAACGAACAGTACTATTATGCATTTACGGGTTCGAGTCCCGCCCGAATCGTGTGTGCGTGTACGGTGGTGAAATGGGTTAAGTTGTGGACTGCAAAACGAACAGTACTATTATGCATTTACGGGTTCGAGTCCCGCCCGCATCAAAAATTAAATGTGTGCAAAAATGTTTTTTATACCCGCTACTCATAGAGTAGAAGGGTATTATTACTTTGTTCAAACCGAAAATGTATGTAACAGGCAGAAGGAGACACCTCCGACCCCATAAAGTATATATATTCTGGCCGAGTCGATAAAGCCATGTCCGTCTGTCTGTCCGTGTGAAAATCGAGATCTCAGCTATTATAAGAGCTAGGACTACCAAATTTGGTGACAAAATGTGTTATTATTGCACGCTGATCAAGTTTATTTTGGATTTTGGCCACACCCCCTTACGCTCCAGTAAATCGAAAAAACATTGATTACAAGCGCAATTTGGATGCCATATTGTTCATTTTCGGCTTACATGATAACTATAGCTAGCCAGATGATCTCTGAAAATTTGGTAACAATCGGATAATAAACACAGAAGTTATTCAGCTTAACGTTTTCCACAGTTGTAAGCAGCACTGCCGGCAGCGCTGCTTGCAGCCTTGTGCCGAATCGTGTGTGCGTGTACGGTGGTGAAATGGGTTAAGTTGTGGACTGCAAAACGAACAGTACTGTTATGCATTTACGGGTTCGAGTCCCGCCCGCATCAAAAATTAAATGTGTGCAAAAATGTTTTTTTTTTATACCCGTTACTCATAGAGTAGAAGGGTATTATAACTTTGTTCAAACCGAAAATGTATGTAACAGGCAGAAGGAGACACCTCCGACCCCATAAAGCATATATATTCTGGCTCAGGATCACCAGCCGAGTCGATATAGCCATGTCCGTCTGTCCGTCTGTCTGTCCGTGTGAAAATCTAGATCTCAGCTATTATAAGAGCTACGACAACCAAATTTGGTGACAATATGTGTTATTATTGCACGCTGATCAAGTTTATTTTGGATTTTGGCCACGCTCCCTTCCGCCCCCGCAAATCGAAAAAACATTGATAACAAGTGCAATTTTGATGCCATATTGTTCATTTTCGGCTTACATGATAACTATAGCTAGCCAGATGATCTCTGAAAATTTGGTAACAATCGGATAATAAACACAGAAGTTATTCAGCTCAACGTTTTCCACAGCTGTAAGCAGCGCTGCCGGCAGCGCTGCTTGCAGCACTGTGCCAAATCGTGTGTGCGTGTACGGTGGTGAAATGGGTTAAGTTGTGGACTGCAAAACGAACAGTACTATTATGCATTTACGGGTTCGAGTCCCGCCCGCATCAAAAATTAAATGTGTGCAAAAATGTTTTTTATACCAACTACTCATAGAGTAGAAGGGTATTATAACTTTGTTAAAACCGAAAATGTATGTAACAGGCAGAAGGAGACACCTCCGACCCCATAAAGTATATATATTCTGGATCAGGATCAATAGCCGAGTCGATATAGCGATGTCCGTCTGTCCGTCTGTCTGTCCGTGTGAAAATCTAGATCTCAGCTATTATAAGAGCTAGGACAACCAAATTTGGTGACAATATGTGTTATTATTGCACGCTGATCAAGTTTATTTGGATTTTGGCCACGCCCCCTTCCGCCCCCGCAAATCGAAAAAACATTGATAACAAGTGCAATTTTGATGCCATATTGTTCATTTTCGGTTTACATGATAACTATAGCTAGCCAGATGATCTCTGAAAATTTGGTAACAATCGGAAAATAAACACAGAAGTTATTCAGCTTAACGTTTTCCACAGCTGTAAGCAGCACTGCCGGCAGCGCTACTTGCAGCATTGTGCCGAATCGTGTGTGCGTGTACGGTGGTGAAATGGGTTTAGTTGTGGACTGCAAAACGAACAGTACTATTATGCATTTACGGGTTCGAGTCCCGCCCGCATCAAAAGTTAAATGTGTGCAAAAATGTTTTTATACCCGCTACTCATAGAGTAGAAGGGTATTATAACTTTGTTCAAACCGAAAATGTATGTAACAGGCAAAAGGAGACACCTCCGACCCCATAAAGTATATATATTCTGGCTCAGGATCAACAGCCGAGTCGATATAGTCATGTCCGTCTGTCCGTCCGTGTGAAAATCTAGATCTCAGCTATTATAAGAGCTGGGATAACCAAATTTGGTGACAAAATGTGTTATTATTGCACGCTGATCAAGTTTATTTTGGAATTTGTCCACGCCCGCTTCCGCCCCCGTATATCGAAAAAACATTGATTACAAGCGCAATTTTGATGCCATATTGTTCATTTTAGTAAGCGCTGCCGGCGGCGCTGCATGCAGCATTGTGCCAAATCGTGTGTGCGTGTACGGTGGTGAAATGGGTTAAGTTGTGGACTGCAAAACGAACAGTACTATTATGCATTTACGGGTTCGAGTCCCGCCCGAATCGTGTGTGCGTGTACGGTGGTGAAATGGGTTAAGTTGTGGACTGCAAAACGAACAGTACTATTATGCATTTACGGGTTCGAGTCCCGCCCGCATCAAAAATTAAATGTGTGCAAAAATGTTTTTTATACCCGCTACTCATAGAGTAGAAGGGTATTATTACTTTGTTCAAACCGAAAATGTATGTAACAGGCAGAAGGAGACACCTCCGACCCCATAAAGTATATATATTCTGGCCGAGTCGATAAAGCCATGTCCGTCTGTCTGTCCGTGTGAAAATCGAGATCTCAGCTATTATAAGAGCTAGGACTACCAAATTTGGTGACAAAATGTGTTATTATTGCACGCTGATCAAGTTTATTTTGGATTTTGGCCACACCCCCTTACGCTCCAGTAAATCGAAAAAACATTGATTACAAGCGCAATTTGGATGCCATATTGTTCATTATGTTTACATGATAACTATAGCTAGCCAGATGATCTCTGAAAATTTGGTAACAATCGGAAAATAAACACAGAAGTTATTCAGCTTTAAATTTTCCATAGCTGTAAGCAGCGCTGCCGGCAGCGCAAATTCTTTATTTGTACAGGAAAAAATAAGAATGCCCTACAATGCAAATTTTTGCAGTTGTTGGATAACAGCGTCAGTAGCTTAGTGGAAAAGCGATGAACTCCTGAACCGACAGGCCTGTGGTTCGATTCCCAGATCATGCCGCTTAAGCTTTTTCTTTTTTTTTTGTAAGAACTTGTACTTAAAATTTTGAATATGCATTAATTGGTGGTGGACTTAAAACTTTTTTAATTGCTTACAATGAAGTTAGTTAACAAGTGGAGAAGTGACAGTCTCTTAAATCAGCTGTGTGCGATTGTTAGAGCGCAGCTTTTTCTTATATTTTTATACCCGCTACTCATAGAGTAGAAGGGTATTATTACTTTTGATTAAACCGAAATTGTATGTAACAGGCATAAGGAGACACCTCCGATCCCGTAAAGTTTATATATTCTGGCTCAGGATCATCAGCCGAGTCGATACAGCCATGTCCGTCTGCCCGTCTGTCTGTCCGTGTGAAAATCTAGATCTCAGCTATTATAAGAGCTAGGACTACCAAATTTGGTGACAAAATGTGTTATTATTGCACGCTGATCAAGTTTATTTTGGATTTTGGCCACACCCCCTTACGCTCCAGTAAATCGAAAAAACATTGATTACAAGTGCAATTTGGATGCCATATTGTTCATTATGTTTACATGATAACTATAGCTAGCCAGATGATCTCTGAAAATTTGGTAACAATCGGAAAATAAACACAGAAGTTATTCAGCTTAACGTTTTCCATAGCTGTAAGCAGCGCTGCCGACAGCGCAAATTCTTTATTTGTACAGGAAAAAATAAGAATGCCCTACAATGCAAATTTTTGCAGTTGTTGGATAACAGCGTCAGTAGCTTAGTGGAAAAGCGATGAACTCCTGAACCGACAGGCCTGTGGTTCGATTCCCAGATCATACCGCTTAAGCTTTTTCTTTTTTTTTTGTAAGAACTTGTACTTAAAATTTTGAATATGCATTAATTGGTGGTGGACTTAAACTTTTTTTAATTGCTTACAATGAAGTTAGTTAACAAGTGGAGAAGTGACAGTCTCTTAAATCAGCTGTGTGCGATTGTTAGATATCAATCGGATAATAAACACAGAAGTTGTTCAGCTTAACGTTTTCCATAGCTGTAAGCAGCGCTGCCGGCAGCGCTGCTTGCAGCATTGTGCCGAATCGTGTGTGCGTGTGCGGTGGTGAAATGGGTTAAGTTGTGGACTGCAAAACGAACAGTACTATTATGCATTTACAGGTTCGAGTCCCGCCCGCATCAAAAATTAAATGTGTGCAAAAATGTTTTTTATACCCGCTACTCATAGAGTAGAATGGTATTATAACTTTGTTCAAACCGAAAATGTATGTAACAGGCAGAAGGAGACACCTCCGACCCCATAAAGTATATATATTCTGGCTCAGGATCAACAGCCGAGTCGATATAGCCATGTCCGTCTGTCCGTCTGTCTGTCCGTGAAAATCTAGATCTCAGCTATTATAAGAGCTAGGACAACCAAATTTGGTGACAATATGTGTTATTATTGCACGCTGATCAAGTTTATTTTGGATTTTGGCCACACCCCCTTACGCTCCAGTAAATCGAAAAAACATTGATTACAAGCGCAATTTGGATGCCATATTGTTCATTATGTTTACATGATAACTATAGCTAGCCAGATGATCTCTGAAAATTTGGTAACAATCGGATAATAAACACAGAAGTTATTCAGCTTAACGTTTTCCACAGCTGTAAGCAGCGCTGCCGGCAGCGCTGCTTGCAGCATTGTGCCGAATCGTGTGTGCGTGTACGGTGGTGAAATGGTTAAGTTGTGGACTGCAAAACGAACAGTACTATTATGCATTTACGGGTTCGAGTCCCGCCCGCATCAAAAATTAAATGTGTGCAAAAATGTTTTTTATACCAACTACTCATAGAGTAGAAGGGTATTATAACTTTGTTCAAACCGAAAATGTATGTAACAGGCAGAAGGAGACACCTCCGACCCCATAAAGTATATATATTCTGGCCATGCCCCCTTCCGGCCCCGCAAATCGAAAAAACATTGATAACAAGTGCAATTTTGATGCCATATTGTTCATTTTAGTAAGCGCTGCCGGCAGCGCTGCTTGCAGCATTGTGCCGAATCGTGTGTGCGTGTACGGTAGTGAAATGGGTTAAGTTGTGGACTGCAAAACGAACAGTACTATTATGCATTTACGGGTTCGAGTCCCGCCCGAATCGTGTGTGCGTGTACGGGGGTGAAATGGGTTAAGTTGTGGACTGCAAAACGAACAGTACTATTATGCATTTACGGGTTCAAGTCCCGCCCGCATCAAAAATTAAATGTGTGCAAAAATGTTTTTTATACCCGCTACTCATAGAGTAGAAGGGTATTATAACTTTGTTCAAACCGAAATTGTATGTAACAGGCAGAAGGAGACACCTCCGACCCCATAAAGTATATATATTCTGGCTCAGGATCAACAGCCGAGTCGATATAGCCATGTCCGTCTGTCCGTGTGAAAATCTAGATCTCAGCTATTATAAGAGCTAGGACAACCGGCAGCGCTGCTTGCAGCATTGTGCCGAATCGTGTGTGCGTGTACGGTGGTGAAATGGGTTAAGTTGTGGACTGCAAAACGAACAGTACTATTATGCATTTACGGGTTCGAGTCCCGCCCGCATCAAAAATTAAATGTGTGCAAAAATTTTTTTTTTTTTTATTTTATATTTTGACTTTGCATAAATATTATAAGTCCATAGCCTTTTACGGTCAAAATATGATAATAGCCGTTTTTTTGTTCCACAAATTAATTATGTACAAGCAGCTGGGTAGCGGGTATTTTACAGTCGAGCACACTCGACTGTGGCTTTCTTACTTGTTTTAGTTTGTTGTCAGCTTTCTTGATATTGGTTTTGTGTTATCTTACAGTACTAAGGGTAACTTAGATGATGTTTCATCCTTTTTGTCCCTCTACTAATAGGGATCCTGCGATGCGTAAATGGTTAAGGGGTGGTCCGTGGCCCAGCCTTCAGTGCTTAGAGTCCTATGGGAAAATCAACAAGTTAATTTCGATTTGCTGGAGTCGATTTGAATGAACGAAAAACGTTTCTTTTTTCGTTAGTTGCACGTTCACTTTCATTCGCAAGGCGTTCACTTTCACTCTCGTTTAGACCGGTTGCAGTAAATGTAATTGCTAGCCACGAACTTACCAGACGTTTTGCTGTGTCGTACGCGTACCGGTCCCTGCTCAGTTAATTACTTGTGGGTTGCAAAGTAAAAAAAAAAGATTTGAAGTTCAATTAAGAACAATGACTTTATTTGTCCAAATCTAATTTACAACTGATTACCCTTAGCAGTCCCTTATGTTTTGTTGGTCGAATTGTAGCCTGCATCCTCTACTGAGGTGTTTTAATTTGTTAGTGCTTTCTTCATTATTTTTGAGCTTTTAATTCAGATTTTGTAGGTAGCATAGCTAACCCACCTCCACCCACACATATTCACAATTTCCTACATATGTACCACCTCAGCTGAAGTATATCCATTACATTCGTAGGTTAAAACAAGTAAGAAAGCTACATACGAGAGTGCTCGACTGTAATATACCCGCTACCCAGCTGCTCGTACATCAAAATTATTTGCGGAACAATAACGAACGGCTACAATCATATTTTGACTGTAAAAGGCCATGGACTTACAATATTTATGCAAAGTCAAAATCTAAAATAAAAAAATTATTTTTTGCACACATTTAATTTTTGATGCGGGCGGCATTTGAACCCATAAACGGAAAATAGTTCTGTTCGCTTCGCAGTCCATGCTGCAAGCAGCGCTGCCGGCAAAAGGAGTAAAAAGTATTGAAAACGTATAACTTTTATTCAGGTACCACAGAAATCCAAGATTTATCACTTAAACAGTAAAAATAATAATTCTACCTGTTGAGGACTATAAATCGAATACGTGTATGTAAAAAACGATATGTGCCCTTTTAATACCTCTTTATATACTTGAATGGATAGTGTTCTAGAGCACTCTAACTTTTAATAAATTTTTGATAAAAAAACGACCGATAGGTTCTATGGCAAAAACTTTTCTTTTAAAAAAATAAGAAAGTTCGATCTCACCCACCATGACACGCATGCATGCGGAATCGAACCTTGGACCCATTACCTAAGAGTTCCACCACTTCTCCCTTCGGTCATTTAGCCATTACGCAAATTTTGCCAAAGTTACATTATGAGACCATTCGGAAATTCTTGCACGACAAAAACAAAGTCTGAATGCATGATGCGTGTTGTTGTTGCTATTTATTCTCATAACTGAAACAAACAATTAAATAAAAAATAAAAATAAAAAAATATAAGAAAAAGCTGTGCTTTAACAATCGCACACAGCTGATTTAAGAGACTGTCACTTCTCCACTTGTTAACTAAGTTCATTCTGAGCCATTAAAAAAATGTTAAATAAAATGCACGACCACCAATTAATGCAAATTCAAAAATTAAAGTAAAAGTTCTTAAAAAAAACAAGTAAGAAAGCTACATTCGAGTGTGCTCGACTGTAATATACCCGCTACCCAGATGCTCGTACATCAAAATTATTTGCGGAACAATAACGAACGGCTACAATCATATTTTGATTGTAAAAGGCCATGGATTTACAATATTTATGCAAAGTCAAAATCTAAAATAAAACAAGTAAGAAAGCTACAGTCGAGTGTGCTCGACTGTAATATACCCGCTACCCAGCTGCTTGTACATAATTTATTTGCGGAACAATAAAACGGCTACAATCATATTTTGACCGTAAAAGGCTATGGACTTATAATATTTATGCAAAGTCAAAATATAAAAAAAAAAAAAAAAAACATTTTTGCACACATTTAATTTTTGATGCGAGCGGGACTCGAACCCGTAAATGCATAATACTACTGTTCGTTTTGCAGTCCACAACTTAACCCATTTCACCACCGTACACGCACACACGATTCGGCACAATGCTGCTTACAGCTATGGAAAACGTTAAGCTGAATAACTTCTGTGTTTATTATCAGATTGTTACCAAATTTTCAGAGATCATCTGGCTACCTATAGTTATCATGTAAACATAATGAACAATATGGCATCAAAATTGCACTTGTTATCAATGTTTTTTCGATTTGCGGGGGCGGAAGGGGGCGTGGCCAAAATCCAAAATAAACTTGATCAGCGTGCAACAATAACACATATTGTCACAAAATTTGGTAGTCCCAGCTCTTATAATAGCTGAGATCTAGATTTGACACAGACAGACAGACGGACAGACGGACATGGCTATATCGACTCGGCTGTTGATCCTGAGCCAGAATATATATACTTTATGGGGTCGGAGGTGTCTCCTTCTGCCTGTTACATACATTTTCGGTTTGAACAAAGTTATAACACCCTTCTACTCTATGAGCAGCGGGTATAACAAGTAAGAAAGCTACATTCGAGTGTGCTCGACTGTAAAATACCCGCTACCCAGCTGCTCGTACATCAAAATTATTTGCGGAACAATAACGAACGGCTGCAATCATATTTTGACCGTAAAAGGCCATGAACTTACAATATTTATGCAAAGTCAAAATCTAAAATAAAAAAAATAATTTTTTGCACACATTTAACTTTTGATGCGGGTGGGACGCGAACCCATAAAGGCATAATAGTTTTGTTCGTTATGCAGTCCACAACTTAACCCATTTCACCACCGTACACGCACACACTATTCGGCACAATGCTGCAAGCAGCGCTGCCGGCAAAAGGAGTAAAAAGTATTGAAAACGTATAACTTTTATTCAGGTACCACAGAAATCTAAGATTTATCACTTAAACAGTAAAAATAATAATTCTACCTGTTGAAGACTATAAATCGAATACGTGCATGTAAAAAACGATAAGTGTCCTTTACATACCTCTTTATATACTTGAATGGAAAGTGTTCTGGAGCACTCTAACTTTTAATAAATTTTGTTAAAAAAACGACCGATAGGTTCTATGGCATCTAAACGTTGCATCGGTCCGTACCTGCTCGTTCCGACTTATTTACAGCGGGCAGCAATAAGAAACATGTATACAAAGTTTCATGAAGGTAGCTCAAAAAGGGCGGCTAAAACTTTTCTTTGCAAAAAATTAGAAAAGTTCGATCTCCCCACCATGACACGTATGCATGCGGAATCGAACCTTGGACCCATTACCTAAGAGGTCCACCACTTCTCCCTTCGGTCATTCAGCCATTACGCAAATTTTGCCAAAGTTACATTATGAGACCATTCGGAAATTCTTGCACGACAAAAACAAAGTCTGAATGCATGATGCGTGTTGTTGTTGCTATTTATTCATAAATAATATTCATAAACATATAATTAAATAAAAAATTAAAATAAAAAAATATAAGAAAAAGCTGCGCTCTAACAATCGCACACAGCTGATTTAAGAGACTGTCACTTCTCCACTTGTTAACTAAGTTCATTGTGAGCCATTAAAGAAATTGTAAATAAAATGCACCACCAATTAATGCATATTCAAAAATTAAAGTACAAGTTCTTAAAAAAAAAAAGAAAAAGCTTAAGCGGCATGAATTGGAAATCGAATCACGGGCCTGTCGGTTCAGGAGTTCATCGCTTTTTCCCTAAGCTACTGACGCTGTTATCCAACAACTGCAAAAATTTGCATTGTATGGAATTCTTATTATTTCCTGTACAAATAAAGAATTTGCGCTGCCGGAAGCGCGGTTTACAGCTAAAGAAAACGTTAAACTGAATAGCTTCTGTGTTTATTATCCGATTGTTACCAAATTTTTAGAGATCATCTGGCTAGCTATAGTTATCATGTAATTCGAAAATGAACAATATGGCATCAAAATTGCGCGTGTAATCAATGTTTTTTCGATTTACGGAGGCAGAAGGGGTCGTGGCCAAAATCCAAAATAAACTTGATCAGCGTGCAATAATAACACATACTGTCACCAAATTTGGTAGTTCTAGCTTTTATAATAGCTGAGATCCAGATTTTCATACGGACAGACAGACGGACAGACAGACAGACGGACAGACGGACATGGCTATATCGACTCGGCTATTGATCCTGAGCCAGAATATATATACTTTATGGGGTCGGAGGTGTCTCCTTCTGCCTGTTGCATACATTTTCGGTTTGAACAAAGTTATAATACCCTTCTACTCTATGAGTAGCGGGTATAAAAATCAGATTTAGAAAACTGTTATTGGTAAACGTGTTTATCAAAGAAATATAATAAACAACACATAAAATTTTTAGCTAGACGCCAAGCTGTCCAAGCAGTTGGCAAAACCACTGCTTGGAAAAAACACTGCTTGCTTGCAGTGGGCGCAGAGCAAATCTATATGAAACCTTGAATAACTTTTATGTTCATTATCCGATCGGAACCAAATCTTTCGTGAGTTGCACGTTCACTTTCATTCGCACGGTGTTCACTTTCACTCTCGTTTAGACCGGTTGCAGCAAATGTAATTGCTAGCCACGAACTTACCAGACGTTTTGCTGTGTCGTACGCGTACCAGTCCCTGCTCAGTTAATTACTTGTGGGTGGCAACGTAAAAAAAAAGATTTGAAGTTCAATTAAGAACAATGACTTTATTTGTCCAAATCTAATTTACCCTTACCCTTAGCAGTCCCTTATGTTTTGTTGGTCGAATTGTAACCTGCATCCTCTACTGCGATGTTTGAATTTGTTAGTGCCTTCTTCATTATTTTTAAGCTTTTAATTCAGCTTTCGTAGGTAGCATAACTAACCCACTTCCACCCACACATATTCACATTTTCCTACATATGTACCACCTCAGCCGAAGTATATCCATTACATCCATAGGTTAAAACAAGTAAAAAAGCAAGATTCGAGTGTGCTCGACTGTAATATACCCGCTACCCAGCTGCTCGTACATCAAAATTATTTGCGGAACAATAACGAACGGCTACAATCATATTTTGACTCTAAAAGGCGATGGATTTACAATATTTATGCAAAGTCAAAATCTAAAATAAAAAAAATAATTTTTTGCACACATTTAATTTTTTCACGCGGGTGGGACTCGAACCCGTAAATGCATAATAGTTCTGTTCGCTTTGCAGTCCACAACTTAACCTATTTCACCATCGCACACACTATTCGGCACAATGCTGCAAGCAGCGCTGCCGGCAAAAGGAGTAAAAAGTATTGAAAACGTATAACTTTTATTCAGGTACCACAAATATCCAAGATTTATCACTTAAAAAGTAAAAATAATAATTCTACCTGCTGAAGACTATGAATCGAATACGTGCATGTAAAAAACGATGTGTGCCCTTTTAATACCTCTTTATTTACTTGAATGGAAAGTGTTCTAGAGGACTCCAACTTTTAATAAATTTTTGATAAAAAAACGACCGGTAGGTTCTATGACATCTATACGATGTATCGGTCCGTACCGGCTCGTTCCGACTTATTTACAGCGGGCAGCAATAAGAAACATGTATACAAAGTTTCATGAAGGTAGCTCAAAAAGAGAGGCAACAAGTAAGAAAGCTACAGTCGAGTGTGCTCGACTGTAAAATACCCGCTACCCAGCTGCTCGTACATCAAAATTATTTGCGGAACAATAACGAACGGCTGCAATCATATTTTGACCTTAAAAGGCCATGAACTTACAATATTTATGCAAAGTCAAAATCTAAAATAAAAAAAATAATTTTTTGCACACATTTAACTTTTGATGCGGGTGGGACGCGAACCCATAAATGCATAATAGTTTTGTTCGTTATGCAGTCCACAACTTAATCCATTTCACCACCGTACACGCACAGACTATTCGGCACAATGCTGCAAGCAGCGCTGCCGGCAAAACGAGTAAAAAGTATTGAAAACGTATAACTTTTATGCAGGTACCACAAAAATCTAAGATTTATCACTTAAACAGTAAAAATAATAATTCTACCTGTTGAAGACTATAAATCCAATACGTGCATGTAAAAAACGATAAGTGCCCTTTTAATACCTTTTTATATACTTGAATGGAAAGTGTTCTGGAGCACTGTAACTTTTAATAAATTTTGTTAAAAAAACGACCGATAGGTTCTATGGCATCTAAACGTTGCATCGGTCCGTACCTGCTCGTTCCGACTTATTTACAGCGGGCAGCAATAAGAAACATGTATACAAAGTTTCATGAAGGTAGCTCAAAAAGGGAGGCTAAAACTTTTCTTTGCAAAAAATTAGAAAAGTTCGATCTCCCCACCATGACACGTATGCATGCGAAATCGAACCTTGGACCTATTACCTAAGAGGTCCACCACTTCTCCCTTCGGTCATTCAGCCATTACGCAAATTTTGCCAAAGTTACATTATGAGACCATTCGGAAATTCTTGCACGACAAAAACAAAGTCTGAATGCATGATGCGTGTTGTTGTTGCTATTTATTCATAAATAATAATCATAAACATATAATTAAATAAAAAATAAAAATAAAAAATATAAGAAAAAGCTGCGCTCTAACAATCGCACACAGCTGATTAAAGAGACTGTCACTTCTCCACTTGTTAACTAAGTTCATTGTAAGCCATTAAAAAAATTTTAAATAAAATGCACCACCAATTAATGCATATTCAAAAATTAAAGTATAAGTTCTTAAAAAAAAAGAAAAAGCTTAAGCGGCATGAATTGGGAATCGAATCACGGGCCTGTCGGTTCAGGAGTTCATCGCTTTTTCACTAAGCTACTGACGCTGTTATCCAACAACTGCAAAAATTTGCATTGTATGGCATTCTTATTATTTCCTGTACAAATAAAGAATTTGCGCTGCCGGAAGCGCGGTTTACAGCTAGAGAAAACGTTAAACTGAATAGCTTATGTGTTTATTATCCGATTGTTACCAAATTTTTAGAGATCATCTGGCTAGCTATAGTTATCATGTAATCCGAAAATGAACAATATGGCATCAAAATTGCGCGTGTAATCAATGTTTTTTCGATTTACGGGGGCGGAAGGGGTCGTGGCCAAAATCCAAAATAAACTTGATCAGCGTGCAATAATAACACATATTGTCACCAAATATGGTAGTCCTAGCTCTTATAATAGCTGAGATCTAGATATTCACACGGACAGACAGACGGACAGACGGACATGGCTATATCGACTCGGCTGTTGATCCTGAGCCAGAATATATATACTTTATGGGGTCGGAGGTGTCTCCTTCTGCCTGTTACATACATTTTCGGTTTGAACAAAGTTATAATACCCTTCTACTCTATGAGTAGCGGGTATAAACATTTTTGCACACATTTAATTTTAAATGCGGGCGGGACTCGAACCCGTAAATGCATAATAGTACTGTTCGTTTTGCAGTCAACAACTTAACCCATTTCACCACCCATTTCACCACTGTGTTTATTATCCGATTGTTACCAAAATCCAAAATCTCCTGGCTAGCTATAGTTATCATGTAAACCGAAAATGAACAATATGGCATCAAAATTGCGCTTGTTATCAATGTTTTTTCGATTTACGGGGGCGGAAGGGGGCGTGGTCAAAATCCAAAATAAACTTGATCAGCGTGCAATAATAACACATATTGTCACCCAATTTGGTAGTCCTAGCTCTTATAATAGCTGCCGGCAGCGCTGCTTACAGCTATGGAAAACGTTAAGCTGAATAACTTCTGTGTTTATTATCCGATTGTTACCAAAATCCAAAATCTCCTGGCTAGCTATAGTTATCATGTAAACCGAAAATGAACAATATGGCATCAAAAGAGCGTTTGTAATCAATGTTTTTTCGATTTACGGGGGCGGAAGGGGGCGTGGCCAAAATCCAAAATAAACTTGATCAGCGTGCAATAATAACACATATTGTCACCCAATTTGGTAGTCCTAGCTCTTATAATAGCTGCCGGCAGCGCTGCTTACAGCTATGGAAAACGTTAAGCTGAATAACTTCTGTGTTTATTATCCGATTGTTTCCAAATTCAGAGATCATCTGGCTAGCTATAGTTATTATGTAAACCGAAAATGAACAATATGGCATAAAAATAGCGCTTGTAATCAATGTTTTTTCGATTTACGGGGGCGTGGCCAAAATCCCAAATAAACTTGATCAGCGTGCAATAATAACACATATTGTCGCCAAATTTGGTAGTCCTAGCTCCTATAATGCCTGAGATCTAGATTTTCACACGGATAGACAGACTGACAGACGGACGGACGGATAGACGGACGGACGGACAGACGGGCGGGACTCGAACCCGTAAATGCATAATAGTACTGTTCGTTTTGCAGTTCACAGCTTATCCCATTTCACCACCGTACACGCACACACTATTCGGCACAATGCTGCAAGCAGCGCTGCTGGCAGCGTTGCTTACAGCTATGGAAAACGTTAAGCTGAACAAGTAAGAATGGCTATAGTCAAGTGTTGGCTGTATAAGACCATGGATTTTTCAAGGTTATGAAAAAAATCAGATTTAGAAAACTTTTATTGGTAAACGTGTTTTTCAAAGAAAAATAATAAACAACACATATAATTTTCAGTTAGACGCCAAGCAGTCCAAGCAGTTGGAAAAAAAACACTGCTTGGAAAAAAACTGCTTGCTTGCAGTGGGCGCAGTGCAAATCTATATGAAACGTTGAATAACTTTTATGTTCATTATCCGATCGGAACCAATTTTTCAGCGGTCGGTTAGGTGGTGATAGTTATCATTCACACCAAAACGGAATACTCTAGCTTCCAAAAGTGTTTTAATAAAAATTGTACAGCGTATGATTCACATAAGTGTTGTCACCAAATTTGGTGACTCTAGCTGTTTTAGTTTCTAAGATATAGGCGCTTGCAATACTGTTTTCGATTTGCGGGGGCGGAAGTAGGCATGGCCCAAATTTTAATAAACATTTTACAGCGTTTGATTCACATGTTGTCAACAAATTTGGTGGCTCTAGCTTTTTTAGTTTCTGAGATAAAGGCGTTCATACAGTCGGACAGACGGACAGAAAGACATGGCTTAATCGACTGAGCTAGTGATCTTGAGCAAGAATATATATTCTTTATGGGGTCGCATATGCATCCTTCTGCCTGTTCCGCATATTTTGACAAACACAATAGACCATGGATTTTAAAAAAATACAAAAACAAGTAAAGAAAGCTACAGTCGAGCACGCCTGACATTAAGATACCACTCGAATGGCGAATGCATTCGCCCAGTTTCAAAACAAATTATCACACATTTAATTCCATCAAAAAAACGCTGCACAAGTTTTTTTTGCCACCATTTAAACAATAAATTAGATCTATTTTTGAATAGCGCCATCTACATGTGAAATCGGCGTAGCTTTACACACGCTACGGCTGAAACGAAACATCGTGACGATGACGTCACGACGCGCAGCACAGGCGCAAGCAGTTGAAGTACGGAAAACGGAAACATGGATAACTTCTGTGGTTATCGTCCGATTGGATTTTAATTTGGGGAATAGATTTATATTACAATTATTTATGTTCTCACCAAAGCAGAAAGTAATTTCAATACTTCTCCTGATAATCGAAAATTATCGATTTGCGTGGGTCGTGGCATAAAAAATTGAAAATAAACTCGATCTACCTATGGTATACAGGAACCTTCATATGGTATTTCTAGCTTTTGTAATAGCTGAGATCTAGACGTTCAAACGGACAGACGGATATGGCTCAATCGACTCAGCTAGTGATCCTGAGTTAGAATGTATATACTTTGTGGGGTCTGCCACGCCTCCTTCTGCCTGTTACATTCATTTGCACAAACTTAGTATACCATTTTTGACCATTTCCAATGGTCGAATGATATAAAAAGGGTTATAATAAATTAATAATGATGATCGATACTAAGGGAAGGCCGTGTCGCAGATCATTTAAGTTAAACGACATTTCTGGGAATTGCGTTGTAGTATACGCACATAGCGAGTACACACTGTACTCACTGTAACACTTTGTCGCAGTTTATAAACACAACCAAAAGTCCCAAGCATAAGTGGCTGGGCGTAATGTGACCACACATATGGTATGTGAATGGTCAGTGCAGTGACAGTATCGCTACTCTCAGCGATCAAGCATATAATATAAACATATAAGCTTTACATAAGACAGCCGCTCCGCTGCCGGCGTTTCCGACAGCGCGGTTGCGCGGCTGAGCCTAAGAAAACTGTACGTAGAAAACTAAGCGGACATTGAAGAAAGAGACGTGGAGAAGAAGTGCCACCCCCACCGCCCACGCGAATCGATAATTTACGCTCGACTGTAGCTTTCCTTACTTGTTAAAACATAAAGTCCTACAACACAACGGCTTGGCATTAATAACTACACGACAACAAAAAGTATGTTAGAGCAATTCCATAATTTAGAGAAAATAAAAGTAGTTAAGAGAAAATAGGTAGTAAAGCTAGTAGTTAAGAGAAAATAAGTAGTTAAGCTAGTAGTTAAGAGAGCACAAGAACTGTCATAGTTTAGTCTCTTACACGTAAATTAAGACGATCGGCAATTGTCTATGGAAAATTCGGGAAGTGTAATCGGACTGTGGGCCACTCTCATCTATCGAGTCACTTTCGTTTTTGTACATTGAAGCCATCTACACGCGTTATTAAAAGACCTTTGAAACCGAAATCCGCGCCCGATTTTATACCCGCTACTCATAGAATAGAAGAGTATTATAATTTTGTTCAAACCGAAAATGTATGTAACAGGCAGAAGGAGACATCTCCGACCCCATAAAGTATATATATTCTGGCTCAGGATCAACAGACGAGTCGATATTGCCATGTCCGTCTGTCCGTCCGTGTGAAAGTCTAGATCTCAGCTATTATAAGAGCTAGGACTACCATATTTGGTGACAATATGTGTTATTATTGCACGCTGATCAAGTTTATTTTGGATTTTGGCCACGCCCCCTTCCTCCCCCGCAAATCGAAAAAACATTGATAACAAGTGCAATTTTGATGCCATATTTTTCATTTTCGGTTTGCATGATAACTATAGCTAGCCAGATGATCTCTGAAAATTTGGTAACAATCGGATAATAAACACAGAAGTTATTCAGCTTAACATTTTCCATAGCTGTAAGCAGCGCTGCCGGCAGCGCTGCTTGCAGCATTGTGCCGAATCGTGTGTGCGTGTACGGTGGTGAAATGGGTTAAGTTGTGGACTGCAAAACGAACAGTACTATTATGCATTCACGGGTTCGAGTCCCGCCCGCATCAAAAATTAAATGTGTGCAAAAATGTTTTTTTTTTATACCCGCTACTCATAGAGTAGAAGGGTATTATAACTTTGTTCAAACCGAAAATGTATGTAACACGCAGAAGGAGACACCTCCGAACCCATAAAGTATATATATTCTGGCTCAGGATCAACGGCCGAGTCGATATAGCCATGTCCGTCTGTCCGTCTGTCCGTCTGTACGTCTAGATCTCAGCTATTACAAAAGGTAGAGACACCTAATTTCCTGTATACCATAGGTAGATCGAGTTTATTTTCAATTTTCGATGTCGTGCCCACCGCCCACGCAAAACGATAATTACGATTATTAGGAAAAGTATTGAAGTTATGGCTTTCTGCTTTGGTATAAACATAGATAATTACAATATAAATCTATTTTCAAAATTACAATCCGATTGAACAATAAACACAGAAGATATTCATCTAAATGTTTTCCATAGTTACACTCTTTGCGCCTTTGCAGCATATCGTGACGTCATCGTCAAATTTCCACATTTTTCCTAAATTTGCGTATTATTTAAAATTCATTAAGAATATTTAAAGCTTTTAAAAATGTTTTAAAAATATTAACTGTCAATTTTCTTAATTTCAAAATATTTAAAAATTTCTATAATTTTCCAAAGTTCCATAATTTTTAAAATTGCTTATCAATGAAAAAGGGATTAACTCTTTGTTTCCCTTTTGATTCTTTTTGGCTTTCTTATCATTTCTAATATTCTAATATTCTATTCTAATATTCAGTTACCACTGTATTTAGTTAGTGGTTTCGGCACCTTTAGCAGTAAGAGATGTTGTGCCAGCGCTGACACTTTTGATTGAATTCCCAGCAGCATGCGTTGCAAGACTCCCCATACAGCGCCAACTGCCTGCGCCAACTACCTGTGCCTGCATCTCCGTGTACGTCGGCGTCGATTGTAATCAACACGCTGGGATCAATCAGCAAACTTTAAAACTGAACGCCACACAGCAGTCAGCTCGAATGAATCCATCAAACGTATCAATCATCATGACAGGTCACAGTGCGAGCACAGTATAACTGGAAAAGACCAGGCCAGACCAGACACAGGCAGGACCAGGCAACAGGCAGCAGGTCCAGTTTTAGCTTTTCCTAACATGTCTGTGAAACGTCTCAGTTGTTGTTTTGGTTGTAGTTGGCGTTGCCTCACTTGTGAAGTCTCCACGCGCGTTGCGCCCATTAAATTCGAATAATCTTAGTTGTTGTTGCTTTTTTTTTCATCAATCTCCCCACTCTGGACTCGAGTTGCAACTGTCGCATATAGCAGCTGGACACGGTGCTTGTGTGAGACGCTGCAGGCAGGCAGGCAGCATCAGCCCAACTGATTTGAAATTCTTAAGTGATTTTGATTACTTGAGGTATTGATATTTTGACTTGTACGTTGATTAGATAGTTGAAGGTTTGTTAGATGCATGTCAGCAGCAGCAGCGGCCTCAGACCGGTCTCACTGGCTGCATGTCTTGGTCTTGGTCTCTACGTCTCCATTTTCGTCTGCATCTGCGTGATGCGCCTGGCTTGATGTTGATTATAATTTAATTATAAGCAATCTGTAACAAGTAAATGGCTTGCATGGTGCTCTCACTCCATGGCACTCCTGGTCATGGCGCATAATTTAGCAGGCTGGTGTGAAAAAGATTCATTAGCTTAGACGTCTCAGTCCGAGCCCGCTGCATGACTAATAATAGTCATGGGCCGGTCACATTCTGCTCTCTTGCCACATTTGCCACCGGCACAAACCATACTTATTCTCAATCTGCTTGGCTTGGGCAGCCACGATGTCTGCTAACGAAAGTTGCAGACATTTGAGTGACTGAAGCAAGGCAAAATGCTGTTGAAATTTCCCCTTGCGATTTGCGGCTAATCCCATGGAAAATAATATAGACAGAGAGGTATTCTCTCTTAAGACTTGCTGGCTTTATATGTAGAATTTGTAGCAAGGAGGTACCAAGCGATACAATTCTATTAAAACGATTCAAGTAGGCTGAGTTGCTTCTGTCTTAATTTCTGACTACGTAAGCTCTCAATGTGTTCGGATTTTCAGTCCGCTCTCAGCTCTCAATTGAGACTGGACTGGGTTTTTATACCCGCTACTCATAGAGTAGAAGGGTATTATAACTTTGTTCAAACCGAAAATGTATGTAACAGGCAGAAGGAGACACCTCCGACCCCATAAAGTATATATATTCTGGCTCAAGATCAACAGCCGAGTCGATATAGCCATGTCCGTCTGTCCGTCTGTCTGTCCGTGTGAAAATCTAGATCTCAGCTATTATAAGAGCTAGGACAACCAAATTTGGTGAAAATATGTGTTATTATTGCACGCTGATCAAGTTTATTTTGGATTTTGGCCACGCCCCCTTCCGCCCCCGCAAATCGAAAAAACATTGATAACAAGTGCAATTTTGATGCCATATTGTTCATTATGTTTACATGATAACTATAGGTAGCCAGATGATCTCTGAAAATTTGGTAACAATCTGATAATAAACACAGAAGTTATTCAGCTTAACGTTTTCCATAGCTGTAAGCAGCATTGTGCCGAATCGTGTGTGCGTGTACGGTGGTGAAATGGGTTAAGTTGTGGACTGCAAAACGAACAGTAGTATTATGCATTTACGGGTTCGAGTCCCGCCCGCATCAAAAATTAAATGTGTGCAAAAATGTTTTTTTTTTTTTATTTTATATTTTGACTTTGCATAAATATTATAAGTCCATAGCCTTTTACGGTCAAAATATGATTGTAGCCGTTTTATTGTTCCGCAAATAAATTATGTACAAGCAGCTGGGTAGCGGGTATATTACAGTCGAGCACACTCGACTGTAGCTTTCTTACTTGTTTTATTTTAGATTTTGACTTTGCATAAATATTGTAAGTCCATAGCCTTTTACGGTCAAAATATGATTGTAGCCGTTTGTTTTGTCCCGCAAATAAATGATGTACGAGCATCTGGGTAGCGAGTATATTACAGTCGAGCACACTCGACTGTAGCTTTCTTACATGTTTTTTTTATTTTAGATTTTCACTTTGCATAAATATTGTAAGTCCATGGTCTTTTACGGTCAAAATATGATTGTAGCCGTTCTTTATTGTTCCGCAAATAATTTTGATGTACGAGCAGCTGTAGCTTTCTTACTTGTTAAAGATTCTACCTGAGAATTCCACTCTTTGGTCGAATACTAATGTTTTAGGAATGCCAAATAGACTAGTAAAATGTTTTAAAGAATTTATTACTACACTTATGCAATTTCTGTTTGAAAGAGGATATGCACATGCAAATTTAGAAAATGTATGGATAAGTGTGAGGTTATAGTTATTGTTAATTGTGTAAATATCCATGTGGACAACATTCATTGGCATGGATGGGGACTGGGGATGGTGTTTGAAAGGGAGGTTTTTGTAGTAGTCTGTCATACCTATGGATTAAACATACTTCGCAATTTTTTAAAGTTTGGGCTATTTTATATTTTATACATGGATAGTAAACGGATCTTTTGAGGTGAAAGAATGTTTCATCAGTGCCGCGATGATTATGCTTTTTGAGATAGTCGTTAATGGTCTGTTGTTGTTGGATTCGCAATATCAGTTAAAAGAATTAGGCATCTAATTACAGCTTATAATTTGTATTATTTGTAAAATGTTTAGAATAGCTTTCTAGGACTAATTTGAAAATATCATCAGATGTGTAAATTGGCGTTATTTTGTTGAGGTTCTTTATAATTTTAACGATTTCAGGTATGTAGCTATCGTTAAAAATTGGTTCTGTTATTGTGTGTCTTAATTTATGTTTGAACGGTGTCGTAACGACAGAATAGGCGGGAGAAGTATTGTCTAAATATTAAAATCGTTTAGTGGCTTAAATGATGTTTTTATATCATTCATTGGATTTCTCGAATCTGCATCATGGACATTGATATGTGCTTGCGGTATTCTACTTAATGCGTCAGCAACAACGTTTTGGAAACCTTTAAGCTATGCAAATAACAAAATATTTCAAGAAGTCTTTCTTAAATCAGGCTAGGATTGATCTAATTTTTAATACTATGTAATAAGTTTTCATACGTAGTCTACAAAAACATGTTATACAATTTATGTGCCTTACTATCATATTTTTATACCATTCGAACATTGAAAATGATCAAAATGGTATACTAAGTTTGTGCAAAAGTATGTAACAGGCAGAAGGAGACATGGCAGACCCCATAAAATATATATGTTCTGGCTCAGGATCAATAGCCGAGTCGATTGAGCCATGTTTGTTTGTCCGTCTGTCTGTCTGCCTGTCTGTCCGTCTGCCCGTTTATCAGTATGAACGTCTATATCTCAGATATTACAAAAGCTGGAGACACCAAATTTGACATGATGGTTCCTGTAGACGCAGATCAAGTTGATTTCAAATTTGAGGTGCCACGCCTACTGCCCACGCAACTCGATAATTTACGAATATTAAGGAAAGTATTACAGTTACAGACACCAAGTTTGTCATGATGGTTCCTATAAAACATGCGGAGATGAAATTTATTTTAAATTTGTGGGGGCACGCCCACCGCCCACGCAAATTGATAATTTACGAATATTAAGGAAAGTATTTAGGTTACAGGTTTCTGCTTTAGAACACGTAAAGATGCTGATAATATGCACCCATTCCCAACTACAATCCGATCGGGCAATAAATACAGAAGTTATTAAAGACAACGTTTTTCATAGTTCCGTTGCCCGCGTCATTACAGCATATCGTCTGCATTGTTTTAGCCGTTGGGTGTGTGTCTGTATGTGTGTGTGAGAGCGAGGTAATACTAGTCAGTGCAACTACGAAGTTGGTCGAATGGTATCTTACGGTCTGGCGCGCTCGACTGTAGATTTCCTTACTCGTTTTAACATAACTTTCATTATCTTAAAAAATTCTTTAATAATATATTGCATTTTGACTAAATTGCTGTTACAAAATCTATCGGTAAAACCGGCTGCCCTGGAACTGAGATATATGCCGATAGAGCAAGCAGTGCAAACCAATGGTGGCGGGCTTAGAGGGAAGAGGTGGCTGTCAGAGATCCTCTCTTAAGCCTACTCAGTCAGCGACCCCCGCTCATCGAAATTTAGCCTCATACGAGAGAGGACCGTGTAGCAAACGACCTCCAGTTCAAATTTTAGGCCGTTCTTTTTAAATTGATCAATAAATGGATTTAATATTTGAAGAATTGGCGCTAAAACAGCTGATTTTTCCATTAATTTCATTTCTTTTCTAAATGTGGTGCTCTGTACCACGGCGATCAATTTAAGGAAAGAAATTTTTGTTTCCAAGTCCGATACCACAAGAGAATTTGTTATGAGCCGTTTGAAACGAAAACGAAGTATATATGCCACTATTCGAACTAGTCTTGCAAAGTTTGAGTGACGCTGTAGCAACTCTACAAAACAATTTTGCAAAACTTTCGCTAGTGTGCTTACACACTTTTTAGACCATGGATTTTAAAAAAATACATGGTCTATTGTGTTTGTCGAAATGTGCGTAACAGGCAGAAGGAGGCATCTGTGACCCCATAAAAGATATATATTCTTGCTCAGGATCACTAGCCGAGTCGATTAATCCATGTCTGTCTGTCCGTCTGTATGAACGCCTATATCTCAGAAACTAAAAAAGCTAGAGCCATCAAATTTGTTGACAACACTTATGTGAAACATACGCTGTAACATTTTTATTAAAATTTGGGCCACGCCTACTTCTGCCCCACAAATCGATAACCCGTATAGCAAGCGCAATAATAAAGCTACAGTATTCAGTGTTGGTGTGTATGATAACTATCACCTCATAAACGATCGCTAAAATTGGATCCGATCGGATAATGAACATAAAAGTTATTCAACGTTTCATGTACATTTGCACTGCGCCCACTGCAAGCAAGCAAGCAGTGTTTTTGTCTAACTGAATTGTCGTCTAACTGAAAATAATATGTGTTTTTATTATTTTTCTTTGAAAAACACGTTTACCAATAACAGGTTTCTCAATCTGATTATACCCGCTACTCATAGAGTAGAAGGGTATTATAACTTTTTTCAAACCGAAAATGTATGTAACAGGCAGAAGGAGACACCTCCGACCCCATAAAGTATATATTTTCTGACTCTGGATCAACAGCCGAGTCGATATAGCCATGTCCGTCTGTCCGTCTGTCTGTCTGTCCGTCTGTCTGTCCGTTTGAAAATCTAGATCTCAGCTATAATAAGAGCTTGAACTACCAAATTTGATGACAGTATGTGTTATTATTGCACGCTGATCAAGTTTATTTTGGATTTTGGCCACGACCCCTTCCGCCCCTGTAAATCGAAAAAACATTGATTACAACAGCGCAATTTCGATGCCATATTGTTCATTTTCGGTTTACAGGATAACTATAGCTGATGATCTCTGAAATTTTGGCAACAATCGGATAATAAACACAGAAGCTATTCAGTTTAACGTTTTCCATAGCTGTAAGCAGCGCTGCCGGCAGCGCAAATTCTTTATTTGTACAGAAAATAATAAGAATGCCTTACAATGCAAATTTTTGCAGTTGTTGAATAACAGCGTCAGTAGCTTAGTGGAAAAGCGGTGAACTCCTGAACCGACATGCCCATGGTTCGATTCCCAGTTCATGCCATGCCGCTTAAGCTTTTTCTTTTTTTTTAAGAACTTATACTTTAATTTTTGAATATGCATTAATTGGTGGTCGTGCATTTTATTTAAAATTTTTTTAATGGCTCACAATAAACTTAGTTGACAAGTGGAGAAGTGACAGTCTCTTAAATCAGCTGTGTGCGATTGTTAGAGCGCAGCTTTTTCTTATATTTTTTTATTTTTATTTTTTATTTAATTGTATGTTTAAGTTATGAGAATAAATAGCAACAACAACACCAATCATGCATTCAGACTTTGTTTTTGACGTGCATGAATTTCCGAATGGTTTCATAATGTAACTTTGGCAAAATTTGCGTAATGGCTTAGTGACCGAATGGAGAAGTGGGGGACCTCTTAGGTAATGGATCCAAGGTCCAATTCCGCACGCATGCGTGTCATGGTGGGGGAGATTGAACTTTTCTTATTTTTTGCAAAGAAAAGTTTTGTATACCTTCATGAAACTTTGTATACATGTTTCTTATTGCTGCCCGCTATAAATAAGTCGGAACGAGCCCGTACGGACCGATACATCGTATAGATGCCATAGAACCTATCGGTCGTTTTTTTAACAAAATTTATTAAAAGTTAGAGTACTCTAGAACATTTTCCATTCAAGTATATAAAGAGGTATTAAAAGGGCACATGTCGTTTTTTACATGCACGTATTCGATTTATACTCTTCAACAGGTAGAATTATTATTTTTACTGTTTATGTGACAAATCTTGGATTTTTTTGTTACCTGAATAAAAGTTATACGTTTTCAATACTTTTTACTCCTTTTGCCGGCAGCGCTGCTTTGTGCCGAATAATGTGCGGGTGTACGGTGGTACAATGGGTTAAGTTGTGGACTGCATAACGAACAGAACTATTATGCATTTATGGGTTCGAGTCCCACCCGCATCAAAAATTAAATGTGTGCAAAAAATTATTTTTTTTATTTTAGATTTTGACTTTGCGTAAATATTGTAAGTCCATGGCCTTTTACGGTCAAAATATGATTGTAGCCGGTCTTTATTTTTCCGCAAATAATTTTGATGTACGAGCAGCTGGGTAGCGGGTATATTACAGTCGAGCACTCTCGAATGTAGCTTTCTTACTTGTTTTTTTCATAATCTTAAAAAATCCATGGTCTTATACAGACAACACTTGACTGAAGCCGTTCTTTCTTGTTTTGTCTTCAGAAGCTTTCAAGGTCGACGCTATCTGTAACTGATGAAGCTGTGGCGATCGGTATTTTTCTTGCATTAAAAAAACTTGGCCCTTTAAGCCACAAAGAATCCGAAGCTCAATTATATCATTTCCTCTCAATACCAAATCAGAAGGATTGGCGTCTGTCGGAACATGACGCCGTACAACACCATTTGACAACTCCTGGATTTCAGTGACTTTATTTGCCACAAATATACCTAACGTGGCAGAATCACGCTTTAACCAGTATAGGGTAACCTGTGAGTTTGACCAAAAATTCACGGTTTCTATATTGAATTTTTTCATGGTTGGAGAGATTTGATGCCACAGTTTGGCCAGCAAAAGTGCTGCACATTTCTATAGTCGAGGTATTGTTTATTTATTTTATTTATTTTTTTAATTTAATTTAAAGTCAACTAATAGAAGTCGACGTAAGATTTACAGAAAAACAGATAAAAAATTTATAAATAAAGAAAAACGACTTAACATAAGCAGTTTTGAATAAAGCTAAGAAAATTGATTTTATGCATAAATTTTAAAATTTATCTATTTAAGACATTTTAAAATTGAATTTAAAATATTTTAATTATATTTTAATTTTTTTTAATTGTGATATAATATTTTAATTTAATTTAATTCCGGGAAAAAAACAAAATTTCTATATTTGTTGCAATGGATTGGGGAAAACCCAGAAAAACCCAATCAGATCAGAAAAGTTAATATTAGTTATTAGTATGAAGTGTTAATGAGTTAAGAATAGAAATTTTTATTTAAGAAAGAGAGGACTCTAAGTTGAAAAGTCTAAAAAGTTTATTATATTGATCGCAGAGAAGACGGAAATGGTCATGCAAGCTATAATTACTAGAACAAAAGTCTAATGACAATGGCTGAAAATTACGGGTAAGGAACACTAAAGTTAAGTTGCCTGAGTAAGAAAGGGGAATCGACCTCAAATCTTATGTTTTATGATAAACAAGACACTTAACATAATACGACGGTTAGCTAACGAAGGAAGGCTAATTAAAAGAAGCCGATTATGATAAGGTGGTAAATCTACTCCTGGAACCCAGTTGAAACTACGTAAAGCAAAAAGAAGACGTACACGTACAAGAGAAGTATAAAGTTGCTTGGTTATAAAAGGATCATTGAATTCTTTGGCCCATCTTTTAATGAAACCAAGAACACGGAAAGCCTTGTTAACAATGTGTGTAACGTGGCGATTAAATTTCAATTTCTGATCGAAGAGAATACCTAGATCATTTACTTCAGATATTCCTAAAAGTTGAGCTAAATTAAAGGAATAGTTCATGACGTGATGGTTTCCTCTATAAAATGACATAACTTTACATTTAGAACAATTAAGATGTAGCAGGTTATGACTACACCAGGCAAAAAACATGTCAAGATCCATTTGAAGAAAGTTTAAAGTTTTGTCATTATACGTCAGACAAAGTTTAACGTCATCAGCGTACATAAGGATAGATGATTGTGTTAGTACAGAAGGTAGGTCATTAATAACAAGTAAGAAAGCTACAGTCAAGTGTGCTCGACTGTAATATACCCGCCACCCAGCTGCTCGTACATCATATTTGCGGAACAAAAAAAAAAAAACGGCTGCAATCATATTTTGACCGTAAAAGGCTATGGACTTACAATATTTTTCAAAGTCAAAATCTAAAATAAAAAAAAAACATTTTTGCACACATTTAATTATTGATGCGGGCGGGACTCGAACCAGTAATTGCATAATACGAGTACTGTTCGTTTTGCAGTCAACAACTTAACCCATTTCACCACCGTAAACGCACACACGATTCGGCACAATGCTGCAATATCGCCAGTGGCCAAGAAGAAGATCTCCGATCTCATCAGCGTGCCGACCCAAAAAGCCTCAGCAAAAACCCCGCCTCTTTCGCCGATTAGGCCAATAGACCTGTCGGCCTACAAAAACGAGTACCTGCGCAGCGTCTTGGGCATTATGGAACGGAAAATAACGGTACTGTTATCAGCCTTTGAGACGCAGCGCCACGTTACCCAGGAAACTAAGGGTGTGATTTCGGAGATGGCACCTCTAATGGCAGAGCAATCCAGCTGCAGGATGCCATAGCTAAGGTGGCCCCATCAAAGAGCACGGCAACCCAGACAAAAGCGCGACTGCAACCAGCGTGCACCCGGCAGCCAGCAGAAAGAGCGCCCCAGTGAAGCCTGCCCCGAAGAAGCTTCCCGCTAGAAAGGATGTGACATTGCAGACGTCCAACATTAAGGAGCCACTTCCGCACAGCTTCGCGTCCGTAGCCAAAGAGGGTAACAAAAAGGCGGAGTGGACTAAGGTGGCACCTAAGCGACTACGCAAAAAGCCGGAGGCCATAATAATTAAAAAGACGGGAGAAATTTCATACTCGGACATGCTCCGTAAGCTCAAAGCCGACCCGAGCCTGACAGAACTTGGCAGTCATATCAAGAAAATCAGAAGGACTTAACAAGGCGAGTTTTGCTCGAAGTAGAGGGAAAAGTTTCTGCAAGCGTGCCCAAATATAAAGTTGCGATCGAAGAATCCCTCAGGGAAATGGCTGCGGTCTGCACGGGCGCGCAGAGAATGGCGCTAACCTGCAGCGGCATGGATGAGGCGACGACAGCAATGGAGCTCTACAACTGCATGGCCTTCCAATTCGAAGGGATTCAGCTGAAGCCAGAAGATGTGCGGGGGATGCGCAAAATGCGAGATGGGACCCAAGTGGCGACGGTTACGTTTAGCGTTAACGACGCAATAGGCGTCCTAAAAAGGCTCGGTAACCGTTGGCTGGTCTCGCTGTCGCATCATTCAAGACACACGCCCCACAAGATGCTATAAGTGCCTGGGTTACGGTCACAGGGCCATCAACTATAAGGAGCCTGACCGCTCGGACTGCTGTCTTCGGTGCGGCGAACGTGGGCACAAAGCGAAGGGCTGTGATAATCCGCCGAAATGCCTGATCTGCAACAGCGATGTAGACAGGAATCACCCGACAGGTAGTTATGCATGCCCTACCTTCAAAGCGAGCACAAAAAAAGAAGTCCTGAGTCGCCGTGCCGATGATTAACATCTTCCAGCTAAATGTTAACCACTGCGCAGCTGCACAGAGCCTCCTGTCCCAGACAGCGAGAGAGCGCAATGCTGATGTCATGCTCCCGAGCGAACCGTACGCCCCTGGTGCGGGAAACTCAGGAGTGCTCTTCGACTCTACACGTAAGACGGCAGTCATATGCTGCAGAAACCTCTACATAGAGGAACAGGAATTGCGTACGCTAAAGCTAAGGGTGTTCACCTGTATAGCTGCTACGCCCAGCCTAGTGACAGTCCGAACCTCTTCGAGGAACTGTTAAATACTTTAGTTCACCACGCTAGAGGTCGCAAGCCTGTAGTCATTGCAGGTGACATCAACGCCTGGGCAATAGAAGGGGGAAGCCGGATATCAAATCTCAGAGGAGGGGCCGTTATTGATGCCATGAACCAGCTGGATCTGGTGCTGTTGAATGACGGCGACAAGCCGACGTTTAATAACGATAGATGTACATCATTCATCGATGTCACCTTTGTCAACAGAAGCCTAGCCCCCACTGCTAAATGGACGGTTCAGGAGGACGTAACGCTGAGCGATCATGCCCTAATTACATTCAGCGCCCGCACGTCGTGCATCACACAACGACAGGCGAGGAGTACTCTTGGGCAAGCATGGGGCATCAAAAAACTTGACAAGGACATGCTGGCTTTCAACATCGAACAAATGGTGCTTACAAATGAACATGAGGAAACCATGGTGGCGGCGCTCATGAAGATGCTGGAAGCTGCATGCGATGCAGCGATGCCGCGTAAGAAGCAAACAAGTAAACGAAAACCTACGGTCTACTGGTGTAGCGGCTCTCTCAACCAGCTACGCTCGGAATGCTTCAGGGCAAGGAGACAGGCGCAAGGAGCCAGAGGACACTCTCAGCACTCAGATCTACATGAGAGGTACAGATCGAAACGTGCGGAGCTCAGAAATGGCATTGCTGCTGCTAAAGATCTTCTGGCGAGCGTAGACGATGATCCGTGAGGTCCCGCCTACAAAATGGTTTGTAATAAACTGAAAGCCGCTGAAGGAAGCATTCCACAGGACCCGGCTCTATTATCAAGCATCGTGGAGGAGCTATTCCCAGATCAGGATACTCTATGGCAACCCGCACAAGAAATCCCTGTCCCCGACTTCTCGTGTGTCACTGCATGTGAGGTCATCGAAGCGGCAAAGAGAATTAAGCCCAACAAAGCCCCAGGTCTCGATGGCATCCCAGGCGTCGTAGTTATGGCTGCCGAAAATGTTAAGCCTGAAATCTTCAGGGACACCTTCCAACAGTGTCTGATAGATGGCGTCTTCCCATCTCGCTGGAAGAACATGAGGCTGGTATTGTTGCCGAAAGGTAAGGTTACAACTAATGCTGCAGGCAGTTTCCGCCCACTATGTCTGCTGGATATTGTGGGAAAGCTCTTCGAACGCATCCAATACACCCGAATTGAGCTAATCACTGAGAGCCCCGATTGCCTACAAAGACACCAGTATGGCTTCCGGAAGGGAAAAAGCACTCTCGACGCTCTCACTGCCATAAGTGATCTGGCCAAGTCCGTCCTCGTTGGTGACAGATGGCTAGGTGGCAGCAAGGAGTACTGCGCCATCATTACGCTAGACGTGAAAAATGCATTCAATACGGCGAGATGGCCAAACATTCTCGGGGCCATGCGCAATATGGGTATTCCTCGTTACCTGAGGATCATCATTGGCAGCTACTTCCCACAAGGGTTGGTACTTGGACCAATTCTGTGGAACATAATGTACGACGGGATATTGTCCATCAGCAAGCCCAGTGTAGTGGAGCTACTCTGCTTTGCTGACGACGTGGCAGTAGCAGCGGTTGCCAAAACTATTCCGGAGCTACAGGACAAGAGCAATGCAGCGATTAGCTCAGCTATTAGGTGGTTGGAGAATGCCGGTCTAAGCATCGCTGCGCACAAGTCGTTGTTGAGCAGCAGAAAGGCCGTCGAGAGTATACGAGTCACGGTCAAAGACTCTCAAATAGAATCTGCTGGATCCCTGAAGTATCTGGGTGTTCTTATTGACCATAGACTGTCATTCAAGGAGCATGCGAGATACGCCAGTAGGAAGGCAGCGATGACATAGGTGGACCCAGGATGCCGGCCAGGAGGCTGCTAGTGGCAGTCGCGAAATCATCGCTTCTATACGCTGCCCCCATCTGGAGGAGTGTCACGAATAGAGTGACTTACCTGGACAACGCGCGCGCAGTATCACGGACCCTGGCTCTTAGACTGATAAGAGGATTTAGGACAATATCGGAAGAAGCAGCTCATGTTCTTGCGGGTATTCCCCCGATCGATCTTGAGATATAAGCCCAATACCTGTCTCGAGAAGGTGTTACCGGGGAAGAGATCAGTGACTGGCTTTATGGAGTGTGGCAGACTAGGTGGTAATACTCACAACAAGGGAGATGGACCTACCAGCTGATTCCAGATTTATCCGAGTGGGCAGGGTGTGAACACAAAGTGCTGGACTATCACTTGACCCAGTTCATCACCGACCATGGTTGCTTCCGGGCTTACCTCTTCAGGTTTCGCCATGTGGACTCAGCCCTGTGCCTGTTCTGCAGCGACGTAGCCGAAACAGCGGAACAAATACTACTGCACTGCACTAGGTTTCGTACAGAGAGGGAGATACTGAAGACTCTTGCTGGAACTCCGCTCAGCCCGAGAAGTCTAATGCGCAATATGATGGCGGACAAAACCGTGTGGGAGAGGGCTCATGGCATTATCATAGGCATGATGAAACGTGTTCGCACCGGCAGCGCTGCTTACAGCTATGGAAAACGTTTGACAAATCCATGCATAGTATAGGCTTCAGTGGAGTAAGTAGACTGAAAAAGTCCGAAAAAAAATCCGCAGCAGCCTGATCATTAGTTGCTTTGATATTTTCAAAAAAAAGATTAGATGGGAATTTATTAGTTTTACGTTTCAAATTAACAAAGTTATAAAACTGAAGCGTGTATTTAGAGATAAAAGTTAGCTCTAACAACGATATAACAAGAATAGTCAGAAGGACTTCTAGTAGATTTAAACTTTTTAAAATATCTGGATTTCAAATTTTTTAAAACCATCAATTCACGAGAAAACCAAGGTGGCCTATCACACTTAACTGGGTAAGTATTGGGAACACATTGATCAAAAAATGAATTAATAGATTAATAAAAATATAAGATACAAATATCCAAATCTGAACACAAATAAAAAGTAGACCAATCATGATTTAAAATCAAATTCTTAAGCTTAATGAAATTGGTCTTGCGAAAGCAGCGAGATTTTAATTTGGAAAGAGAATTTTCAGTTTACATATGAGTAGGCAATTTTAATGACAAATCTAATGTAGGATGGTAAGGATCTTCAGGTAAAACTAAAGGATCACTTCCAGAAATAGTGCTTTGCAACATTACATTAGATGAAAAGATAAGATCAAGCATTCTACCATTTAAGTTAGGAATATTATTAATTTGATATAATGAAAGTTCAGAAAGTCCTATAAGAAATTTATTAAAGCTAGAGGGAACCAAGAAATCTAATTGAAAGGTCCATACAACTTCTGGTAAATTAAAATCACCAGAAACTAAAAGAAAATCTCTATCAGATAGCTTGGATGCAACAGACTGGATAGAGGAAAGATGTTCAAGGTAGATGGAAACATCTGAAGAAGGGGGAATATAAGAGCAAGTAATGTATATTGAAATTTGACACACTGACACTTTAACACAGATAAATTCTGGGCAAACAATTAACAGTTTTTCAACAGATAAATTAGACCTAGCAGCTATAAGCACGCCTCCAGCTGTTCGACCTAAACGGTCGCATCTGAAAGAAGTGTACTTAACTGTAAAGATTGAGCTACTGAGTACCTCTGGTTTCAATCAAGTTTCAGTAAATATTAGAATATGGTAATTAAAAGAGACTAAATCAATAAACAATTTAGAGAGTTTAGTGTTTAGTCCTCTAACATTTTGATAAGCAATAAAAAGAGAAGATGGATTTAGTTTTTTGATGTACCACTTAAAGACGGGACAATGGAAACTACTGGCAAAGAAACTGAGGGACGAGTTTTTTGTTTAGGAGTGTACTCCTTAACAATTAAATCAGGGGGCCAAAAATGTATACTATAAAACGATGCAATGTCGCGTGCATAGTTAAATTTAAATTGCTCAACAATAAGGTTCGTTATTGAGATCTTGGATTGAATGAATGCTTTCACATCTTCAATTGAAGTATCGGGGGCCAAGCGAGAAACAAAAATAAATTTCTTTGGCTTAACGGCGACAAGAGACTTAGTTATTTTTGGAGGCATAACTACAGAAGAGCTGCAACCAGTGTTATTTACTATACTCATAGACACAAGCGAAGTAGGAGAAGTGACGACCACAATAGGTGGATCGATCAAACTAACCGTGGAGGCTTGAGGCAAAGTAGGCGAGACAGCGAGAGGAGTGTTCGCATGAGATAACGGAGTTAAAGGAGTTGATGGAAAAACTGACACAAGCGGAGGGTCCTCTAGATAATTAAGGTTATTCAATTGGGATTCGAGTTCAATGAACTCCGAATGCAACTTAGAAAAGGAAGCCCGCAAACGAGCTACGTTCAATTTGGTCTGCCTTGGGGTCTTACCTGGGTTAAGTTCACCTACCCGAAAACCTTCACACGATCACTTAAAGCCAATTTTGCTATTAATAGCATCTTTAATACGTCCGGTAAGGTCAATGCACTTAACGTGAAAAACTTTATCGCAGAGCCAGCAATCAACAAAATCTGACTTAGAATCAGCAGAGGATTTGCAGTTTCTAGCCGAGCACGACAACATCTTCATAAAAGTGAATGTACCCCAAAAAACTAAGGGAACACAAAAAAAAAATATTTAAGTAGGAAACAAATTTCAAACATAAAAATAACAAAAACAACAAGTAAGAAAGCTACAGTCGAGTGTGCTCGACTGTAATATACCCGCTACCCAGCTGCTTGTATATAATTTATTTGCGGAACAAAAAAACGGCTACAATCATATTTTGACCGTAAAAGGCTATGGACTTATAATATTTATGCAAAGTCAAAATATAAAATAAAAAAAAAAAAAAATTTTTGCACACATTTAATTTTTGATGCGGGCGGGACTCGAACCCGTAAATGCATAATAGTACTGTTCGTTTTGCAGTCCACAACTTAACCCATTTCACCACCGTACACGCACACACGATTCGGCACAAAACGTTAAGCTGAATAACTTCTGTGTTTATTATCCGATTGTTACCAAATTTTCAGAGATCATCTGGCTAGCTATAGTTATCATGTAAACCGAAAATGAACAATATGGCAACCAAATTGCACTTGTTATCAATGTTTTTTCGATTTGCGGGGGCGGAAGGGGGCGTGGCCAAAATCCAAAATAAACTTGATCAGCGTGCAATAATAACACATATTGTCACCAAATTTGGTATTCCTAGCTCTTATAATGGCTGAGATCTAGATTTTCACACGGACAGACAGACGGACAGACGGACATGGGTATATCGACTCGGCTGTTGATCCTGAGCCAGAATATATATACTTTATGGGGTCGGAGGTGTCTCCTTCTGCCTGTTACATACATTTTCGGTTTGAACAAAGTTATAATACCCTTCTACTCTATGAGTAGCGGGTATAAAAAGCTACAAAGAACTGTTAGAGAGGCAAAGTAAACGGGAGAAGCGATAAGAACAGACGCACAATGCAAATGTAGTAAACTCAAGAGAGTTTTACAAGGTGAGAGCGACTGAGTATTAGTAAGTAAACTAAGCTAAAAACTACAACAACAGCAACGCTACAGTAAGAGTAACACTCAACACATCCTTAACAAGCTCAAAGAGTGCGGAAGAGTAGACTCAAAACAAAAACAACAAATGACGCCAAAGACGCGCAAGTTGATAATTGTGTAAATTGTGTAAAATTAGTGAAATTACAAAGCACAGGGGTAACACGAAGTGTTTTGAATACGCACCGGGCTAGCACAAACTAAAATACTCCAAAGTAAATTAAAACCACAAATAATTTGCAAAGATTAGACAGAAAAAAATAAATAATATTGAGAGTAAAGGTCAACACAACCGATCACCAGAAAGTCACTCAATCTTTCGTTAAGTGGAGCTATAGAAATTCGTACATATATGCAGCAACCATATGCGTGCCTGGAAGCGTCTGCAAAACCATGTATTTTAACTTTCTGATAATATGAGAGACAAACATATCGAGGAATGCGGCTCTTATGCAAATTACGCAATGTCATGATGAACTTCTGCCATGCAGTGGGAAGACTCATAGGAATGGCCTCATCCCAATCTATCTTAAGCCTCCACAGCTCTTGTACTGTCTGGAGCTTTCAGAGGCCACTTGCGCAGTTCCTCCACTTGATCTGGTGGTTCCTCAGGTTCCGGGCCAACCACCTCGTGGACGCGAAGCCTCGCGGGAACCGAAAACGCTGCCGGCTGAGGATACGAAGTCCGTCCTCGACGTCCAAAACTTCGCTCGACCTCCGCCGCTTCGTCCCGGGGCTCGTCCATGGTAAATATTTCCATGGCGTAGACGTAACGAGCGATGTTCTCTCGGAGACCCTTTCTTATGATTTTGACAAGGTGTCTCTCCGCCATAGGCTTGCCCAGCCTCGATGCCAGCCGTCGCATGTGGTGGATGTAGTCCTCCACGGTTTCTCCGACCTGCTGTTCCCGCTGCAGCAACTCATGCATCCTGTCGTGGTCTGTCTGGTAGCTGCGGAAACGGTCGAGAAGGGCCTGACGCAGTTGCATCCAATTGTTCTTAGGCGTCCGCAGCAGTCCTCCTCTTTCCAACGACATCTGGAAACCGTCTGCGCCTCTCCATCACTGGACCATGTCTCATCCTGTGTCTCTGGTACTGACCCCATTGACCTCAGGTAAGGACCACCAACAACCTTTTTGTCCTCAGCCATGGTAAACTATTTTCCTAACTTTCAGGTGCCGTTATTACTTAGTCGTGCGTGTGCCGCTGGGTATTAATTTACTTAAAAATAAAAACTTAAATCAATAAATAAACGATAAATAATGCCAAACAAATAAATAATGGAAGTAATGCTGAATAAATAAATAAGCATGAATGAAATATTTTCCACACTTAAAGGACTTCCTTTATATATACGAGCCCCAACCACTATTAATTCGAACAGCATGTGTTTTTGGCAGTGTGCAATGTTCAACACACGATATTTTCAATACTACTACAGATAGCGTATGCCAGTGAATTTTGTCTAAAAGAGAATTTTATTCTCTTTACGATGACAAAAAAAAATTTCTTGTATTTCCAACAACAACAAAAATATGATTTATTTATTCAAAAGGTAGACTTAAGAGATAAGACAAAAATGACCACTATTAATTCGAACGCTGTGCAAGTTTACAGTTATCTCAAAAGAAGAACAAAGCAAAAGCAGCAAATGTAACGGAATCACTATCTAACTGTAATCTGCAAATAATAACACAATGCAGAATGCAAAAAATTTAGAATTACTGCAGATTGTGGTGAATTCACTTTCTCTTTTAGACAAAATTCACTGGCATACGCTATCTGTAGTAGTATTGAAAATATCGTGTGTTGAACATTGCACACTGCCAAAAACACATGCTGTTCGAATTAATAGTGGTTGGGGCTCGTAATAACATTTTGGTTTTTGTTATAATGGAACACAGCAAACCAAGTGGATCAAACAAACGAGACGCTGATAAAATATTACGTTTCGTTGGTTTTAGCGATGCGAAACTATCCTCGTCAAGCTGGTATTTAAATAAATCCTCTTGAGGTGCCCAACGCATTCCAAGAGTTTTCACTTCACTATGCTCCTCAATTTTGAGTGTATCTTTTAGAGTCAGTGTCAGTGGATGCCCATGTGGCTAGGGGAAACCCTCCTGATTCCAAAATTTTACGAACTTCCTTGCACATGATGTTCAGTTTTTTTTATGCTGTCTGCCCCTGCCAGCATATCATTTACATAAAAACACTTTTTTATCACATCTGATCCAATAGAATATAATTGTGCATGTATGTCGGGAAGCTCGAACAGGCAGCGTATTGCCAAAAATGGTGCGGATGCTGTACCATATGTAACGGTGTTCAACTAATATGCCTGTGACTTCAAATCAAGCAGAAGATAACTGTTTGACAGTCTTCTTAAAAAAAAATTCATAAGCCTGTTGTTCAGCTGTTTGGCTGACAGCCTTCGACCTCAAATGGACATTGATCCAATGCCCGGAAACGGCTGAACGTATTTTATTTGTCCAACACATAACATCTCATAGAACAATTCGGCGTTCAAGAGAATGTCCACTTTAGATGGCCTATAAAACTCTGGATTTGCCAGATTAACATTTTTGGGTATTTTTGGGTATTTTCCAATTGGATATGGCAATTGACTGTCCAGGTTGAGCCATATAAATAGAGAACCCAGCAGTCAGCGGAAAAGGCATGTGAATTAAGTTTATTTGGGAACCACTATCGAGCAAGGCTCTGACAGGATGCAACTGACTGAATCTATCCTGTACACTAATGACAACTGTAGCAAGAACAACTTGCTCATTATTGAGCACATGTCCCAAATATGTCTCTGAAGCAGTAGTGTGAAGAGAAAGTGTCTCACCTTGAACAGGTGTATTATACCTGTGAAGCAATGAATGGTGCGGCTTTGAACATATTCTACATTTTGATGCTTTGCATCTTGACACTATGTGCCCTTCGACCAGACGATTGAGACCCAATCGTTGGGCCTTATTTGAGATGGCAGCAAACGACGGACAAGAACAATTGTTTCCGATTTGCAATAAATGCATACAGGCGATGAAGTGCATCCTTCTTCAGCACATTTGGAATGTTGGGGTTTCTTATGGTCAATTCGTGACTTTTTTAGTCACAAGTTGACTCTTCTGCTAACAAATACTGATACATTTTGTTCAGTTGTCAATCATAATCGTCCCAAGCGTATCATAATCAAGCAGCTCTTCAAATCGAAACTTGGTAATATGATCCACTTTTGCCATGACCAAATAAATGATCATTGCATTAGTCATATCTTTGTCCTTTCCTAACGATGACAACGCCGCATATTTAGCAGACATCGTATCTATGATCGATCTCAAAATCGATGCAGATGGTTTGGTCGAACAATTGCGAAACTTTATCAAAGAATATAAGACATTTATTGCCATATACTGCTTTGAGACAAGCGAGGGAAGCGAAGTACGGAAAACGGAAACATGGATAACTTCTGTGTTTATCGTCCGATTGAATTGTAATTTGGGGAATAAATTTTTATTGCAATTACTTATGTTCATACCAAAGAGAAAAGCAGAAAGCTGTAGCTTCAATACTTCTCCTGATAATCGGTGGGCGTGGCATCAAAAATTAAAAATAAACTCGATCTACCTATGGTCTACAGGAACCATCATGTCAGATTTGGTGTCTCCAGCTTTTGTAATAGCTGAGATCTCGACGTTCATACAAACAGACGGATAGACAGACAGACGGACAGACGGATAGACGGACATGGCTGAATCGACTCGGCTAGTGATCCTGGGCAAGGATTATAGCAAGCGCAATAATAAAGCAACAATATTCAGTTTTGGTCTGTTTGTAAATGTGTTTATGTTTATTATTTTTCTATGAAAAACACGTTTACCAATAACAGTTTTCTCAATCTGAATTTTTTCATAATCTTAAAAAATCCATGGTCGTATACAGACAACAGTTGACTGTAGCAGTTCTTACTTGTTTAAGTTTAATTATGATTTTCTTAGATATACTCTTGTATTTGTAAACAAAATATAACATTATTATTATAATTTATACAATTACTGACGTTATTAATACTGTTTGAAAAGTATCTTTTGATTTTGTTTCAAAAATTTCCTTTGCTCCTTAGTTTTGTTACGTTTGTGTGAAGTCAAGTTATGTATTTGATATTGAAATATCATCTATTTGAATAGAAAGCTTTAATTAAATTATTTCCCCCTCTTATTACGAGGGTCGTTTGATAAGACCGTGACTTTTTGTATTTGCCGCGCACCTGCTCTAAATACAACACTGCTCCTGTCAGCAGTTATCGATTAACAGCTGACTGTAAAATTTTGAGAAAGCTGCGTTTTTTGGTTTGGGTTTTATAGGCATTGAAAGCAGACGATCTCGTGAATTTTAACGAAAATGGAAAAAAGTGAATTTCGTGTGCTAATTAAGCATTATTTTTTGCGTAAAAAATCCATCACCGAAACCAAGGAAAGACTTGATAAATATTATGGGGACTCTGCACCATCAATTTCAATGGTTAAGAAATGGTTTACTGAGTTCCGTTGTGGTCGTACCAGTACAAGTGATGCCGAACGTTCAGGTCGCCCAAAAGAGGTCGTCATGCCAGAAATCGTCGACAAAATCCATGGAATGATATTGGATGATCGGAGAATGAAAGTGCGTGAGGTAGCTGAGGCTGTAGGCATCTCAACTGAACGGGTACATCACATTTTACATGAATATTTGGACATGAAAAAGCTTTCCGCGCGATGGGTGCCGCGATTGCTCACACACGACCATAAGCGCAACCGTGTGACCATTTCAAAGGAGTGTTTGGCGATGTTCAACCGCAATCCAAACGAATTTTTGCGCCGTTTCGTTACCGTAGACGAAACATGGATCCACCACACCACACCAGAGACCAAAGAACAATCAAGACAGTGGGTTTCTCCGGGTGAACGTGCACCAAAGAAGGCCAAGGTGGGTCTGTCGGCCAACAAGGTCATGGCCACAGTTTTTTGGGATGCACAAGGTATCATTCACATCGATTACCTTGAAAAGGGTAAAACGATCACCGGCGAATATTATTCAGAGCTTTTGGACAGATTCGATATTGATTTGAAGCAGAAACGACCGCATTTGGCGAAAAAAAAAGTGCTGTTCCATCAGGACAATGCACGGGTGCACACGTGTGTAGTCAGCATGGCAAAATTTCATAAATTGGGCTACGAACTGCTACCCCATCCAGCATATTCTCCAGATTTAGCCCCCTGTGACTATTTTTTGTTTCCAAACATGAAGAAATGGCTCGGCGGTAAGAGATTCGGGTCAAATGAAGAGGTCATCACAGAAACAAACGACTATTTTGAGGGCCTTGAGAAAACCTATTATTTGGAAGGAATAAAAAAATTGGAAAAACGCTGGACTAAATGTATAGAGCTAAAAGGAGATTATGTTGAGAAATAAAACGCTTCTTTGACGAAAAAAATATATTTTATTCAAAAAGTCACGGACTTATCAAACGACCCTCGTATTTCTTGATTTATGCTATTCTGGTTGAGTGTGGTTTTTGGTTATTTCCACGTTAATATTATGTTAGGTTCGACATAACTTATTTCTACATTTTTATGGTTTTTTTTTGTATCTACATTCTGTATTTGCTTGGTTTAGAATACCTGTTACGCATTCGGTAGATAATAATTTTTTCGAAGAGGGTACGCTATTATTGTAAAAACTGGTGTTTTATTTATTTATTTATTTATTTATTAATTTTAAGTCAACTAATAGCAGTCGACGTAAGAGTAACAGAAAAACAGATAAAAAATGTATATATTAAGAACATGTAAGACAGCTACAGTCGAGAGTGCTCGAATGTAATATACCCGCTACCCAGCTGCTCGTACATCATTTATTTGCGGAAAAAAAACGGCTACAATCATATTTTGACCGTAAAAGGCTATGGACTTACAATATTTATGCAAAGTCAAAATCTAAAATAAAAATAAAACATTTTTGCACACATTTATGTATAATATAGTACTGTTCGTTTTGCAGTCAACAACTTAACCCATTTCACCACCGTACACGCACACACGATTCGGCACAATGCTGAAAGTAACGCTGCCGGCAGCGCTGCTTACAGCTGTGGAAAACGTTAAGCTGAATAACTTCTGTGTTTATTATTTGATTGTTACCAAATTTTCAGAGATCATCTGGCTAACTATAGTTATCATGTAAACCGAAAATGAACAATATGGCATCAAAATTGCGCTTGTAATCAATGTTTTTTCGATTTACGGGGCGGAAGGGGGCGTGGCCAAAATCCAAAACAAACTTGACCAGCGTGCAATAATAACACATATTGTCACCAAATTTGGTAGTCCTAGCTCTTATAATAGCCGAGATCTAGACAGACGGACAGACGGATATGGTTATATCGACTCGGCTGTTGATCCTGAGCCAGAATATATATACTTTATGGGGTCGGAGTTGTCGCCTTCTGCCTGTTACATACATTTTCGGTTTGAACAAAGTTATAATACCCATCTACTCTATGAGTAGCGGGTATAAAAACAGACGCGGATTTCGGTTTTAAAGGACTTTTAATAACGCATGTAGTTGGCTTCAATGTACAAAAACGAAAGTGACTCGATACATGAGAGTGGCCCACAGTCTGATTACACTTCCCGAATTTGCCATAGGCAATTGCCGATCGTCTTAATTTACGTGTAAGAGACTAAACTATGACAGTTCTTGTCCTCTCTTAACTACTAGCTTAACTAAATATTTTCTCCTAACTACTAGCTTTACTACTTATTTTCTCTTAAATACTTTTATTTTCTCTAAATTATGGAATTGCTCTAACATAATTTTTGTTGTCGTGTAGTTATTAATGTCAAGCCGTTGTGTTGTAGGACTTTATGTTTTAACAAGTAAGGAAAGCTACAGTCGAGCGCGCCAGACCGTAAGATACCATTCGACCAACTTCGTAGTTGCACTAACTAGTATTAACTCGCTCTCACACACACATACAGACACACACACAAAGGCTAAAACGATGCAGACGATATGCTGTAATGACGCGGGCAACGGAACTATGAAATATGTTTTCTTTAATAACTTCTGTATTTATTGCCCGATTGGATTGTTATTTTGAGAATGGGTGCATAGTATAAACATCTTTACGTGTTCTAAAGCAGAAATCTATAATCTAAATACTTTCCTTAATATTCGTAAATTATCAATTTGCATGGGCGGTGGGCGTGGCACTCCAAATTTTAAATAAACGTAATCTGCGTATGGTCTACAGGAACCATCATGTCAAATTTGGTCTCTCTAGCTTTTGTAATAGCTGAGATCTCGACGTTCATACAGACAGACGGACAGACGGACAGACAGACAGACGCACAGACGGACATGGCTATTTCGACTCGGCCGTTGATCCTAAGCCGGAATATATATTCTTTATGGGGTCGGAGGTGTCTCCTTCTGCCTGTTACATAAATTTTCGGTTTGAACAAAGTTATAATACCCTTCTACTCTATGAGTAGCGGGTATAAAAACGGGCGCGGATTTCGGTTTCAAAGGTCTTTTAATAACGCGTGTAGATGGCTTCAATGTACAGAAACGAAAGTGACTCGATACATGAGAGTGGCCCATAGTCCGATTACACTTCCCGAATTTGCCATAGGCAATTGCCGATCGTCTTAATTTACGTGTAAGAGACTAAACTACGACAGTTCTTGTGCTCTCTTAACTACTCGCTTAACTACTTATTTTCTCTTAACTACTAGCTTTACTACTTATTTTCTCTTAACTACTAGCTTTACTACTTATTTTCTCTTAACTACTTTTATTTTCTCTAAATTATGGAATTGCTCTAACATACTTTTTGTTGTCGTGTAGTTATTAATGTCAAGCCGTTGTGTTTTAGGACTTTATGTTTAAACAAGTAAGGAAAGCTACAGTCGAGCGTAAATTATCGATTTGCGTGAGCGGTGGGCGTGGCACTTCAAATTTGAAATAAACTTGATCTGCGTATGGTCTACTGAAACCATCATGTCAAATTTGGTGTCTCTAGCTTTTGTAATAGCTGAGATCTCGACGTTCATACAGACAGACAGACAGACGGACATGGCTATTTCGACTCGGCCGTTTATCCTAAGCCGGAATATATATACTTTATGGGGTCGGAGTTGTCTCCTTCTGCCTGTTACATACATTTTCGGTTTGAACAAAGTTATAATACCCATCTACTTTATAAGTAGCGGGTATAAAAACGGGCACGGATTTCGGTTTCAAAGGTCTTTTAATAACGCGTGTAGTTGGCTGCAATGTACAAAAACGAAAGTGACTCGATATATGAGAGTGGCCCACAGTCTGATTACACTTCCCGAATTTGCCATAGGCAATTGCCGATCGTCTTAATTTACGTGTAAGAGACTAAACTATGACAGTTCTTGTGCTCTCTTAACTACTAGCTTAACTAAATATTTTCTCCTAACTACTAGCTTTACTACTTATTTTCTCTTAACTACTTTTATTTTCTCTAAATTATGGAATTGCTCTAACATACTTTTTGTTGTCGTGTAGTTATTAATGCCAAGCCGTTGTGTTGTAGGACTTTATGTTTTAACAAGTAAGGAAAGCTACCATCGAGCGCGCCCTACCGTAAGATACCATTCGACCAACTTCGTAGTTGCACTAACTAGTATTAACTCGCTCTCACACACACATACAGACACACACACAAAGGCTAAAAGGCAAGAGAGATTTAATTCCTGCTCAAACTAGACGTGTTTTTAAACGCTGCGCGATTTTGATCTATTTCTTTCGACGGTGCTGTTAGAAATAGTGGAGAAGTGCACAAAGCCGCATCCCTTTGTTTTGCTTCGGGGTCACAAAGTGGTCAACGCGGAAATAAGTACTTGTCGGTATAATTTACTTTTAATAACAAAAAATTGTCGCGGGAGGCCCGGCTGACCAAACTGCTGACAGCGCTGCCAACTGATCGCGAAGTACGCGTGGGTGGCCCAGCTGATAGTGATGCCAGGCGATCGCACAAATCGATTGGCGTTGCCAGACACACGGTGCTGCCAGACTTTGTCCGTTGGGCGCGTAACGTAAAAATTTAAATTTGAATTTAAATTTAAATTTAATTTTACGCCTGCAAAGCGCGATACGGCAACAACTTGACAACAACAATGACGGAGACTCGTTTAGAAGCAGCTCCAGGACGATGAGGTCCCCGAGACCGACGCCATGCGTTCCGTTCCCGGTGACAACGGACCCAACAACGCCACTGGACAAAGTGGCTAGTAAGGAGAGCTCGACGTTTGAGCAACTTGGAGGGAAAATAAGAGCGCTGAGTCAAATGCTACTAGGAAGACGTACGATCCACCAGCCAATGGGGGACTTGGTCGACAGCATACTCGGCCAGTATGTCGCAGCAGACGAGGAACAAAGCCGTCTTGCATCAACAAGGAGGACGATTACGCCTCCTACCCAGAGATGCTCCCCGAGGGAAGGAAAGCGCTCCCGAGACGACAGAGGCGAGCTTTTGTCACCTCCAAGGCCCTGGAAGTTCTCTTCGTGCGCACGAAGATTTACGGACTGTACATCTACAGCGTGTACCTGGCACCCTCAATGCCCATGGATTACGCGCCCTGGACAGGCTAGTAGCAGACGCACGAAGCAAGTCGCCATGCCTGATAGCCGGGGATTTTAACGCCTGGGCAACCGATTGGGGGTGTACAAGTAATAACAGCAGAGGTCAGGCTGTAACGGACGCAATGTCCACACTGGATGTCGTCCTACTGAACCCGCCACACCTTCTCGAGGGGCAATGCTGGGTCAATTATTGATTTGACATTTGCTTCTAGTAGCCTGGCACCGAACACCACCTGGACCCTGCGCGAGGACTATACGCATAGCGATCACCTGGCGATTGTTATAGAGGTCCGAACGCGAGCACACCAGATGCTCATGCCAAGAAAAAGACGCTATAAAGTGGGCACACTCGACATAGGGGTCTTTGAGAGCATACTCGGCGAATTCAATGGCAGAGGCAATGCCACGGCCAGAACCGACCAGCTCATGACGCATATAGTGAGAGCGTGTGATGCCTCAATGCGCAAAACCGGAACGGGTGCCAAGCGCTGCCCAGTCCATTGGAGGAACGACAACATTGAAAGGGCACGGTCTGACTGCTTTCGAACAAGATGGGCTTACCAAAGGGCTCTTAGACGCAGCGACCCGAGATCAGAATCGTTCAGGGAGCAACTCAGAGTCAAGAGGTTAGTAGTCAAACGCCCAGTAAAGCACAGCAAGAAAAGAAGCTTCCTAGAGCTGTGCGACAAAGCCGACGCGGACATTCAGAGCGCCGACCCCAGCGTGCCCGACGCTAATGCAAGCAATTGTCAGGCACCTGTTCCCACAGCATGGATTGGTCCCAGGAAGGACCCACCAAACCAACGTGGATTGCCAATTCAGCGAGGTTACCACGGATGAAGTCGCAAGCGCCGCTCGGAGGATCACGACAGGAAAAGCCCCGGGCCCAGATGGGATTCCTAGTGCCATAATAAGGATTGCCATGGAACGGCAGCCAAGCTACTTTGTGGACGTGTTCAACGCATGCATAAGGGAAGGAGTGCTCCTCAAGCGCTGGAAGAGGCAGGAGCTCGTTCTGATCCCAAAAGGAGGTAAACCACCAGAGGACCCATCCGCCTACAGGCCAATCTGTCTGCTGGACACTGCTGGGAAAGCATTGGAGACAATCCTATGCGACCGTCTCAACATTGAGATTGACGAATGCGGAGGCCTGTCACCACTCCAATTCGGCTTCCGAAAGGCACTGTCCACTACGCAGGCCATCCAAGTGGTAACGGACTTGGCAGAGAAATCGATAGAGGGCAGGAGATGGCTCTGGGGGACTAAGCAATATTGCCTGGTGGTCACCCTCGATATCCGGAACGCCTTCAATTCCGCCAGATGGGACAGAATTATGAATTCACTTACCGCCAAGGGAATCAACCGCTACCTGATTTGGATGATGAGTAGCTACCTCAAGGAAAGAGTGCCCCACTATAGGACCAGTGCAGGAGAGTCGACGTACCGTGTCTCCAGTGGAGTCCCACAGGGATCAGTACTGGGTCCAACATTATGGAACCTGATGTACGATGGGATCCTGAGGCTAGCCCTGCCAGAAGGAGTGAAGATCGTGGGCTTCGCGGACGACGTGGCTATCGTAGCCGTTGCAAAGCAACTGCATGAAGTCCAGGAGATGGTCAACTCAGCCATCAGGATGGCGCGAGCATGGCTCTCCCAAGAGAGTCTTTCCTTAGCGGAGCAAAAAACAGAGGCGGTACTAATCAGTTCACGGAAAAGGGTGGAGATAGCTAGCATCATAGTTGGCGACACAACTGTATGCTCGCGACCCTCACTTAAGTACCTTGGAGTGGTTCTGGACCATCGGCTCAGTTTTAAGGACCACATGTCCCACACAGCACGGAAAGCGGCAGTAGCATGCACGGCACTGGCAAAAATCATGCCCAACACAAGGGGACCGAAGCAGCTGAGGAGACGACTTCTGACGTCCGTTGTCCAGTCCATCACGCTGTATGCTGTAACCATATGGGCAAAGGTAACAGCGAAGAAAACGCATATAAGAGCGATTCGGGCAATCTACCGAGTGTGCGCCCTCAGGATAGCATGCGGCTTCCGAACTATCTCGGGTGAGGCTGCGCATGTGATCGCCAGCATGCCACCCTTTGACCTTCTAGTCGAGTCAAGGGTAGCGGCGATGAGGAACCAGGGTACTGATAATGACTACCAAGGTAGCCTCATACCACGATGGCAAGACACATAGTCGGTCTCCCAGAAGGGCAGCTGGACACGACGGCTTATCCCGCAAATCGAACCCTGGATTGGAAGGAAGCATGGGCAGATAAACTTCTACTTGACCCAGTTTCTAAGTGGACATGGCTGCTTTAGAGCCTACCTGCACCGCTTCGGTCATAGCGAGGATTCCATATGCGCGACCTGTGGTGCAGGCTATGAAGAAGATGCCGAGCACGTCATATTCGTGTGCCCCCGATTCAACAGAGAAAGATTTGCGGTGGAGGAGGCGTTCGGGGAGACACCAACACCCGGAAACCTTGTGCCGAACATGGTGGCCTGCCAGGAAAAATGGAATGCTGTGAACGCGATGGCATGTAGCGTTATGGTGCAGCTGAGGCGAGAGGAAAGGATCCGAGCAGATGCGAGCCTCTAAGGCTGTACTCCCCCCTGTTGTAATGCCTAACGGCGGGGCCAGGAGGGAGTAAGAACGGTGTTTCAACAACAGGCTACGGCCTGGTCTCGCAAAGACCACTTGAAGTACTGCGGTGCGTCAACGTCTTTTTAAAACAAGTAAGAAAGCTACAGTCGAGTGTGCTCGACTGTAATATACCCGCTACCCAGCTGCTCGTACATCATTTATTTGCGGAACAAAAAAACGGCTACAATGATATTTTGACCGTAAAAGGCTATGGACTTACAATATTTATGCAAAGTCAAAATATAATATAAAACAAGTAAGAAAGCTACATTCGAGTGTGCTCGACTGTAATATACCCGCTACCCAGCTGCTCGTACATCATTTATTTGCGGAACAAAAAAAAAACGGCTACAATCATATTTTGACCGTAAAAGGCTATGGACTTACAATATTTATGCAAAGTCAAAATCTAAAATAAAAAAAAAACATTTTTGCACACATTTAATTTTTGATGCGGGCGGGACTCGAACCCGTAAATGCATAATAGTACTGTTCGTTTTGCAGTCCACAACTTAACCCAATTTACCACCGTACACGCACACCCATTCGGCACAATGCTGCAAGCAGCGCTGCCGGCAGCGCTGCTTACAGCTATGGAAAACGTTAAGCTGAATAACTTCTGTGTTTATTATCCGATTGTTACCACATTTTCAAAGATCATTTGGCTAGCTATAGTTATCATGTAAACCGAAAATGAACAATATGGCGTCAAAATTGCGCTTGTAATCAGTGTTTTTTCGATTTGAGGGAGCGCAAGGCGGCGTGGCCAAAATCCAAAATAAACTTGATCAGCGTGCAATAATAACACATATTGTCACCAAATCTGGTAGTCCTAGCTCTAATAATAGCTGAGATCTAGATTTTCACACGGACAGACAGACGGACAGACGGACATGGCTATATCGACTCGGCTGTTGATCCTGAGCCAGAATATATATACTTTATGGGATCGGAGGTGTCTCCTTCTGCCTGTTACATATATTTTCGGTTTGAACAAAGTTATAATACCCTTCTACTCTATGAGTAGCGGGTATAAAAAGAAAAAGCTTAAGCGGCATGAACTGGGAAACAAACCACGGGCCTGTCGGTTCAGGAGTTCATCGCTTTTCCACTAAGCTACTGACGCTGTTATCCAACAACTGCAAAAGTTTGCATTGTAAGGAATTTTTATTATATCCTGTACAAATAAAGAATTTGCGCTGCCGGCAGCGCTGCTTACAGCTATGGAAAACGTTAAGCTGAATAACTTCTGTGTTTTTCATCCGATTGTTACCAAATTTTCAGAGATCATCTGGCTAGCTATAGTTATCATATAAACCGAAAATATGGCATCAAAATTGCGCTTGTACTCAATGTTTTTTCGATTTACTGGGGCGTAAGGGGGCGTGGCCTTAATCCAAAATAAACTTGATCAGCGTGCAATAATAACACATTTTGTCACCAAATTCGGTAGTCCTAGCTCTTATAATAGCTGAGATCTAGATTTTCACACGGACAGACAGACGGACAGACGGACATGGCTGTATCGACTCGGCTGATGATCCTGAGCCAGAATATATAAACTTTACGGGATCGGAGGTGTCTCCTTATGCCTGTTACATACATTTTCGGTTTAAACAAAAGTAATAATACCCTTCTACTCTATGAGTAGCGGGTATAAAAATATAAGAAAAAGCTGCCCTCTAACAATCGCAGCTGATTTAAGAGACTGTCACTTCTCCACTTGTTAACTAAGTTCTTTGTAAGCAATTAAAAAAGTTTTATGTTAAATACACGACCACCAATTAATGCATATTCAAAATTTTAAGTACAAGTTCTTACAAAAAAAAAAAGAAAAAGCCTAAGCGGCATGAAATGGGAATCGAACCGCGGGGCCTGTCGGTTCAGGAGTTCATCGCTTTTCCACTAAGCTACTGACGCTGTTATCCAACAACTGCAAAAATTTGCATTGTAAGGCATTCTTATTATATCCTGTACAAATAAAGAATTTGCGCTGCCGGCAGCGCTGCTTACAGCTATGGAAAACGTTAAGCTGAATAACTTCTGTGTTTATTTTCCGATTGTTACCAAATTTTCAGCGATCATCTGGCTAGCTATAGTTATCATATAAACCGAAAATATGGCATCAAAATTGCGCTTGTAATCAATGTTTTTTCGATTTACGGGGAGCGGAAGGGGGCGTGGCCAAAATCCAAAATAAACTTGATCAGCGTGCAATAATAACACATTTTGTCACCAAATTTGGTAGTCCTAGCTCTTATATTAGCTGAGATCTCGATTTTCACACGGACAGACAGACGGACAGACGGACATGGCTGTATCGACTAGGCTGATGATCCTGAGCCAGAATATATAAACTTTACGGGATCGGAGGTGTCTCCTTATGCCTGCTACATACATTTTCGGTTTAAACAAAAGTAATAATACCCTTCTACTCTATGAGTAGCGGGTATAAAATTATATGAAAAAGCTGCGCTCTAACAATCGCACACAGCTGATTTAAGAGACTGTCACTTCTCCACTTGTTAACTAAGTTCATTGTGAGCAATTAAAAAAGTTTTAAGTTAAATGCACGACCACCAATTAATGCATATTCAAAATTTGAAGTACAAGTTCTTTCACAAAAAAAAGAAAAAGCTTAAGCGGCGTGATCTGGAAATCGAACCACGGGCCTGTCGGTTCAGGAGTTCATCGCTTTTCCACTAAGCTACTGACGCTGTTATCCAACAACTCCAAAAATTTGCATTGTAAGGCATTCTTATTATATCCTGTACAAATAAAGAACTTGCGCTGCCGGCAGCGCTGCTTACAGCTCTGGAAAACGTTAAGCTGAATAACTTCTGTGTTTATTATCCGATTGTTACCAAATTTTTAGCGATCATCTGGCTAGCTATATTTATCATATAAACCGAAAATATGGCATAAAAATCGCGCTTGTAATCAATGTTTTTTCGATTTACTGGGGCGTAAGGGGGCGTGGCCAAAATCCAAAATAAACTTGATCAGCGTGCAATAATAACACATTTTGTCACCAAATTTGGTAGTCCTAGCTCTTATAATAGCTGAGATCTAGATTTTTACACGGACAGACAGACGGACAGACGGACATGGCTGTATCGACTCGGCTGATGATCCTGAGCCAGAATATATAAACTTTACGGGATCGGAGGTGTCTCCTTATGCCTGTTACATATGTTTTCGGTTTAAACAAAAGTAATAATACCCTTCTACTCTATGAGTAGCGGGTTTAAAAATATAAGAAAAAGCTGCGCTCTAACAATCGCACACAGCTGATTTAAGAGACTGTCACTTCTCCACGTTTTAACTAAGTTCATTGTGAGTAATTAAAAAAGTTTTAAGTTAAATACACGACCACCAAATAATGCATATTCAAAATTTTAAGTAAAAGTTCTTACAAAAAAAAAAAGAAAAAGCTTAAGCGGCATGAACTGGGAATCGAACCACGGGCCTGTCGGTTCAGGAGTTCATTGCTTTTCCCCTAAGCTACTGACGCTGTATCCAACAACTGCAAAAATTTGCATTGTAAGGCATTCTTATTATTTCCTGTACAAATAAAGAATTTGCGCGGCCGGCAGCGCTGCTTACAGCTATCGAAAACGTTAAGCTGAATAACTTCTGTGTTTATTATCCGATTGTTACCCAATTTTCAGCGATCATCTGGCTAGCTATAGTTATCATGTAAACCGAAAATGAACAATATGGCGTCAAAATTGCGCTTGTAATCAGTGTTTTTTCGATTTGAGGGAGCGCAAGGCGGCGTGGCCAAAATCCAAAATAAACTTGATCAGCGTGCAATAATAACACATATTGTCACCAAATCTGGTAGTCCTAGCTCTAATAATAGCTGAGATCTAGATTTTCACACGGACAGACAGACGGACAGACGGACATGGCTATATCGACTCGGCTGTTGATCCTGAGCCAGAATATATATACTTTATGGGATCGGAGGTGTCTCCTTCTGCCTGTTACATATATTTTCGGTTTGAACAAAGTTATAATACCCTTCTACTCTATGAGTAGCGGGTATAAAAAGAAAAAGCTTAAGCGGCATGAACTGGGAATCAAACCACGGGCCTGTCGGTTCAGGAGTTCATCGCTTTTCCACTAAGCTACTGACGCTGTTATCCAACAACTGCAAAAGTTTGCATTGTAAGGAATTTTTATTATATCCTGTACAAATAAAGAATTTGCGCTGCCGGCAGCGCTGCTTACAGCTATGGAAAACGTTAAGCTGAATAACTTCTGTGTTTTTCATCCGATTGTTACCAAATTTTCAGAGATCATCTGGCTAGCTATAGTTATCATATAAACCGAAAATATGGCATCAAAATTGCGCTTGTAATCAATGTTTTTTCGATTTACTGGGGCGTAAGGGGGCGTGGCCTAAATCCAAAATAAACTTGATCAGCGTGCAATAATAACACATTTTGTCACCAAATTCGGTAGTCCTAGCTCTTATAATAGCTGAGATCTAGATTTTCACACGGACAGACAGACGGACAGACGGACATGGCTGTATCGACTCGGCTGATGATCCTGAGCCAGAATATATAAACTTTACGGGATCGGAGGTGTCTCCTTATGCCTGTTACATACATTTTCGGTTTAAACAAAAGTAATAATACCCTTCTACTCTATGAGTAGCGGGTATAAAAATATAAGAAAAAGCTGCCCTCTAACAATCGCAGCTGATTTAAGAGACTGTCACTTCTCCACTTGTTAACTAAGTTCTTTGTAAGCAATTAAAAAAGTTTTAAGTTAAATACACGACCACCAATTAATGCATATTCAAAATTTTAAGTAAAAGTTCTTACAAAAAAAAAAAGAAAAAGCCTAAGCGGCATGAAATGGGAATCGAACCGCGGGGCCTGTCGGTTCAGGAGTTCATCGCTTTTCCACTAAGCTACTGACGCTGTTATCCAACAACTGCAAAAATTTGCATTGTAAGGCATTCTTATTATATCCTGTACAAATAAAGAATTTGCGCTGCCGGCAGCGCTGCTTACAGCTATGGAAAACGTTAAGCTGAATAACTTCTGTGTTTATTTTCCGATTGTTACCAAATTTTCAGCGATCATCTGGCTAGCTATAGTTATCATATAAACCGAAAATATGGCATCAAAATTGCGCTTGTAATCAATGTTTTTTCGATTTACGGGGAGCGGAAGGGGGCGTGGCCAAAATCCAAAATAAACTTGATCAGCGTGCAATAATAACACATTTTGTCACCAAATTTGGTAGTCCTAGCTCTTATATTAGCTGAGATCTCGATTTTCACACGGACAGACAGACGGACAGACGGACATGGCTGTATCGACTAGGCTGATGATCCTGAGCCAGAATATATAAACTTTACGGGATCGGAGGTGTCTCCTTATGCCTGCTACATACATTTTCGGTTTAAACAAAAGTAATAATACCCTTCTACTCTATGAGTAGCGGGTATAAAATTATATGAAAAAGCTGCGCTCTAACAATCGCACACAGCTGATTTAAGAGACTGTCACTTCTCCACTTGTTAACTAAGTTCATTGTGAGCAATTAAAAAAGTTTTAAGTTAAATGCACGACCACCAATTAATGCATATTCAAAATTTGAAGTACAAGTTCTTTCAAAAAAAAAAAGAAAAAGCTTAAGCGGCGTGATCTGGAAATCGAACCACGGGCCTGTCGGTTCAGGAGTTCATCGCTTTTCCACTAAGCTACTGACGCTGTTATCCAACAACTCCAAAAATTTGCATTGTAAGGCATTCTTATTATATCCTGTACAAATAAAGAACTTGCGCTGCCGGCAGCGCTGCTTACAGCTCTGGAAAACGTTAAGCTGAATAACTTCTGTGTTTATTATCCGATTGTTACCAAATTTTTAGCGATCATCTGGCTAGCTATATTTATCATATAAACCGAAAATATGGCATAAAAATTGCGCTTGTAATCAATGTTTTTTCGATTTACTGGGGCGTAAGGGGGCGTGGCCAAAATCCAAAATAAACTATATCCTAGCTCTTATAATAGCTGAGATCTAGATTTTTACACGGACAGACAGACGGACAGACGGACATGGCTGTATCGACTCGGCTGATGATCCTGAGCCAGAATATATAAACTTTACGGGATCGGAGGTGTCTCCTTACGCGTGCAATAATAACACATATTGTCACCAAATTTGGTAGTCCTAGCTCTTATAATAGCTGAGATCTAGATTTTCACACGGACAGACAGACGGACAGACGGACATGGCTATATCGACTCGGCTGTTGATCCTGAGCCAGAATATATATACTTTATGGGGTCGGAGGTGTCTCCTTTTGCCTGTTACATACATTTTTGGTTTGAACAAAGTTATAATACCCTTCTACTCTATGAGTAGCGGGTATAAAAAAAAACAAGTAAGAAAGCTACAGTCGAGTGTGCTCGATTGTAATATACCCGCTCCCCAGCTGCTTGTACATAATTTATTTGCGGAACAAAAAAACGGCTACAATCATATTTTGACCGTAAGAGGCTATGGACTTATAATATTTATGCAAAGTCAAAATATAAAATAAAAAAAACAAGTAAGAAAGCTACAGTCGAGAGTGCTCGACTGTAATATACCCGCTACCCAGCTGCTTGTACATAATTTATTTGTGAAACAAAAAAACGGCTATTATCATATTTTGACCGTAAAAGGCTATGGACTTATAATATTTATGCAAAATCAAAATATAAAATAAAAAAAAAAACATTTTTGCACACATTTAATTTTTGATGCGGGCGGGACTCGAACCCGTAAATGCATAATAGTACTGTTCGTTTTGCAGTCCACAACTTAACCCATTTCACCACCGTACACGCACACACGATTCGGCACAATGCTGCAAGCAGCGCTGCCGGCAGCGCTGCTTACAGCTGTGGAAAACGTTAAGCTGAATAACTTCTGTGTTTATTATCCGATTGTTACCAAATTTTCAGCGATCATCTGGCTAGCTATAGTTATCATATAAACCGAAAATATGGCAGAAGGAGTGAAGATCGTGGGCTTCGCGGACGACGTGGCTATCGTAGCCGTTGCAAAGCAACTGCATGAAGTCCAGGAGATGGTCAACTCACCCATCAGGATGGCGCGAGCGTGGCTCTCCCAAGAGAGTCTTTCCTTAGCGGAGCAAAAAACAGAGGCGGTACTAATCAGTTGACGGAAAAGGGTGGAGATAGCTAGCATCATAGTTGGCGACACAACTGTATGCTCGCGACCCTCACTTAAGTACCTTGGAGTGGTTCTGGACCATCGGCTCAGTTTTAAGGACCACATGTCCCACACAGCACGGAAAGCGGCAGTAGCATGCACGGCACTGGCAAAAATCATGCCCAACACAAGGGGACCGAAGCAGCTGAGGAGACGACTTCTGACGTCCGTTGTCCAGTCCATCACGCTGTATGCTGTAACCATATGGGCAAAGGTAACAGCGAAGAAAACGCATACAAGAGCGATTCGGGCAATCTACCGAGTGTGCGCCCTCAGGATAGCATGCGGCTTCCGAACTATCTCGGGTGAGGCTGCGCATGTGATCGCCAGCATGCCACCCTTTGACCTTCTAGTCGAGTCAAGGGTAGCGGCGATGAGGAACCAGGGTACTGATAATGACTACCAAGGTAGCCTCATACCACGATGGCAAGACACATAGTCGGTCTCCCAGAAGGGCAGCTGGACACGACGGCTTATCCCGCAAATCGAACCCTGGATTGGAAGGAAGCATGGGCAGATAAACTTCTACTTGACCCAGTTTCTAAGTGGACATGGCTGCTTTAGAGCCTACCTGCACCGCTTCGGTCATAGCGAGGATTCCATATGCGCGACCTGTGGTGCAGGCTATGAAGAAGATGCCGAGCACGTCATATTCGTGTGCCCCCGATTCAACAGAGAAAGATTTGCGGTGGAGGAGGCGTTCGGGGAGACACCAACACCCGGAAACCTTGTGCCGAACATGGTGGCCTGCCAGGAAAAATGGAATGCTGTGAACGCGATGGCATGTAGCGTTATGGTGCAGCTGAGGCGAGAGGAAAGGATCCGAGCAGATGCGAGCCTCTAAGGCTGTACTTCCCCCTGTTGTAATGCCTAACGGCGGGGCCAGGAGGCAGTAAGAACGGTGTTTCAACAACAGGCTACGGCCTGGTCTCGCAAAGACCACTTGAAGTACTGCGGTGCGTCAACGTCTTTTTAAAACAAGTAAGAAAGCTACAGTCGAGTGTGCTCGACTGTAATATACCCGCTACCCAGCTGCTCGTACATCATTTATTTGCGGAACAAAAAAACGGCTACAATGATATTTTGACCGTAAAAGGCTATGGACTTACAATATTTATGCAAAGTCAAAATATAATATAAAACAAGTAAGAAAGCTACATTCGAGTGTGCTCGACTGTAATATACCCGCTACCCAGCTGCTCGTACATCATTTATTTGCGGAACAAAAAAAAAAAAACGGCTACAATCATATTTTGACCGTAAAAGGCTATGGACTTACAATATTTATGCAAAGTCAAAATCTAAAATAAAAAAAAACATTTTTGCACACATTTAATTTTTGATGCGGGCGGGACTCGAACCCGTAAGTGCATAATAGTACTGTTCGTTTTGCAGTCCACAACTTAACCCATTTTACCACCGTACACGCACACCCATTCGGCACAATGCTGCAAGCAGCGCTGCCGGCAGCGCTGCTTACAGCTATGGAAAACGTTAAGCTGAATAACTTCTGTGTTTATTATCCGATTGTTACCACATTTTCAAAGATCATCTGGCTAGCTATAGTTATCATATAAACCGAAAATGAACAATATGGCATCAAAATTGCACTTGTTATCAATGTTTTTCGATTTGAGGGGGCGGAAGGGGGCGTGGCCAAAATCCAAAATAAACTTGATCAGCGTGCAATAATAACACATATTGTCACCAAATTTGGTAGTCCTAGCTCTTATAATAGCTGAGATCTAGATTTTCACACGGACAGACAGACGGACAGACGGACATGGCTATATCGACTCGGCTGTTGATCCTGAGCCAGAATATATATACTTTATGGGGTCGGAGGTGTCTCCTTCTGCCTGTTACATACATTTTTGGTTTGAACAAAGTTATAATACCCTTCTACTCTATGAGTAGCGGGTATAAAAAAAACAAGTAAGAAAGCTACAGTCGAGTGTGCTCGATTGTAATATACCCGCTCCCCAGCTGCTTGTACATAATTTATTTGCGGAACAAAAAAACGGCTACAATCATATTTTGACCGTAAGAGGCTATGGACTTATAATATTTATGCAAAGTCAAAATATAAATTAAAAAAAAACAAGTAAGAAAGCTACAGTCGAGAGTGCTCGACTGTAATATACCCGCTACCCAGCTGCTTGTACATAATTTATTTGTGAAACAAAAAAACGGCTATTATCATATTTTGACCGTAAAAGGCTATGGACTTATAATATTTATGCAAAATCAAAATATAAAATAAAAAAAAAAACATTTTTGCACACATTTAATTTTTGATGCGGGCGGGACTCGAACCCGTAAATGCATAATAGTACTGTTCGTTTTGCAGTCCACAACTTAACCCATTTCACCACCGTACACGCACACACGATTCGGCACAATGCTGCAAGCAGCGCTGCCGGCAGCGCTGCTTACAGCTGTGGAAAACGTTAAGCTGAATAACTTCTGTGTTTATTATCCGATTGTTACCAAATTTTCAGAGATCATCTGGCTAGCTATAGTTATCATACAAACCGAAAATGAACAATATGGCATCAAAATTGCACTTGTTATCAATGTGTTTTCGATTTGTGGGGGCGGAAGGGGGCGTGGCCAAAATCCAAAATAAACTTGATCAGCGTGCAATAATAACACATATTATCACCAAATTTGGTGTTCCTAGCTCTTATAATAGCTGAGATCTAGATTTTCACACGGACAGACAGACGGACAGATGGACATGGCTATATCGACTCGGCTGTTGATCCTGAGCCAGAATATATACACTTTATGGGGTCGGAGGTGTCTCCTTCTGCCTGTAACATACATTTTCGGTTTGAACAAAGTTATAATACCCTTCTACTCCATGAGTAGCGGGTATAAAAACATTTTTGCATACATTTAATTTTTGATGCGGGCGGGACTCGAACCCATAAATGCATAATAGTACTGTTCGTTTTGCAGTCCACAACTTAACCCATTTCACCACCGTACACGCACACACGATTCGGCACAATGCTGCAAGCAGCGCTGCTGGCAGCGCTGCTTACAGCTGTGGAAAACGTTAAGCTGAATAACTTCTGTGTTTATTATCCGATTGTTACCACATTTTCAGAGATCATCTGGCTAGCTATAGTTATCATGTAAACCGAAAATGAACAATATGGCATCAAAATTGCACTTGTTATCAATGTTTTTTCGATTTGCGGGGGCGGAAGGGGGCGTGGCCAAAATCCAAAATAAACTTGATCAGCGGGCAATAATAACACATATTGTCACCAAATTTGGTTGTCCTAGCTCTTATAATAGCTGAGATCTAGATTTTCACACGGACAGACAGACGGACATGGCTATATCGACTCGGCTGTTGATCCTGAGCCAGAATATATATACTTTATGGGGTCGGAGGTGTCTCCTTATGGCTGTTACATACATTTTCGATTTGAACAAAGTTATAATACCCTTCTACTCTATGAGTGGCGGGTTTAAAAATATAAGAAAAAGCTGCGCTCTAACAATCGCACACAGCTGATTTAAGAGACTGTCACTTCTCCACGTTTTAACTAAGTTCATTGTGAGCAATTAAAAAAGTTTTAAGTTAAATACACGACCACCAATTAATGCATATTCAAAATTTTAAGTAAAAGTTCTTACAAAAAAAAAAAAAAGAAAAAGCTTAAGCGGCATGAATTGGGAATCGATCCACGGGCCTGTCGGTTCAGGAGTTCATCGCTTTTCCACTAAGCTACTGACGCTGTTATCCAACAACTCCAAAAATTTGCATTGTACGGCATTCTTATTATATCCTGTACAAATAAAGAACTTGCGCTGCCGGCAGCGCTGCTTACAGCTCTGGAAAACGTTAAGCTGAATAACTTCTGTGTTTATTATCCGATTGTTACCAAATTTTTAGCGATCATCTGGCTATTTATCATATAAACCGAAAATATGGCATCAAAATTGCGCTTGTAATCAATGTTTTTTCGATTTACTGGGGCGTAAGGGGGTGTGGCCAAAATCCAAAATAAACTTGATCAGCGTGCAATAATAACACATATTGTCACCAAATTTGGTTGTCCTAGCTCTTATAATAGCTGAGATCTAGATTTTCACACGGACAGACAGACGGACAGACGGACAGATGGACATGGCTATATCGACTCGGCTGTTGATCCTGAGCCAGAATATATACACTTTATGGGGTCGGAGGTGTCTCCTTCTGCCTGTAACATACATTTTCGGTTTGAACAAAGTTATAATACCCTTCTACTCTATGAGTAGCGGGTATAAAAACATTTTTGCACACATTTAATTTTTGATGCGGGCGGGACTCGAACCCGTAAATGCATAATAGTACTGTTCGTTTTGCAGTCCACAACTTAACCCATTTCATCACCGTACACGCACACACGATTCGGCACAATGCTGCAAGCAGCGCTGCTGGCAGCGCTGCTTACAGCTGTGGAAAACGTTAAGCTGAATAACTTCTGTGTTTATTATCCGATTGTTACCACATTTTCAGAGATCATCTGGCTAGCTATAGTTATCATGTAAACCGAAAATGAACAATATGGCATCAAAATTGCACTTGTTATCAATGTTTTTTCGATTTGCGGGGGCGGAAGGGGGCGTGGCCAAAATCCAAAATAAACTTGATCAGCGGGCAATAATAACACATATTGTCACCAAATTTGGTTGTCCTAGCTCTTATAATAGCTGAGATCTAGATTTTCACACGGACAGAAAGACGGACAGACGGACATGGCTATATCGACTCGGCTGTTGATCCTGAGCCAGAATATATATACTTTATGGGGTCGGAGGTGTCTCCTTCTGGCTGTTACATACATTTTCGGTTTGAACAAAGTTATAATACCCTTCTACTCTATGAGTAGCGGGTATAAAAAGTTTTAAGTTAAATACACGACCACCTATTAATGCATATTCAAAATTTGAAGTAAAAGTTCTTACAAAAAAAAAAAGAAAAAGCTTAACCGGCATGATCTGGGAATCGAACCACGGGCCTGTCGGTTCAGGAGTTCATCGCTTTTCCACTAAGCTACTGACGCTGTTATCCAACAACTGCAAAAATTTGCATTGTAGGGCATTCTTATTATTTCCTGTACAAATAAAGAATTTGCGCTGCCGGCAGCGCTGCTGAAAGCTATGGAAAAAGTTAAGCTGAATAACTTCTGTGTTTATTTTCCGATTGTTACCAAATTTTCAGAGATCATCTGGCTAGCTATAGTTATCATGTAAACATAATGAACAATATGGCATCAAAATTGCGCTTGTAATCAATGTTTTTTCGATTTACTGGAGCGTAAGGTGGTGTGGCCAAAATCCAAAATAAACTTGATCAGCGTGCAATAATAACACATTTTGTCACCAAATTTGGTAGTCCTAGCTCTTATAATAGCTGAGATCTCGATTTTCACACGGACAGACAGACGGACAGACGGACATGGCTGTATCGACTCGGCTGATGATCCTGAGCCAGAATATATAAACTTTACGGGATCGGAGGTGTCTCCTTATGCCTGTTACATACATTTTCGGTTTAAACAAAAGTAATAATACCCTTCTACTCTATGAGTAGCGGGTATAAAAATATAAGAAAAAGCTGCGCTCTAACAATCGCACACAGCTGATTTAAGAGACTGTCACTTCTCCACTTGTTAACTAACTTCATTGTGAGCAATTAAAAAAGTTTTAAGTTAAATACACGACCACCAATTAATGCATATTCAAAATTTGAAGTAAAAGTTCTTAAAAAAAAAAAAAGAAAAAGCTTAAGCGGCATTATCTGGGAATCGAACCACGGGCCTGTCGGTTCAGGAGTTCATCGCTTTTCCACTAAGCTATTGACGCTGTTATCCAACAACTCCAAAAATTTGCATTGTAAGGAATTCTTATTATATCCTGTACAAATAAAGAATTTGCGCTGCCGGCAGCGCTGCTTACAGCTATTGAAAACGTTAAGCTGAATAACTTCTGTGTTTATTTTTCGATTGTTACCAAATTTTCAGAGATCATCTGGAACAATATGGCATCAAAATTGCGCTTGTAATCAATGTTTTTTCGATTTACTGGAGCGTAAGGGGGTGTGGCCAAAATCCAAAATAAACTTGATCAGCGTGCAATAATAACACATTTTGTCACCAAATTTGGTAGTCCTAGCTCTTATAATAGCTGAGATCTCGATTTTCACACGGACAAGCAGACGGACAGACGGACATGGCTGTATCGACTTGGCTGATGATCCTGAGCCAGAATATATAAACTTTACGGGATCGGAGGTGTCTCCTTATGCCTGTTACATACATTTTCGGTTTAAACAAAAGTAATAATACCCTTCTACTCTATGATTAGCGGGTATAAAAATATAAGAAAAAGCTGCGCTCTAACAATCGCACACAGCTGATTTAAGAGACTGTCACTTCTCCACTTGTTAACTAACTTCATTGTGAGCAATTAAAAAAGTTTTAAGTTAAATACACGACCACCAATTAATGCATATTCAAAATTTTAAGTAAAAGTTCTTACAAAAAAAAAAGAAAAAGCTTAAGCGGCATGATCTGGGAATCGAACCACGGGCCTGTCGGTTCAGGAGTTCATCGCTTTTCCACTAAGCTACTGACGCTGTTATCCAACAACTGCAAAAATTTGCATTGTACGGCATTCTTATTATTTCCTGTACAAATAAAGAATTTGCGCTGCCGGCAGCACTGCTTACAGCTATCGAAAACGTTAAGCTGAATAACTTCTGTGTTTATTATCCGATTGTTACCAAATTTTCAGCGATCATCTGGCTAGCTATAGTTATCATATAAACCGAAAATATGGCATCAAAATTGCGCTTGTAATCAATGTTTTTTCGATTTACGGGGGCGTGGCCAAAATCCAAAATAAACTTGATCAGCGTGCAATAATAACACATTTTGTCACCAAATTTGGTAGTCCTAGCTCTTATATTAGCTGAGATCTAGATTTTCACACTGACAGACAGACGGACAGACGGACAGACAGACAGACGGACAGTCGGACATGGCTGTATCGACTAGGCTGATGATCCTGAGCCAGAATATATAAACTTTACGGGATCGGAGGTGTCTCCTTATGCCTGTTACATACATTTTCGGTTTAAACAAAAGTAATAATACCCTTCTACTCTATGAGTAGCGGGTATAAAAATATAAGAAAAAGCTGCGCTCTAACAATTGCACACAGCTGATTTAAGAGACTGTCACTTCTCCACTTGTTAACTAAGTTCATTGTGAGCAATTAAAAAAGTTTTAAGTTAAATACACCACCACCAATTAATGCATATTCAAAATTTGAAGTAAAAGTTCTTACAAAAAAAAAAGAAAAAGCTTAGCGGCATGAAATGGGAATCGAACCACGGGCCTGTCGGTTCAGGAGTTCATCGCTTTTCCACTAAGCTACTGACGCTGTTATCCAACAACTTCAAAAATTTGCATTGTAAGGCATTCTTATTATATCCTGTACAAATAAAGAATTTGCGCTACCGGCAGCGCTGCTTACAGCTATGGAAAACGTTAAGCTGAATAACTTCTGTGTTTATTTTCCGTTTGTTACCAAATTTTCAGAGATCATCTGGAACAATATGGCATCAAAATTGCGCTTGTAATCAATGTTTTTTCGATTTACTGGAGCGTAAGGGGGTGTGGCCAAAATCCAAAATAAACTTGATCAGCGTGCAATAATAACACATTTTGTCACCAAATTTGGTAGTGCTAGCTCTTATAATTGCTGAGATCTCGATTTTCACACGGACAGACAGACGGACAGACGGACATGCCTGTATCGACTCGGCTGATGATCCTGAGCCAGAATATATAAACTTTACGGGATCGGAGGTGTCTCCTTATGCCTGTTACATACATTTTCGGTTTAAACAAAAGTAATAATACCCTTCTACTCTATGAGTAGCGGGTATAAAAATATAAGAAAAAGCTACGCTCTAACAATCGCACACAGCTGATTTAAGAGACTGCCACTTCTCCACTTGTTAACTAACTTCATTGTGAGCAATTAAAAAAGTTTTAAGACCACCACCAATTAATGCATATTCAAAATTTTAAGTAAAAGTTCTTACAAAAAAAAAAGAAAAAGCTTAAGCGGCATGAAATGGGAATCGAACCACGGGCCTGTCGGTTCAGGAGTTCATCGCTTTTCCACTAAGCTACTGACGCTGTTATCCAACAACTGCAAAAATTTGCATTGTACGGCATTCTTATTATTTCCTGTACAAATAAAGAACTTGCGCTGCCGGCAGCACTGCTTACAGCTATCGAAAACGTTAAGCTGAATAACTTCTGTGTTTATTATCCGATTGTTACCAAATTTTCTGAGATAATGCAAATAAAGAATTTGCGTTGCCGGCAGCACTGCTTACAGCTATCGAAAACGTTAAGCTGAATAACTTCTGTGTTTATTATCCGATTGTTACCAAATTTTCAGAGATCATCTGGCTAGCTATAGTTATCATATAAACCGAAAATATGGCATCAAAATTGCGCTTGTAATTAATGTTTTTTCGATTTACAGGGGCGGAACGGGGCGTGGCCAAAATTCAAAATAAACTTGATCAGCGTGCAATAATAACACATTTTGTCACCAAATTTGGTAGTCCTAGCTCTTATATTAGCTGAGATCTAGATTTTCACACGGACAAGCAGACGGACAGACAAACATGGCTGTATCGACTTGGCTGATGATCCTGAGCCAGAATATATAAACTTTACGGGATCGGAGGTGTCTCCTTATGCCTGTTACATACGTTTTCGGTTTAAACAAAAGTAATAATACCCTTCTAATCTATGAGTACCGGGTATAAAAATATATGAAAAAGCTGCGCTCTCACAATCGCAGCTGATTTAAGAGACTGTCACTTCTCCACTTGTTAACTAAGTTCATTGTGAGCAATTAAAAAAGTTTTAAGTAAAATACACGACCACCAATTAATGCATATTCAAAATTTGAAGTAAAAGTTCTTTCTCACAAAAAAAAAAAAAAGCTTAAGCGGCATGATCTGGGAATCGAACCACGGGCCTGTCGGTTCAGGAGTTCATCGCTTTTCCACTAAGCTACTGACGCTGTTATCCAACAACTTCAAAAATTTACATTGTAAGGTATTCTTATTATATCCTGTACAAATAAAGAATTTGCGCTGCCGGCAGCGCTGCTTTCAGCTATGGAAAACGTTTAGCTGAATAACTTCTGTGTTTATTTTCCGTTTGTTACCAAATTTTCAGAGATCATCTGGAACAATATGGCATCAAAATTGCGCTTGTAATCAATGTTTTTTCGATTTACTGGAGCGTAAGGGGGTGTGGCCAAAATCCAAAATAAACTTGATCAGCGTGCAATAATAACACATTTTGTCACCAAATTTGGTAGTCCTAGCTCTTATAATAGCTGAGATCTCGATTTTCACACGGACAAGCAGACGGACAGACGGACATGGCTGTATCGACTCGGCTGATGATCCTGAGCCAGAATATATAAACTTTACGGGATCGGAGGTGTCTCCTTATGCCTGTTACATACATTTTTGGTTTAAACAAAAGTAATAATACCCTTCTACTCTATGAGTAGCGGGTATAAAAATATAAGAAAAAGCTGCGCTCTAACAATCGCACACAGCTGATTTAAGAGACTGTCACTTCTCCACTTGTTAACTAACTTCATTGTGAGCAATTAAAAAAGTTTTAAGTTAAATACACGACCACCAATTAATGCATATTCAAAATTTTAAGTAAAAGTTCTTACAAAAAAAAAAAGAAAAAGCTTAAGCGGCATGAAATGGGAATCGAACCACGGGCCTGTCGGTTCAGGAGTTCATCGCTTTTCCACTAAGCTACTGACGCTGTTATCCAACAACTGGAAAAATTTGCATTGTACGGCATTCTTATTATTTCCTGTACAAATAAAGAATTTGCGCTGCCGGCAGCACTGCTTACAGCTATCGAAAACGTTAAGCTGAATAACTTCTGTGTTTATTATCCGATTGTTACCAAATTTTCAGCGATCATCTGGCTAGCTATAGTTATCATATAAACCGAAAATATGGCATCAAAATTGCGCTTGTAATCAATGTTTTTTCGATTTACGGGGCGTGGCCAAAATCCAAAATAAACTTGATCAGCGTGCAATAATAACACATTTTGTCACCAAATTTGGTAGTCCTAGCTCTTATATTAGCTGAGATCTAGATTTTCACACTGATAGACAGACGGACAGACGGACAGACAGACAGACGGACAGTCGGACATGGCTGTATCGACTAGGCTGATGATCCTGAGCCAGAATATATAAACTTTACGGGATCGGAGGTGTCTCCTTATGCCTGTTACATACATTTTCGGTTTTCGGAGTAGCGGGTATAAAAATATAAGAAAAAGCTGCGCTCTAACAATTGCACACAGCTGATTTAAGAGACTGTCACTTCTCCACTTGTTAACTAAGTTCATTGTGAGCAATTAAAAAAGTTTTAAGTTAAATACACGACCACCAATTAATGCATATTCAAAATTTGAAGTAAAAGTTCTTACAAAAAAAAAAAGAAAAAGCTTAAGCGGCATGATCTGGGAATCGAACCACGGGCCTGTCGGTTCAGGAGTTCATCGCTTTTCCACTAAGCTACTGACGCTGTTATCCAACAACTTCAAAGATTTGCATTGTACGGCATTCTTATTATTTCCTGTACAAATAAAGAACTTGCGCTGCCGGCAGCGCTGCTTTCAGCTATGGAAAACGTTTAGCTGAATAACTTCTGTGTTTATTTTCCGTTTGTTACCAAATTTTCAGAGATCATCTGGAACAATATGGCATCAAAATTGCGCTTGTAATCATTGTTTTTTCGATTTACTGGAGCGTAAGGGGGTGTGGCACACGGACAAGCAGACGGACAGACGGACTTGGCTGTATCGACTCGGCTGATGATCCTGAGCCAGAATATATAAACTTTACGGGATCGGAGGTGTCTCCTTATGCCTGTTACATACATTTTCGGTTTAAACAAAAGTAATAATACCCTTCTACTCTATGAGTAGCGGGTATAAAAATATAAGAAAAAGCTGCGCTCTAACAATTGCACACAGCTGACTTAAGAGACTGTCACTTCTCCACTTGTTAACTAACTTCATTGTGAGCAATTAAAAAAGTTTTAAGTTAAATACACGACCACCAATTAATGCATATTCAAAATTTTAAGTAAAAGTTTTTACAAAAAAAAAAAGAAAAAGCTTAGCGGCATGAAAGGGGAATCGAACCACGGGCCTGTCGGTTCAGGAGTTCATCGCTTTTCCACTAAGCTACTGACGCTGTTATCCAACAACTTCAAAGATTTGCATTGTACGGCATTCTTATTATTTCCTGTACAAATAAAGAACAGCGCTGCTTTCAGCTATCGAAAACGTTAAGCTGAATAACTTCTGTGTTTATTATCCGATTGTTACCAAATTTTCAGCGATCATCTGGCTAGCTATAGTTATCATATAAACCGAAAATATGGCATCAAAATTGCGCTTGTAATCAATGTTGTTTCGATTTACGGGGCGTGGCCAAAATCCAAAATAAACTTGATCAGCGTGCAATAATAACACATTTTGTCACCAAATTTGGTAGTCCTAGCTCTTATATTAGCTGAGATCTAGATTTTCACACTGACAGACAGACGGACAGACGGACAGACAGACAGACGGACAGTCGGACATGGCTGTATCGACTAGGCTGATGATCCTGAGCCAGAATATATAAACTTTACGGGATCGGAGGTGTCTCCTTATGCCTGTTACATACATTTTTGGTTTAAACAAAAGTAATAATACCCTTCTACTCTATGAGTAGCGGGTATAAAAATATAAGAAAAAGCTGCGCTCTAACAATCGCACACAGCTGATTTAAGAGACTGTCACTTCTCCACTTGTTAACTAAGTTCATTGTGAGCAATTAAAAAAGTTTTAAGTAAAATACACGACCACCAATTAATGCATATTCAAAATTTGAAGTAAAAGTTCTTACAAAAAAAAAAGAAAAAGCTTAAGCGGCATGATCTGGGAATCGAACCACGGGCCTGTCGGTTCAGGAGTTCATCGCTTTTCCACTAAGCTACTGACGCTGTTATCCAACAACTTCAAAAATTTACATTGTAAGGTATTCTTATTATATCCTGTACAAATAAAGAATTTGCGCTGCCGGCAGCGCTGCTTTCAGCTATGGAAAACGTTTAGCTGAATAACTTCTGTGTTTATTTTCCGTTTGTTACCAAATTTTCAGAGATCATCTGGAACAATATGGCATCAAAATTGCGCTTGTAATCAATGTTTTTTCGATTTACTGGAGCGTAAGGGGGTGTGGCCAAAATCCAAAATAAACTTGATCAGCGTGCAATAATAACACATTTTGTCACCAAATTTGGTAGTCCTAGCTCTTATAATAGCTGAGATCTCGATTTTCACACGGACAAGCAGACGGACAGACGGACATGGCTGTATCGACTCGGCTGATGATCCTGAGCCAGAATATATAAACTTTACGGGATCGGAGGTGTCTCCTTATGCCTGTTACATACATTTTTGGTTTAAACAAAAGTAATAATACCCTTCTACTCTATGAGTAGCGGGTATAAAAATATAAGAAAAAGCTGCGCTCTAACAATCGCACACAGCTGATTTAAGAGACTGTCACTTCTCCACTTGTTAACTAACTTCATTGTGAGCAATTAAAAAAGTTTTAAGTTAAATACACGACCACCAATTAATGCATATTCAAAATTTTAAGTAAAAGTTCTTACAAAAAAAAAAAGAAAAAGCCTAAGCGGCATGAAATGGGAATCGAACCACGGGCCTGTCGGTTCAGCAGTTCATCGCTTTTCCACTAAGCTACTGACGCTGTTATCCAACAACTGGAAAAATTTGCATTGTACGGCATTCTTATTATTTCCTGTACAAATAAAGAATTTGCGCTGCCGGCAGCACTGCTTACAGCTATCGAAAACGTTAAGCTGAATAACTTCTGTGTTTATTATCCGATTGTTACCAAATTTTCAGCGATCATCTGGCTAGCTATAGTTATCATATAAACCGAAAATATGGCATCAAAATTGCGCTTGTAATCAATGTTGTTTCGATTTACGGGGCGTGGCCAAAATCCAAAATAAACTTGATCAGCGTGCAATAATAACACATTTTGTCACCAAATTTGGTAGTCCTAGCTCTTATATTAGCTGAGATCTAGATTTTCACACTGACAGACAGACGGACAGACGGACAGACAGACAGACGGACAGTCGGACATGGCTGTATCGACTAGGCTGATGATCCTGAGCCAGAATATATAAACTTTACGGGATCGGAGGTGTCTCCTTATGCCTGTTACATACATTTTCGGTTTTCGGAGTAGCGGGTATAAAAATATAAGAAAAAGCTGCGCTCTAACAATTGCACACAGCTGATTTAAGAGACTGTCACTTCTCCACTTGTTAACTAAGTTCATTGTGAGCAATTAAAAAAGTTTTAAGTTAAATACACGACCACCAATTAATGCATATTCAAAATTTGAAGTAAAAGTTCTTACAAAAAAAAAAAAGAAAAAGCTTAAGCGGCATGATCTGGGAATCGAACCACGGGCCTGTCGGTTCAGGAGTTCATCGCTTTTCCACTAAGCTACTGACGCTGTTATCCAACAACTTCAAAGATTTGCATTGTACGGCATTCTTATTATTTCCTGTACAAATAAAGAACTTGCGCTGCCGGCAGCGCTGCTTTCAGCTATGGAAAACGTTTAGCTGAATAACTTCTGTGTTTATTTTCCGTTTGTTACCAAATTTTCAGAGATCATCTGGAACAATATGGCATCAAAATTGCGCTTGTAATCATTGTTTTTTCGATTTACTGGAGCGTAAGGGGGTGTGGCACACGGACAAGCAGACGGACAGACGGACTTGGCTGTATCGACTCGGCTGATGATCCTGAGCCAGAATATATAAACTTTACGGGATCGGAGGTGTCTCCTTATGCCTGTTACATACATTTTCGGTTTAAACAAAAGTAATAATACCCTTCTACTCTATGAGTAGCGGGTATAAAAATATAAGAAAAAGCTGCGCTCTAACAATTGCACACAGCTGACTTAAGAGACTGTCACTTCTCCACTTGTTAACTAACTTCATTGTGAGCAATTAAAAAAGTTTTAAGTTAAATACACGACCACCAATTAATGCATATTCAAAATTTGAAGTAAAAGTTCTTACAAAAAAAAAAAGAAAAAGCTTAAGCGGCATGAAATGGGAATCGAACCACGGGCCTGTCGGTTCAGGAGTTCATCGCTTTTCCACTAAGCTACTGACGCTGTTATCCAACAACTTCAAAAATTTACATTGTAAGGTATTCTTATTATATCCTGTACAAATAAAGAATTTGCGCTGCCGGCAGCGCTGCTTTCAGCTATGGAAAACGTTTAGCTGAATAACTTCTGTGTTTATTTTCCGTTTGTTACCAAATTTTCAGAGATCATCTGGAACAATATGGCATCAAAATTGCGCTTGTAATCAATGTTTTTTCGATTTACTGGAGCGTAAGGGGGTGTGGCCAAAATCCAAAATAAACTTGATCAGCGTGCAATAATAACACATTTTGTCACCAAATTTGGTAGTCCTAGCTCTTATAATAGCTGAGATCTCGATTTTCACACGGACAAGCAGACGGACAGACGGACATGGCTGTATCGACTCGGCTGATGATCCTGAGCCAGAATATATAAACTTTACGGGATCGGAGGTGTCTCCTTATGCCTGTTACATACATTTTTGGTTTAAACAAAAGTAATAATACCCTTCTACTCTATGAGTAGCGGGTATAAAAATATAAGAAAAAGCTGCGCTCTAACAATCGCACACAGCTGATTTAAGAGACTGTCACTTCTCCACTTGTTAACTAACTTCATTGTGAGCAATTAAAAAAGTTTTAAGTTAAATACACGACCACCAATTAATGCATATTCAAAATTTTAAGTAAAAGTTCTTACAAAAAAAAAAAAGAAAAAGCTTAAGCGGCATGAAATGGGAATCGAACCACGGGCCTGTCGGTTCAGCAGTTCATCGCTTTTCCACTAAGCTACTGACGCTGTTATCCAACAACTGGAAAAATTTGCATTGTACGGCATTCTTATTATTTCCTGTACAAATAAAGAATTTGCGCTGCCGGCAGCACTGCTTACAGCTATCGAAAACGTTAAGCTGAATAACTTCTGTGTTTATTATCCGATTGTTACCAAATTTTCAGCGATCATCTGGCTAGCTATAGTTATCATATAAACCGAAAATATGGCATCAAAATTGCGCTTGTAATCAATGTTGTTTCGATTTACGGGGCGTGGCCAAAATCCAAAATAAACTTGATCAGCGTGCAATAATAACACATTTTGTCACCAAATTTGGTAGTCCTAGCTCTTATATTAGCTGAGATCTAGATTTTCACACTGACAGACAGACGGACAGACGGACAGACAGACAGACGGACAGTCGGACATGGCTGTATCGACTAGGCTGATGATCCTGAGCCAGAATATATAAACTTTACGGGATCGGAGGTGTCTCCTTATGCCTGTTACATACATTTTCGGTTTTCGGAGTAGCGGGTATAAAAATATAAGAAAAAGCTGCGCTCTAACAATTGCACACAGCTGATTTAAGAGACTGTCACTTCTCCACTTGTTAACTAAGTTCATTGTGAGCAATTAAAAAAGTTTTAAGTTAAATACACGACCACCAATTAATGCATATTCAAAATTTGAAGTAAAAGTTCTTACAAAAAAAAAAAAAGAAAAAGCTTAAGCGGCATGATCTGGGAATCGAACCACGGGCCTGTCGGTTCAGGAGTTCATCGCTTTTCCACTAAGCTACTGACGCTGTTATCCAACAACTTCAAAGATTTGCATTGTACGGCATTCTTATTATTTCCTGTACAAATAAAGAACTTGCGCTGCCGGCAGCGCTGCTTTCAGCTATGGAAAACGTTTAGCTGAATAACTTCTGTGTTTATTTTCCGTTTGTTACCAAATTTTCAGAGATCATCTGGAACAATATGGCATCAAAATTGCGCTTGTAATCATTGTTTTTTCGATTTACTGGAGCGTAAGGGGGTGTGGCACACGGACAAGCAGACGGACAGACGGACTTGGCTGTATCGACTCGGCTGATGATCCTGAGCCAGAATATATAAACTTTACGGGATCGGAGGTGTCTCCTTATGCCTGTTACATACATTTTCGGTTTAAACAAAAGTAATAATACCCTTCTACTCTATGAGTAGCGGGTATAAAAATATAAGAAAAAGCTGCGCTCTAACAATTGCACACAGCTGACTTAAGAGACTGTCACTTCTCCACTTGTTAACTAACTTCATTGTGAGCAATTAAAAAAGTTTTAAGTTAAATACACGACCACCAATTAATGCATATTCAAAATTTTAAGTAAAAGTTCTTACAAAAAAAAAAAAGAAAAAGCTTAGCGGCATGAAATGGGAATCGAACCACGGGCCTGTCGGTTCAGGAGTTCATCGCTTTTCCACTAAGCTACTGACGCTGTTATCCAACAACTGCAAAAATTTGCATTGTACGGCATTCTTATTATTTCCTGTACAAATAAAGAACTTGCGCTGCCGGCAGCACTGCTTACAGCTATCGAAAACGTTAAGCTGAATAACTTCTGTGTTTATTATCCGATTGTTACCAAATTTTCAGAGATCATCTGGCTAGCTATAGTTATCATATAAACCGGAAATAAGGCATCAAAATTGCACTTGTTATCAATGTTTTTTCGATTTGCGGGGGCGGAAGGGGGCGTGGCCAAAATCCAAAATAAACTTGATCAGCGTGCAATAATAACACATATTGTCACCAAATTTGGTTGTCCTAGCTCTTATAATAGCTGAGATCTAGATTTTCACACGGACAGACAGACGGACATGGCTGTATCGACTCGGCTGTTGATCCTGAGCCAGAATATATATACTTTATGGGGTCGGAGGTGTCTCCTTCTGCCTGTTACATACATTTTCGGTTTGAACAAAGTTATAATACCCTTCTACTCTATGAGTAGCGGGTATAAAAAAACATTTTTGCACACATTTAATTTTTTATGCGGGCGGGACTCGAACCCGTAAATGCATAATAGTACTGTTCGTTTTACAGTCCATAACTTAACCCATTTCACCACCGTACACGCACACCCATTCGGCACAATGCTGCAAGCAGCGCTGCCGGCAGCGCTGCTTACAGCTATGAAAAATGTTAAGCTGAATAACTTCTGTGTTTATTATCCGATTGTTACCACATTTTCAAAGATCATTTGGCTAGCTATAGTTATCATGTAAACCGAAAATGAACAATATGGCGTCAAAATTGCGCTTGTAATCAGTGTTTTTTCGATTTACGGGGGCGGAAGGGATCGTGGTCAAAATTCAAAATAAACTTGATCAGCCTGCAATAATAACACATATTGTCACCAAATTTGGTAGTCCTAGCTCTAATAATAGCTGAGATCTAGATTTTCACACTGACAGACAGACGGACAGACGGACATGGCTATATTGACTCGGCTGTTGATCCTGAGCCAGAATATATATACTTTATGGGGTCGGAGGTGTCTCCTTCTGCCTGTTACATGCGAAATTTTTATTATATCCTGTACAAACAAAGAAATTGCGCTGCCGGCAGCGCTGCTTACAGCTATGGAAAACGTTAAGCTGAATAACTTCTGTGTTTTTCATCCGATTGTTACCAAATTTTCAGAGATCATCTGGCTACCTGTAGTTATCATGTAAACATAATGAACAATATGGCATTAAAATTGCACTTGTTATCAATGTTTTTTCGATTTGCGGGGGCGGAAGGGGGCGTGGCCAAAATCCAAAATAAACTTGATCAGCGTGCAATAATAACACATATTGTCACCAAATTTGGTTGTCCTAGCTCTTATAATAGCTGAGATCTAGATTTTCACACGGACAAAGACGGACAGACGGACATGGCTGTATCGACTCGGCTGATGATCCTGAGTCAGAATATATAAACATTACGGGATCGGAGGTGTCTCCTTATGCCTGTTACATACATTTTCGGTTTAAACAAAAGTAATAATACCCTTCTACTCTATGAGTACCGGGTATAAAAATATAAGAAAAAGCTGCCCTCTAACAATCGCAGCTGATTTAAGAGACTGTCACTTCTCCACTTGTTAACTAACTTCATTGTGAGCAATTAAAAAAGTTTTAAGTTAAATACACGACCACCAATTAATGCATATTCAAAATTTTAAGTACAAGTTCTTACAAAAAAAAAAAAGAAAAAGCCTAAGCGGCATGAAATGGGAATCGAACCACGGGCCTGTCGGTTCAGGAGTTCATCGCTTTTCCACTAAGCTACTGACGCTGTTATCCAACAACTGCAAAAATGTGCATTGTAAGGCATTCTTATTATATCCTGTACAAATAAAGAATTTGCGCGGCCGGCAGCGCTGCTTACAGCTATGGAAAACGTTAAGCTGAATAACTTCTGTGTTTATTTTCCGATTGTTACCAAATTTTCAGCGATCATTTGGCTAGCTATAGTTATCATATAAACCGAAAATATGGCATCAAAATTGCGCTTGTAATCAATGTTTTTTTGATTTACGGGGGCGGAAGGGGGCGTGGCCAAAATCCAAAATAAACTTGATCAGCGTGCAATAATAACACATTTTGTCACCAAATTTGGTAGTCCTAGCTCTTATATTAGCTGAGATCTAGATTTTCACACTGACAGACAGACGGACAGATGGACATGGCTGTATCGACTCGGCTGATGATCCTGAGTCAGAATATATAAACTTTACGGGATCGGAGGTGTCTCCTTATGCCTGTTACTTACATTTTCGGTTTAAACAAAAGTAATAATACCCTTCTACTCTATGAGTACCGGGTATAAAAATATAAGAAAAAGCTGCCCTCTAACAATCGCAGCTGATTTAAGAGACTGCCACTTCTCCACTTGTTAACTAAGTTCATTGTGAGCAATTAAAAAAGTTTTAAGTTAAATACACGACCACCAATTAATGCATATTCAAAATTTTAGGTACAAGTTCTTACAAAAAAAAAAAAAGAAAAAGCCTAAGCGGCATGAAATGGGAATCGAACCACGGGCCTGTCGGTTCAGGAGTTCATCGCTTTTCCACTAAGCTACTGACGCTGTTATCCAACAACTTCAAAAATTTGCATTGTAAGGCATTCTTATTATATCTTGTACAAATAAAGAATTTGCGCTGCCGGCAGCGCTGCTTACAGCTATGGAAAACGTTAAGCTGAATAACTTCTGTGTTTATTTTCCGATTGTTACCAAATTTTCAGAGATCATCTGGAACAATATGGCATCAAAATTGCGCTTGTAATCAATGTTTTTTCGATTTACTGGAGCGTAAGGGGGTGTGGCCAAAATCCAAAATAAACTTGATCAGCGTGCAATAATAACACATTTTGTCACCAAATTTGGTAGTCCTAGCTCTTATAATAGCTGAGATCTCGATTTTCACACGGAAAAGCAGACGGACAGACGGACATGGTTGTATCGACTCGGCTGATGATCCTGAGCCAGAATATATAAACTTTACGGGATCGGAGGTGTCTCCTTATGCCTGTTACATACATTTTTGGTTTAAACAAAAGTAATAATACCCTTCTACTCTATGAGTAGCGGGTATAAAAATATAAGAAAAAGCTGCGCTCTAACAATCGCACACAGCTGATTTAAGAGACTGTCACTTCTCCACTTGTTAACTAACTTCATTGTGAGCAATTAAAAAGTTTTAAGTTAAATACACGACCACCAATTAATGCATATTCAAAATTTTAAGTAAAAGTTCTTACAAAAAAAAAAAGAAAAAGCTTAAGCGGCATGAAATGGGAATCGAACCACGGGCCTGTCGGTTCAGGAGTTCATCGCTTTTCCACTAAGCTACTGACGCTGTTATCCAACAACTGGAAAAATTTGCATTGTACGGCATTCTTATTATTTCCTGTACAAATAAAGAATTTGCGCTGCCGGCAGCACTGCTTACAGCTATCGAAAACGTTAAGCTGAATAACTTCTGTGTTTATTATCCGATTGTTACCAAATTTTTAGCGATCATCTGGCTAGCTATAGTTATCATATAAACCGAAAATATGGCATCAAAATTGCGCTTGTAATCAATGTTTTTTCGATTTACGGGGCGTGGCCAAAATCCAAAATAAACTTGATCAGCGTGCAATAATAACACATTTTGTCACCAAATTTGGTAGTCCTAGCTCTTATATTAGCTGAGATCTAGATTTTCACACTGACAGACAGACGGACAGACGGACAGACAGACAGACGGACAGTCGGACATGGCTGTATCGACTAGGCTGATGATCCTGAGCCAGAATATATAAACTTTACGGGATCGGAGGTGTCTCCTTATGCCTGTTACATACATTTTCGGTTTAAACAAAAGTAATAATACCCTTCTACTCTATGAGTAGCGGGTATAAAAATATAAGAAAAAGCTGCGCTCTAACAATCGCACACAGCTGATTTAAGAGACAGTCACTTCTCCACTTGTTAACTAACTTCATTGTGAGCAATTAAAAAAGTTTTAAGTTAAATACACGACCACCAATTAATGCATATTCAAAATTTTAAGTAAAAGTTCTTACAAAAAAAAAAAAGAAAAAGCTTAGCGGCATGAAATGGGAATCGAACCACGGGCCTGTCGGTTCAGGAGTTCATCGCTTTTCCACTAAGCTACTGACGCTGTTATCCAACAACTGCAAAAATTTGCATTGTACGGCATTCTTATTATATCCTGTACAAATAAAGAACTTGCGCTGCCGGCAGCACTGCTTACAGCTATCGAAAACGTTAAGCTGAATAACTTCTGTGTTTATTATGCGATTGTTACCAAATTTTCAGAGATCATCTGGCTAGCTATAGTTATCATATAAACCGAAAATATGGCATCAAAATTGCACTTGTTATCAATGGTTTTTCGATTTGCGGGGGCGGAAGGGGGCGTGGCCAAAATCCAAAATAAACTTGATCAGCGTGCAATAATAACACATATTGTCACCAAATTTGGTTGTCCTAGCTCTTATAATAGCTGAGATCTAGATTTTCACACGGACAGACAGACGGACATGGCTGTATCGACTCGGCTGTTGATCCTGAGCCAGAATATATATACTTTATGGGGTCGGAGGTGTCTCCTTCTGCCTGTTACATACATTTTCGGTTTGAACAAAGTTATAATACCCTTCTACTCTATGAGTAGCGGGTATAAAAAAACATTTTTTCACACATTTAATTTTTTATGCGGGCGGGACTCGAACCCGTAAATGCATAATAGTACTGTTCGTTTTACAGTCCATAACTTAACCCATTTCACCACCGTACACGCACACCCATTCGGCACAATGCTGCAAGCAGCGCTGCCGGCAGCGCTGCTTACAGCTATGGAAAATGTTAAGCTGAATAACTTCTGAGTTTATTATCCGATTGTTACCACATTTTCAAAGATCATTTGGCGAGCTATAGTTATCATGTAAACCGAAAATGAACAATATGGCGTCAAATTGCGCTTGTAATCAGTGTTTTTTCGATTTACGGGGGCGGAAGGGATCGTGGTCAAAATTCAAAATAAACTTGATCAGCCTGCAATAATAACACATATTGTCACCAAATTTGGTAGTCCTAGCTCTAATAATAGCTGAGATCTAGATTTTCACACGGACAGACAGACGGACAGACGGACAGACGGACATGGCTATATTGACTCGGCTGTTGATCCTGAGCCAGAATATATATACTTTATGGGGTCGGAGGTGTCTCCTTCTGCCTGTTACATGCGGAATTTTTATTATATCCTGTACAAATAAAGAATTTGCGCTGCCAGCAGCGCTGCTTACAGCTATGGAAAACGTTAAGCTGAATAACTTCTGTGTTTTTCATCCGATTGTTACCAAATTTTCAGAGATCATCTGGCTACCTGTAGTTATCATGTAAACATAATGAACAATATGGCATTAAAATTGCACTTGTTATCAATGTTTTTTCGATTTGCGGGGGCGGAAGGGGGCGTGGCCAAAATCCAAAATAAACTTGATCAGCGTGCAATAATAACACATATTGTCACCAAATTTGGTTGTCCTAGCTCTTATAATAGCTGAGATCTAGATTTTCACACGGACAAAGACGGACAGACGGACATGGCTGTATCGACTCGGCTGATGATCCTGAGTCAGAATATATAAACATTACGGGATCGGAGGTGTCTCCTTATGCCTGTTACATACATTTTCGGTTTAAACAAAAGTAATAATACCCTTCTACTCTATGAGTACCGGGTATAAAAATATAAGAAAAAGCTGCCCTCTAACAATCGCAGCTGATTTAAGAGACTGTCACTTCTCCACTTGTTAACTAACTTCATTGTGAGCAATTAAAAAAGTTTTAAGTTAAATACACGACCACCAATTAATGCATATTCAAAATTTTAAGTACAAGTTCTTACAAAAAAAAAAAAAAAAAGCCTAAGCGGCATGAAATGGGAATCGAACCACGGGCCTGTCGGTTCAGGAGTTCATCGCTTTTCCACTAAGCTACTGACGCTGTTATCCAACAACTGCAAAAATGTGCATTGTAAGGCATTCTTATTATATCCTGTACAAATAAAGAATTTGCGCGGCCGGCAGCGCTGCTTACAGCTATGGAAAACGTTAAGCTGAATAACTTCTGTGTTTATTTTCCGATTGTTACCAAATTTTCAGCGATCATTTGGCTAGCTATAGTTATCATATAAACCGAAAATATGGCATCAAAATTGCGCTTGTAATCAATGTTTTTTTGATTTACGGGGGCGGAAGGGGGCGTGGCCAAAATCCAAAATAAACTTGATCAGCGTGCAATAATAACACATTTTGTCACCAAATTTGGTAGTCCTAGCTCTTATATTAGCTGAGATCTAGATTTTCACACTGACAGACAGACGGACAGATGGACATGGCTGTATCGACTCGGCTGATGATCCTGAGTCAGAATATATAAACTTTACGGGATCGGAGGTGTCTCCTTATGCCTGTTACATACATTTTCGGTTTAAACAAAGTAATAATACCCTTCTACTCTATGAGTACCGGGTATAAAAATATAAGAAAAAGCTGCCCTCTAACAATCGCAGCTGATTTAAGAGACTGTCACTTCTCCACTTGTTAACTAAGTTCATTGTGAGCAATTAAAAAAGTTTTAAGTTAAATACACGACCACCAATTAATGCATATTCAAAATTTTAAGTACAAGTTCTTACAAAAAAAAAAAGAAAAAGCCTAAGCGGCATGAAATGGGAATCGAACCACGGGCCTGTCGGTTCAGGAGTTCATCGCTTTTCCACTAAGCTACTGACGCTGTTATCCAACAACTGCAAAAATGTGCATTGTAAGGCATTCTTATTATATCCTGTACAAATAAAGAATTTGCGCTGCCGGCAGCGCTGCTTACAGCTATGGAAAACGTTAAGCTGAATAACTTCTGTGTTTATTTTCCGATTGTTACCAAATTTTCAGCGATCATCTGGCTAGCTATAGTTATCATATAAACCGAAAATATGGCATCAAAATTGCGCTTGTAATCAATGTTTTTTTGATTTTCGGGGGCGGAAGGGGGCGTGGCCAAAATCCAAAATAAACTTGATCAGCGTGCAATAATAACACATTTTGTCATCAAATTTGGTAGTCCTAGCTCTTATATTAGCTGAGATCTAGATTTTCACACTGACAGACAGACGGACAGATGGACATGGCTGTATCGACTCGGCTGATGATCCTGAGTCAGAATATATAAACTTTACGGGATCGGAGGTGTCTCCTTATGCCTGTTACATACATTTTCGGTTTAAACAAAAGTAATAATACCCTTCTACTCTATGAGTACCGGGTATAAAAATATAAGAAAAAGCTGCCCTCTAACAATCGCAGCTGATTTAAGAGACTGTCACTTCTCCACTTGTTAACTAAGTTCATTGTGAGCAATTAAAAAAGTTTTAAGTTAAATACACGACCACCAATTAATGCATATTCAAAATTTTAAGTACAAGTTCTTACAAAAAAAAAAAAAGAAAAAGCCTAAGCGGCATGAAATGGGAATCGAACCACGGGCCTGTCGGTTCAGGAGTTCATCACTTTTCCACTAAGCTACTGACGCTGTTATCCAACAACTTCAAAAATTTGCATTGTACGGCATTCTTATTATTTCCTGTACAAATAAAGAATTTGCGCTGCCGGCAGCGCTGCTTACAGCTATGGAAAACGTTAAGCTGAATAACTTCTGTGTTTATTTTCCGATTGTTACCAAGTTTTCAGAGATCATCTGGAACAATATGGCATCAAAATTGCGCTTGTAATCAATGTTTTTTCGATTTACTGGAGCGTAAGGGGGTGTGGCCAAAATGCAAAATAAACTTGATCAGCGTGCAATAATAACACATTTTGTCACCAAATTTGGTAGTCCTAGCTCTTATAATAGCTGAGATCTCGATTTTCACACGGACAAGGAGACGGACAGACGGACATGGCTGTATCGACTCGGCTGATGATCCTGAGCCAGAATATATAAACTTTACGGGATCGGAGGTGTCTCCTTATGCCTGTTACATACATTTTCGGTTTAAACAAAAGTAATAATACCCTTCTACTCTATGAGTAGCGGGTATAAAAATATAAGAAAAAGCTGCGCTCTAACAATCACACACAGCTGATTTAAGAGACTGTCACTTCTCCACTTTTTAACTAAGTTCATTGTGAGCAATTAAAAAAGTTTTAAATTAAATACACGACCACCAATTAATGCATATTCAAAATTTTAAGTAAAAGTTCTTACAAAAAAAAAAAAGAAAAAGCTTAAGCGGCATGAAATGGGGATCGAACCACGGGCCTGTCGGTTCAGGAGTTCATCGCTTTTCCACTAAGCTACTGACGCTGTTATCCAACAACTGGAAAAATTTGCATTGTACGGCATTCTTATTATTTCCTGTACAAATAAAGAATTTGCGCTGCCGGCAGCACTGCTTACAGCTATCGAAAACGTTAAGCTGAATAACTTCTGTGTTTATTATCCGATTGTTACCAAATTTTCAGAGATCATCTGGCTAGCTATAGTTATCATATAAACCGAAAATATGGCATCAAAATTGCACTTGTTATCAATGGTTTTTCGATTTTTCGGGGGCGGAAGGGGGCGTGGCCAAAATCCAAAATAAACTTGATCAGCGTGCAATAATAACACATATTGTCACCAAATTTGGTTGTCCTAGCTCTTATAATAGCTGAGATCTAGATTTTCACACGGACAGACAGACGGACATGGCTATATCGACTCGGCTGTTGATCCTGAGCCAGAATATATATACTTTATGGGGTCGGAGGTGTCTCCTTCTGCCTGTTACATACATTTTCGGTTTGAACAAAGTTATAATACCCTTCTACTCTATGAGTAGCGGGTATAAAAAAACATTTTTGCACACATTTAATTTTTTATGCGGGCGGGACTCGAACCCGTAAATGCATAATAGTACTGTTCGTTTTGCAGTCAACAACTTAACCCATTTCACCACCGTGCACGCACACCCATTCGACACAATGCTGCAAGCAGCGCTGCCGGCAGTGCTGCTTACAGCTATGGAAAATGTTAAGCTGAATAACTTCTGTGTTTATTATCCAATTGTTACCACATTTTCAAAGATCATTTGGCTAGCTATAGTTATCATGTAAACCGAAAATGAACAATATGGCGTCAAAATTGCGCTTGTAATCAGTGTTTTTTCGATTTACGGGGGCGGAAGGGATCGGAGCCAAAATCCAAAATAAACTTGATCAGCGTGCAATAATAACACATATTGTCACCAAATTTGGTAGTCCTAGCTCTTATAATAGCTGAGATCTTGATTTTCACACGGACAGACAGACGGACAGACGGACATGGCTATATCGACTCGGCTGTTGATCCTGAGCCAGAATATATATACTTTATGGGATCGGAGGTGTCTCCTTCTGCCTGTTACATACATTTTCGGTTTGAACAAAGTTATAATACCCTTCTACTCTATGAGTAGCGGGTATAAAAAGTTTTAAGTTAAATACACGACCACCAATTAATGCACATTCAAAATTTTAAGTAAAAGTTCTTACAAAAAAAGAAAAAGAAAAAGCCTAAGCGGCATGAAATGGGAATCGAACCACGGGCCTGTCGGTTCAGGAGTTCATCGCTTTTCCACTAAGCTACTGACGCTGTTATCCAACAACTGCAAAAATTTGCATTGTAAGGCATTCTTATTATATCCTGTACAAATAAAGAATTTGCGCTGCGGCAGCGCTGCTTACAGCTATGGAAAACGTTAAGCTGAATAACTTCTGTGTTTATTTTCCGATTGTTACCAAATTTTCAGCGATCATCTGGTTAGCTATAGTTATCATATAAACCGAAAATATGGCATCAAAATTGCGCTTGTAATAAATGTTTTTTCGATTTACGGGGGCGGAAGGGGGCGTGGCCAAAATTCAAAATAAACTTGATCAGCGTGCAATAATAACACATTTTGTCACCAAATTTGGTAGTCCTAGCTCTTAAATTAGCTGAGATCTAGATTTTCACACTGACAGACAGCCGGACAGACGGACAGGCAGACAGACGGACAGTCGGACATGGCTGTATCGACTAGGCTGATGATCCTGAGCCAGAATATATAAACTTTACGGGATCGGAGGTGTCTCCTTATGCCTGTTACATACATTTTCGGTTTAAACAAAAGTAATAATACCCTTCTACTCTATGAGTAGCGGGTATAAAAATATATGAAAAAGCTGCGCTCTAACAATCGCACACAGCTGATTTAAGAGACTATCACTTCTCCACTTGTTAACTAAGTTCATTGTGAGCAATTAAAAAAGTTTTAAGTTAAATACACGACCACCAATTAATGCATATTCAAAATTTGAAGTAAAAGTTCTTACAAAAAAAAAAAAGAAAAAGCTTAAGCGGCATGAAATGGGGATCGAACCACGGGCCTGTCGGTTCAGGAGTTCATCGCTTTTCCACTAAGCTACTGACGCTGTTATCCAACAACTGCAAAAATTTGCATTGTACGGCATTCTTATTATTTCCTGTACAAATAAAGAATTTGCGCTGCCGGCAGCACTGCTTACAGCTATCGAAAACGTTAAGCTGAATAACTTCTGTGTTTATTATCCGATTGTTACCAAATTTTCAGAGATCATCTGGCTAGCTATAGTTATCATATAAACCGAAAATATGGCATCAAAATTGCACTTGTTATCAATGGTTTTTCGATTTTTCGGGGGGCGGAAGGGGGCGTGGCCAAAATCCAAAATAAACTTGATCAGCGTGCAATAATAACACATATTGTCACCAAATTTGGTTGTCCTAGCTCTTATAATAGCTGAGATCTAGATTTTCACACGGACAGACAGACGGACATGGCTATATCGACTCGGCTGTTGATCCTGAGCCAGAATATATATACTTTATGGGGTCGGAGGTGTCTCCTTCTGCCTGTTACATACATTTTCGGTTTGAACAAAGTTATAATACCCTTCTACTCTATGAGTAGCGGGTATAAAAAAACATTTTTGCACACATTTAATGTTTGATGCGGGCGGGACTCGAACCCGTAAATGCATAATAGTACTGTTCGTTTTGCAGTCAACAACTTAACCCATTTCACCACCGTGCACGCACACCCATTCGACACAATGCTGCAAGCAGCGCTGCCGGCAGTGCTGCTTACAGCTATGGAAAATGTTAAGCTGAATAACTTCTGTGTTTGTTATCCAATTGTTACCACATTTTCAAAGATCATTTGGCTAGCTATAGTTATCATGTAAACCGAAAATGAACAATATGGCGTCAAAATTGCGCTTGTAATCAGTGTTTTTTCGATTTACGGGGGCGGAAGGGATCGGAGCCAAAATCCAAAATAAACTTGATCAGCGTGCAATAATAACACATATTGTCACCAAATTTGGTAGTCCTAGCTCTAATAATAGCTGAGATCTAGATTTTCACACTGACAGACAGACGGACAGTCGGACATGGCTGTATCGACTAGGCTGATGATCCTGAGCCAGAATATATAAACTTTACGGGATCGGAGGTGTCTCCTTATGCCTGTAACATGCATTTTCGGTTTAAACAAAAGTAATAATACCCTTCTACTCTATGAGTAGCGGGTATAAAAATATATGAAAAAGCTGCGCTCTAACAATCGCACACAGCTGATTTAAGAGACTATCACTTCTCCACTTGTTAACTAAGTTCATTGTGAGCAATTAAAAAAGTTTTAAGTTAAATACACGACCACCAATTAATGCATATTCAAAATTTGAAGTAAAAGTTCTTACAAAAAAAAAAAGAAAAAGCTTAAGCGGCATGAACTGGGAATCGAACCACGGGCCTGTCGGTTCAGGAGTTCATCGCTTTTCCACTAAGCTACTGACGCTGTTATCCAACAACTGAAAAAATTTGCATTGTAAGGCATTCTCATTATATCCTGTACAAATAAAGAACTTGCGCTGCCGGCAGCGCTGCTTACAGCTCTGGAAAACGTTAAGCTGAATAACTTCTGTGTTTATTATCCGATTGTTACCAAATTTTCAGCGATCATCTGGCTAGCTATAGTTATCATATAAACCGAAAATATGGCATCAAAATTGCGCTTGTAATCAATGTTTTTCGATTTACTGGGGCGTAAGGGGGCGTGGCCAAAATCCAAAATAAACTTGATCAGCGTGCAATAATAACACATTTTGTCACCAAATTTGGTAGTCCTAGCTCTTATAATAGCTGAGATCTAGATTTTCACACTGACAGACAGACGGACAGACAGTCGGACCTGGCTGTATCGACTAGGCTGATGATCCTGAGCCAGAATATATAAACTTTACGGGATCGGAGGTGTCTCCTTATGCCTGTTACATACATTTTCGGTTTAAACAAAAGTAATAAGACCCTTCTACTCTATGAGTAGCGGGTATAAAAATATATGAAAAAGCTGCGCTCTAACAATCGCACACAGCTGATTTAAGAGACTATCACTTCTCCACTTGTTAACTAAGTTCATTGTGAGCAATTAAAAAAGTTTTAAGTTAAATACACGACCACCAATTAATGCACATTCAAAATTTTAAGTACAAGTTCTTACAAAAAAAAAAAAAAGAAAAAGCCTAAGCGGCATGAAATGGGAATCGAACCACGGGCCTGTCGGTTCAGGAGTTCATCGCTTTTCCACTAAGCTACTGACGCTGTTATCCAACAACTGCAAAAATTTGCATTGTAAGGCATTCTCATTATATCCTGTACAAATAAAGAACTTGCGCTGCCGGCAGCGCTGCTTACAGCTCTGGAAAATGTTAAGCTGAATAACTTCTGTGTTTATTATCCGATTGTTACCAAATTTTCAGCGATCATCTGGCTAGCTATAGTTATCATATAAACTGAAAATATGGCATCAAAATTGCGCTTGTAATCAATGTTTTTCGATTTACTGGGGCGTAAGGGGGCGTGGCCAAAATCCAAAATAAACTTAATCAGCGTGCAATAATAACACATTTTGTCACCAAATTTGGTAGTCCTAGCTCTTATAATAGCTGAGATCTAGATTTTCACACTGACAGACAGACGGACAGACAGACAGACGGACAGTCGGACATGGCTGTATCGACTAGGCTGATGATCCTGAGCCAGAATATATAAACTTTACGGGATCGGAGGTGTCTCCTTATGCCTGTAACATGCATTTTCGGTTTAAACAAAAGTAATAATACCCTTCTACTCTATGAGTAGCGGGTATTAAAATATAAGAAAAAGCTGCGCTCTAACAATCGGACACAGCTGATTTAAGAGACTGTCACTTCTCCACTTTTTAACTAAGTTCATTGTGAGCAATTAAAAAAGTTTTAAGTTAAATACACGACCACCAATCAATGCATATTCAAAATTTTAAGTAAAAGTTCTTACAAAAAAAAAAAAGAAAAAGCTTAAGCGGCATGGACTGGGAATCGAACCACGGGCCTGTCGGTTCAGGAGTTCATCGCTTTTCCACTAAGCTACTGACGCTGTTATCCAACAACTGCAAAAATTTGCATTGTAAGGCATTCTAATTATTTCCTGTACAAATAAAGAATTTGCGCGGCCGGCAGCGCTGCTTACAGCTATCGAAAACGTTAAGCTGAATAACTTCTGTGTTTATTATCCGATTGTTACCAAATTTTCAGCGATCATCTGGCTAGCTATAGTTATCATATAAACCGAAAATATGGCATCAAAATTGCGCTTGTAATCAATGTTTTTTCGATTTACTGGGGCGTAAGGGGGCGTGGCCAAAATTCAAAATAAACTTGATCAGCGTGCAATAATAACACATTTTGTCACCAAATTTGGTAGTCCTAGCTCTTATATTAGCTAAAATCTAGATTTTCACACTGACAGACAGACGGACAGACGGACAGGCAGACAGACGGACAGTCGGACATGGCTGTATCGACTAGGCTGATGATCCTGAGCCAGAATATATAAACTTTACGGGATCGGAGGTGTCTCCTTATGCCTGTTACATACATTTTCGGTTTGAACAAAGTTATAATACCCTTCTACTCTATGAGTAGCGGGTATAAAAAGTTTTAAGTTAAATACACGACCACCAATTAATGCACATTCAAAATTTTAAGTACAAGTTCTTACAAAAAAAAAAAAGAAAAAGCCTAAGCGGCATGAAATGGGAATCGAACCACGGGCCTGTCGGTTCAGGAGTTCATCGCTTTTCCACTAAGCTACTGACGCTGTTATCCAACAACTACAAAAATTTGCATTGTAAGGCATTCTTATTATATCCTGTACAAATAAAGAATTTGCGCTGCGGCAGCGCTGCTTACATTTATGTAAAACGTTAAGCTGAATAAAGTCTGTGTTTATTTTCCGATTGTTACCAAATTTTCAGCGATCATCTGGTTAGCTATAGTTATCATATAAACCGAAAATATGGCATCAAAATTGCGCTTGTAATAAATGTTTTTTTGATTTACGGGGGCGGAAGGGGGCGTGGCCAAAATTCAAAATAAACTTGATCAGCGTGCAATAATAACACATTTTGTCACCAAATTTTGTAGTCCTAGCTCTTATATTAGCTAAAATCTAGATTTTCACACTGACAGACAGACGGACAGACGGACAGGCAGACAGACGGACAGTCGGACATGGCTGTATCGACTAGGCTGATGATCCTGAGCCAGAATATATAAACTTTACGGGATCGGAGGTGTCTCCTTATGCCTGTTACATACATTTTCGGTTTGAACAAAGTTATAATACCCTTCTACTCTATGAGTAGCGGGTATAAAAATGCTGGAAGCATTTTTCAAAGAACGTTTTGCGGGAGCAGATAGGTAAGACGTGCTATGTATACATAGATGACGTCATAATCTTCTCTGAAAATGAGTCCGATCATGTTATGCATATTGACTGGGTCCTGAAATGCCTCTGTGACGCCAACATGAAAGTCTCAAGAGAAAAGACCCATTTTTTCAAAGAAAGCGTAGAATACTTAGGCTTTATTGTAACAAAGGGCGGAGCTACAACGGACCCTGAAAAAGTGCGCGCTATTCGAGAGTTCGAAGAACCCAAAAGTTTGTACGCACTCAAGTCTTTTTTGGGTCTTCCCACTTACTATAGAAGATTTATTAAGGACTTTGCAGCGATTGCAAGATATAACAATTTCTATATCGTTCGCGGTCTCAGATAGGAATCCAAATGCCAAAATTATAAGATGGAAGGCCTTTATTGACGAACATAATGCCAAAATTTGTTATAAGCTCGGTAAAGAAAACTTTGTGGCAGACGCGCTTTCGCGCCAAAATATTAATGCTATGCATAACGAGATAGAGTCTGATGTTGCCACTATACACAGTGATATCGTTGACCTACACTATTGATGCCACAGATAAGCCGCTTAATTGCTTCAAGAACCAGATAATTCTGGAAGAAGCACAGTTTCCGTTGAAACGCACATTTGTGCTTTTCCGCGAGAAAATTAGGCACACCATATATTTCACTCGGGATGACGAAGCTCTCCGCGACCTGAAACAAGTGGTGCAACCAGGCGTGATAAATGCAATTCATTGCAATCTCCACACCTTGGCTTATATACAAGACGAATTGGTAAGGGTTTTTCCGGCAACTAAATTTTGGCATTGTAAAAACCTTGTAACTGACATTACTGACCAGAACGAACAAAGGGAACTCGTTATAACTGAGCGTAGTCGCGCCCATAGGGCCGCACAAGAAAATGTTAAACAAATTCTGCGCGACTATTATTTCCCAAAAATGTCTAAGCTGGTATCGGAGGTAATAGCGAACTGTAAGATATGCCCTAAAGCTAAGTATGATAGGCATCCAAAGAGACAACAGCTTGGTGGGACACCGGTACCAACATATGCCGGCGAGATGCTGCACATCGATATATTTTCTACTGATAAAAAACGGTTCTTAACATGTATCGATAAATTTTCTAAGTTTGCCATCACGCAGCCGATAGTATCTCGGTAAATTCCTTTCCGAAAACCAAGAGAATATATTGTGACAATGAAGCAGCATTCAATTCAGAGACTATCACGTCTCTTTTAAAAAACCAATTCGGGATTGAAGTGGTCAATGCGCCCCCGATGCATAGCTCATCGAACGGGCAGGTGGAACGCTTCCACAGTACATTATCAGAAATAGCGAGATGTCTTAAGTTAGAAAAGAAATTTGAGGACACAATTGAGCTTATAATGCAAGCGACCGTTAGGTACAACCGTACGATTCATTCGGTTACCGGGAAGAAGCCGATAGAGGTAATTCACGCGTCAACCGAAGAATTCAAGGAGAACATTAGGAGCAAAATAACTAACGCTCAACAGGCTCAGCTAGATCGAAATAATGCATCAAGGTAAAATAGGGTTTTTGAAGTAGGGGAAAAAGTATTTGTAAACAGTAATAAAAGATTGGGCAACAAGCTGACCGCCTTGGGTTCTGAGGAGACCATTCAAGCAGACCTAGGAACGTCTGTTCTTATTAAAGGGAGGGTGGTCCACAAGGACAACCTAAGGTAGCTGCTCATATTTTCTTTTTCTTTCATAAATCATAATAACCAAGTTAAGAATAGTATTTAAGAAAATGAGGAAAACTCATAGGATTAAATTGTCTCTTGCAGGTTCGTGGGCATCGTTCTTACTCTTTCCGCAGTTGTAAATGCGCGAATCACAGACTACTCGCATTCCAATTACATTCCCGTTATGGACGGAGAAGTAATGGTATGGGAGCAACGCAGCTATTTACGACATTTGACTAACCCTACAGAGTTCGCTTCGCTGTTAGACGAGACTGACAGATTGACAAATTTATTCCCCCAATCGCAAATGCGAAAACTTTTAGATATAGATATTGACCATGCCAGAAACTTGTTCTCCGCTTTAATAGTTCACCACCGTATAGCCAGAAGTATAGACTTTTTGGGTACCGTATTAAAGGTAGTAGCTGGAACACCAGACGCCGCAGATTTTGAAAGAATTAGAATGATTGAGTCCCAACTCATAGAATCCAACAATAGACAAGTGGTGATTAACACCATAGCACAAAAACGCATTAATGAGCTTACGGAGACCGTAAATAAATTACTTAAAGAAAGAAAGGGAGACCTTACAGACACACCCCACCTTTACGAGTCATTATTGGCAAGAAATAGAATGCTAATTTCGGAAATTCAGAATTTAATGTTGTCTATCACGTTAGCTAAATCTAATATTATAAATCCTAGTATTTTTGACCACGACGACTTAAAGTCCATTCTAATTGAACATCCCACAGAGGTGCCCATAGTCAACCTAATAGAAGTATCTAATATAAAGATCTTCAAGTCCCATTAATTGACTACCCCCAAATTAAGTTCATTTGCAAGAAAGTAACAATGTTTCCCGTGGCACACAAAAACATCATGCTCCAGCTGACAGACGACACAGTGTCGGAATGCACCAGCGGAATCATGGCTGTCACAGACTGCGCGACCACCAGCTACACCTCCTTCTGCAAATTAGCTGATCATGAAACCTGCGCCAGCGGCTTGCACTCGGGAGGTTCAGCTCTCTGCCATACTCAGGCCAGCCACCTTAAGCCGATTACATTGGTGGATGAGGGAACAATAATTATCAACGACCATCCGGCACAAGTCAGTACAGATGACGGATCAGAGAGATTGGTACGAGGCACAAATTTAAAAACGTTCCAGCGTCTAGCTATCATAAACGGGACCAAATACGTAAACCGCAAGATGGCATTAAGTAAGGCGCCAGGAGTAGCTACGTCCCCATTGCTGAACGTCATCGGCCATGACCCAGTACTAAGTCTACCACTACTGAACCGGATGAACGAGCATAACCTCCGAGTGATCCAAGAAGTTAAGGATCATGCAAAAGCCCAGTGGTCGCCCAAGGTCTGGGCGGGGTAGGAGTCAGGAGTCAGTCTGGTCTCCAGCGGTTCCATCCTTCTCTTCCTGATTCTGAGAAGAAGACGAGCGTCGAGGGAGATAAAAAAACTGATGGACTTATATGGAGTGTCCCGGGACGGCGCAACTTTAAAGAGGGAGCAGTTATCAAGTAACCCACGCACTCAGAGTGCCCAGCCCTCGCAGGGCATAGCGCTGACGCTGAAAGGCAGCAAGTCAGTGGCCGAGTAGCGGGCGTTGCGCTGATGCAATATGCTAAGCCAATGCCCGAGCAACAAAGTCAGCTATGGTAACATGATTCTTGCAAGTGTCGCAAGAGCATAGTTATGATTATGCTGAGTCGGCTTGCCGGCTATGACTTGGCTGCTCGAGCTCAAATTCTGTAGGTTAGTGGTTAAGCATTTTTGTATTCTTGATTCAGTTCTGTGTATGATTTAATAGAATAAACTCACCTTACTCCGGCAGCTAGCCGCACATAAGCAATTTATTGTAATTAATTGATATTACTGCTGAGCCACAAGGCCAATAGTATCTGAAGGTGAAGTCAAGCCTTCTAGCCTAATCCTCCTAAATAGTACCACGCCTCGTTGGAAGAAGGAAGATCAACTTTACTTACACGCACACACTATTCGGCACAATGCTGCTAGCAGAGCTGCTGGCAAAAGGAGTAAAAAGTATTGAAAACGTATAACTTTTATTAAGGTACCAAAAAAATCCAATATTTATCACTTAAACTGTAAAAATAATAATTCTACCTGTTGAGGACTATAAATCGAATACGTGCATGTAAAAAAACGATATGTGCCCTTTTAATGCCTCTTTATATACTTGAAAGAGTTCTACAGAACTCTAACTTTTAATAAATTTTGTTAAAATAAATAAGAAAGCTACAGTCGAGTGTGCTCGACTGTAATGTACCCGCTACCCAGCTGCTCGTACATCATTTATTTGCGGAACAAAAAAAAACGGCTACAATTATATTTTGACCGTAAAAGGCTATAGACTTACAATATTTATGCAAAGTCAAAATCTAAAATAAAAAAAAAAACATATTAGCACACATTTAATGTTTGATGCGGGCGGGACTCGAACCCGTAAATGCATAATAGTACTGTTCGTTTTGCAGTCCACAACTTAATCCATTTCACCACCGTACACGCACACACGATTCGGCACAATGCTGCAAGCAGCGCTGCCGGCAGCGCTGCTTACAGCTATGGAAAACGTTAAGCTGAATAACTTCTGTGTTTATTATCCGATTGTTACCAAGTTTTCAGAGATAATCTGGCTAGTTATAGTTATCATACAAACCGAAAATGAAGAATATGGCATCAAAATTGCGCTTGTAATCAATTTTTTTCGATTTACAGGGGCGGAAGGGGGCGTGGCCTCAATCCAAAATAAACTTGATCAGCGTGCAATAATAACACATACTGTCACCAAATTTGGTAGTTCTATAATAAATGAGATCTAGATTTTCACACGAACAGACAGACGGACAGACGGACAGACGGACATGGCTATATCGACTGGGCTGTTGATCCTGAGCAAGAATATATATACTTTATGGGGTCGGAGGTGTCTTCTTCTGCCTGTTACATACATTTTCGGTTTGAACAAAGTTATAATCTACTCTATGAGTAGCGGGTATAAAAAAAAAAACACATTTTTGCACACATTTAATTTTTGATGCGGGCGGGACTTCAACCTGTAAATGCATAATAGTACTGTTTGTTTTGCAGTCCACAACTTAACCCATTTCACCACCGTACACGCACACACGATTCGGCACAATGCTGCAAGCAGCGCTGCCGGCAGCTATGGAAAATGTTAAGCTGAACAACTTCTGTGTTTATTATCCGATGGTTACCTAATTTGCAGAGATCATCTGGTTAGCTATAGATATCATGCAAACAAGATCAAAATTGAACTTGTTATCAATCTTTTTTCGATTTAGGGGGGCGGAAGGGGGCGTGGCCAAAATCCAAAATAAACTTGATCAGCGTGCAATAATGACACATATTGTCACCAAATTTGGTAGTCCTAGCTCTTATAATAGCTGAGATCTAGATTTTCACACGGACAGACAGACGGACAGACGGACATGGCTATATCGACTCGGCTGTTGATCCTGAGCCAGAATATATACACTTTAGGGGGTCAGAGGTGTCTTCTTCTGCCTGTTACATACATTTTCGGTTTGAACAAAGTTATAATCTACTCTATGAGTAGCGGGTATAAAAAAAAACACATTTTTGCACACATTTTATTTTTGATGCGGGCGGGACTTGAACCTGTAAATGCATAATAGTACTGTTCGTTTTGCAGTCCACAACTTAACCCATTTCACCACCGTACACGCACACACGATACGGCACAATGCTGCAAGCAGCGCTGCCGGCAGCTATGGAAAATGTTAAGCTGAATAACTTCTGTGTTTATTATCCGATTGTTACCAAATTTTCAGAGATAACCTGGCTAGCTATAGTTATCATATAAACCGAAAATGAACAATATGGCATCAAAATTGCGCTTCTAATCAATTTTTTTCGATTTACAGGGGCGGAAGGAGGCGTGGCCAAAATCCAAAATAAACTTGATCAGCGTGCAATAATAACACATTTTGTCACGTCCTTGTGAAAATCCAGATATCAGTTATTATAAGAGCTAGAACTACCAAATTCGGTGAAAAAATGTGTTATTATTGCACGCTCATCAAGTTTATTTTGTATTTAGACCACGCCCACTTGCGCCCCCGCTTGATTACAAGCGCAATTTTAATGCCGTATTGTTTTTTTCGGTTTATATGATAACTATAGCTAGCCAGATGATCTCTGAAAATTTGGCAACAATCGGATGATAAACACAGAAGTTATGCAGCTTAACGTATTCCATAGTTGTAAGCAGCTCTGTTGGCAGCGCAGCTTGCAGCATTGTGCCGAATAGTGTGTGCTTGTACTGGGTGAAATGGGTTAAGTTGTGCACTGCAAAACGAACAGTACAACTATGCATTTACGGGTTCGAGTCCCGCCCGCATCAAAAATTAAATGTGTCCAAAAATTTTTTTTATACCCAATACTCATAGAGTAGAAGGGTATAATAACATTGTTCAAATCGAAAATGTACGTAACAGGCAGAAGGAGACATCTCCGACCCCATAAAGTATATATATTCCGGCTCAGGATCAACAGCCGAGTCAATATAGCCGTGTCCGTCTGTTCGTCTGTCCGTCCGTGTGAAAATCTAGATCTCAGCTATTATAAGAGCTAGAACTACCAAATTTGGTGACAAAATGTGTTATTATAGCACGCTCATCAAGTTTATTTTGGATTTAGGCCACGCGCCCTAAAATCGAAAAAAATTGACTACAATTGCAATTTTGACGCCATATTGTTTTTTATACCCGCTACTCATAGAGTAGAAGGGTATTATACCTATGCTTAAACCGAAAATGTATGTAACAGGCAGAAGGAGACATCTCCGACCCCATAAAGTATATATACTCTGGCTCAGGATCAACAGCCGAGTCGATATAGCCATGTCCGTCTGTCCGTCTGTCTGTCCGTGTGAAAATCTAGATCTCAGCTTTTATAAAAGCTAGAATTACCAAATTTGGTGACAGAATGTGTTATTATTGCACGCTGATCAAGTTTATTTTGGATTTTGGCCACGCCCCCTTCCGCCCCTATAAATCGAAAAAAAATGATTACAAACGCAATTTCGATGCCATAATGTTCAAGTTCGGTTTACATGATAACTATAGCTAGCCAGATGATCTCTGAAAATTTGGTAACAATCGGATAATAAACACAGAAGTTATGAAGCTTAACGTTTTCCATAGCTGTAAGCAGCGCTATCAGCAGCGCTGCATGCAGCATTATGCCGAATAGTGTGTGCGTGTACGGTGGTGAAATGGGTTAAGTTGTGGACTGCAAACCGAACAGTACTATTATGCGTTTACGGGTTCGAGTCCCGCCCGCATCAAAAGGTAAATGTGTGCAAAAATATTTCTATACCCGCTACTCATAGAGTAGAAGGGTATTATAACTTTGTTCAAACCGAAAATGTATGTTACAGGCAGAAGGAGACACCTCCGACCCCATAAATTATATATATTCTGGCTCAGGATCAACAGCCGAGTCGATATAGCCATGTCCGTCTGTCCGTCTGTCTGTCCGTGTGAAAATCTAGATCTCAGCTATTAGAAGAGCTAGAAATACCAATTTGGTGACAGTATGTGTTATTATTGCACGCTCATCAAGTTTATTTTGGATTTTGGCCACGCCCCCTTCCACCCCAGCAAATCGAAAAAAATTGAATTTAAGCGCAATTTTGATGCTTTATTGTTCATTTTCGGTTTATATTATAACTATAGCTAGCCAGATGATCTCTAAAAATTTGGTAACAATCGGGTAATAAACACAGAAGTTATTCAGCTTTACGTTTTTCATAGCTGTACGCAGCTCTGCCGGCAGTGCAAATTCTTTATTTGTACAGGAAATAATAAGTATGCCTTACAATGCAAATTTTTGCAATTGTTGGATAACAGCGTCAGTAGCTTAGTGGAAAAGCGATGAGCTCCTGAACCGACAGGCCCTTGGTTCGATTCCCATTTCATGCCGCTTAAGCTTTTTCTTGTTTTTTTAAGAACTTATACTTTAATTTTTGAATATGCATTAATTGGTGGTCGTGCATTTTATTTAACATTTTTTTTAATGGCCCACAATGAACTTAGTTAACAAGTGGAGAAGTGACAGTCTCATAAATCAGCTGTGTGCGATTGTTAGAGCGCAGCTTTTTCTTATATTTTTATACCCGCTACTCATAGAGTAGAAGGGTATTATAACTTTGTTCAAACCGAAAATGTATGTAACAGGCAGAAGGAGACACCTCCGACCCCATAAAGTATGTATATTCTGGCTCAGGATCAACAGCCGAGTCGATATAGCCATGTCCGTCTGTCCGTCTGTCTGTCCGTGTGAAAATCTAGATCTCAGCTATTATAAGAACTAGGACTACCAAACTTGGTGACAATATGTGTTATTATTGCACGCTGATCAAGTTTATTTTGGATTTTGGCCACGCCCCCTGCCGCCCCCGTAAATCGAAAAAACATTGATTGCAAGCGCAATTTTGATGCCATATTGTTCATTTTCGGTGTACATGATAACTATAGCTAGACAGATGATCTCTAAAAATTTGGTAACAATCGGATAATAAACACAGAAGTTATTTCATAGCTGTTTTCCATAGCTGTAAACAGCGCTGTCGGCAGCGCTGCTTGCAGCATTGTGCCGAATCGTGTGTGCGTGTACGGTGGTGAAATGGGTTAAGTTGTGGACTGCAAAACGAACAGAACTATTATGCATTTACGGGTCCGAGTCCCACCCGGATCAAAAATTAAGTGTGTGCAAAAAACTATTTTTTTTATTTTGGATTTCAACTTTGCATAAATGTTATAAGTCGATGGCCTTTTACGGTTAAAATATGATTGTAGCTGTTCTTTATTGTTCCGAAAATAATTATAGGCGCTACTTTTAGAGTAGAAGGGTATTATAACTTTGTTTAAACCGAAAATGTATGTAACAGGCAGAAGGAGACACCTCAGACCCCATAAAGTATATATATTCTGGCTAAGGATCAACAGCCGAGTCGATATAGCCATGTCCGTCTGTCTGTCTGTCTGTCCGTGTGAAAATTCAGATCTCAGCTATTATAAGAGCTAGAACTGCCAAATTTGGTGACAGTATGTGTTATTATTGCACGCTGATCAAGTTTTGTTTGGATTTTGGCCACGCCCCCTTCCGCCCCAGTAAATCTAAATTGTTTATATTTGGTTTACATGATAACTATAGCTAGCCAGATGATCTCTGAAAATTTGGTAACAATCGGATAATAAACACAGAAGTTATGCAGCTTAACGTTTTCCATAGCTGTAAGCAGCGCTATCAGCAGCGCTGCATGCAGCATTATGCCGAATAGTATGTGCGTGTACGGTGGTGAAATGGGTTAAGTTGTGGACTGCAAAACGAACAGTACTATTATGCGTTTACGGGTTCGAGTTCCGCCCGCATCAAAAGTTAAATGTGTGCAAAAATATTTTTATGCCCGCTGCTCTAAGAATAGAAGGGTATTATAACTTTGTTCAAACCGAAAATGTATGTAACAAGCAGAAGGAGACACCTCCGACCCCATAAAGTATATATATTCTGGTTCAGGATCAACAGCCGAGTCGATATAGCCATGTCCGTCTGTACCAAATTTGGTGACAGTATGTGTTATTATTGCACTCTGATCAAGTTTATTTTGGATTTTTGGCACGCCCCCTTCCGCCCCTGTAAATCGAAAAAAAAATTGATTTCAAGCGCAATTTTGATGCCGTGTTGTTAACTTTCGGTTTATATGATAACTATAGCTAGCCAGATGATCTCTAAAAATTTGGTAACAATCGGATAATAAACACAGAAGTTATTGAGCTTAACGTTTTCCATAGCTGTTAGCAGCGCTGCCGGCAGCGCAACTTTTTTATTTGTACAGGAAATAATAAGAATGCCTTGCAATGCAAATTTTTGCAGTTGTTGGATAACAGCGTCAGTAGCTTAGTGGAAAAGCGATGAACTCCTGAACCGACAGGCCTGTGGTTCGATTCCCTGTTCATGCCGCTAAGCTTTTTATACCCGCTACTCATAGAGTAGAAGGGTATTATAACTTTGTTCAAACCGAAAATGTGTGTAACAGGCAGAAGGAGACACCTCCGACCCCATAAAGTATATATATTCTGGCTCAGGATCAACAACCGAGTCGATGTAGCCATGTCCGTCTGTCTGTCTGTCTGTCTGTCCGTCTGTCTGTCCGTGTGAAAATCTAGATCTCAGCTATTATAAGAGCTACCAAATTTGGTGACAGTATGTGTTATTATTGCACGCTGATCAAGTTTATTTTGGACTTTGGCCACGCCCCTTCCGCCCCTGTAAATCTAAAAAAATTGATTACAAGCGCAATTTTGATGCCATATTGTTTATATTCGGTTTACATGATAACTATAGCTATCCAGATGATCTCTAAAAATTTGGTAACAATCGGATGATAAACACAGAAGTTATGCAGCTTAACGTTTTCCATAGCTGTAAGCAGCGCTATCAGCAGCGCTCCATGCAGCATTATGCCGAATAGTGTGTGCGTGTACGATGGTGAAATGGGTTAAGTTGTGGATTGCAAAACGAACAGTAATATTATGCGTTCACGGGTTCGAGTTCCACCCGCATCAAAAGTTAAATGTGTGCAAAAATATTTTAATGCCCGCTACTCAAAAAGTAGAAGGGTATTATAACTTTGTTCAAATCGAAAATGTATGTAACAGGCAGAAGGAGACACCTCCGACCCCATAAAGTATATATATTCTGGCTCAGGATCAACAGCCGAGTCGATATAGCCATGTCCGTCTGTACCAAATTTGGTGACAGTATGTGTTATTATTGCACTCTGATCAAGTTTATTTTGGATTTTGGGCACGCCCCCTTCCGCCCCTGTAAATTGAAAAAAAATTGACTTCAAGCGCAATTTTGATGCCGTATTGTTTATATTCGGGTTACATGATAACTATAGCTATCCAGATGAACTCTGAAAATTTGGTAACAATCGGATAATAAACACAGAAGTTATGCAGCTTAACGTTTTCCATAGCTGTAAGCAGCGCTATCAGCAGCGCAAGTTCTTTATTTGTACAGGAAATAATAAGAATGCCTTAAAATGCAAATTTTTGCAGTTGTTGGATAACAGCGTCAGTAGCTTAGTGGAAAAGCGATGAACTCCTGAACCGACAAGCCCGTGGTTCGATTCCCTGTTCATGCCGCTTAAGCTTTTTATACCCGCTACTCATAAAGCAGAAGGGTATTATAAGTTTGTTCAAACCGAAAATGTATGTAACAGGCAGAAGGAGACATCTCCGACCCCATAAAGTATATATATTCTGGCTCAGGATCAACAGCCGAGTCGATGTAGCCATGTCCATCTGTCTGTCTGTCCGTCTGTCCGTCTGTCTGTCCGTGTAAAAATCTAGATCTCAGCTATTATAAGAGCTACCAAATTTGGTGACAGTATGTGTTATTATTGCACGCTGATCAAGTTTATTTTGGATTTTGGCCACGCCCCCTTCCGCCCCTGTAAATCCAAAAAAATTGATTACAAGCGCAATTTTGATGCCATATTGTTTATATTCGGTTTGCACGATAACTATAGCTATCCAGATGATCTCTGAAAATTTGGTAACAATCGGATAATAAACACAGAAGTTATGCAGCTTAACGTTTTCCACAGCTGTAAGCAGCGCTATCAGCAGCGCTGCATGCAGCATTATGCCGGATAGTGTGTGCGTGTACGGTGGTGAAATGGGTTAAGTTGTGGACTGCAAAACGAACAGTCCTATTATGCGTTTACGGATTCGAGTTCCGCCCGCACCAAAACTTAAATGTGTGCAAAAATATTTTAATGCCCGCTACTCGAAGAGTAGAAGGGTATTATAACTTTGTTCAAATCGAAAATGTATGTAACAGGCAGAAGGAGACACCTCCGACCCCATAAAGTATATATATTCTGGCTCAGGATCAACAGCCGAGTCAATATAGCCATGTCCGTCTGTACCAAATTTGGTGGCAGTATGTGTTATTATTGCACTCTGATCAAGTTCATTTTGGATTTTGGGCACGCCCCCTTCCGCCCCTGTAAATCGAAAAAAAATTGATTTCAAGCGCAATTTTGATGCCGTATTGTTCATAACTATAGCTTGCCAGATGATCTCAAAAACTTTGGTAACAATCGGATAATAAACACAGAAGTTATTCAGCTTAACGTTTTCCATAGCTGTAAGCAGCGCTGCCGGCAGCGCAAATTCTTTATTTGTACAGGAAATAATAAGAATGCCTTACAATGCAAAATTTTTGCAGTTGTTGGATAAGAGCGACAGCAGCTTAGTGGAAAAGCGATGAACCCCTGAACCGACAGGCCCGTGGTTCGATTCCCACTTCATGCCGCTTAAGCTTTTACTTTTTTCATACCCGCTACTCATAGAGTAGAAGGGTATTATAATTTTATTCAAGGCGAAAATGTATGTAACAGGCAGAAGGAGACACCTCCGACCCCATAAAGTATATATATTCTGGCTCAGGATCAACAGCCAAGTCGATATAGCCATGTCCGTCTGTCTGTCTGTCCGTCTGTCTGTCCGTGTGAAAATCTAGATCTCGGCTATTGTAAGAGCTACCAAATTTGATGACAGTATGTGTTATTATTGCACTCTGATCAAGTTTATTTTGGATTTTGGGCACGCCCCCTTCCGCCCCTGTAAATCGAAAAAAATTTTTTACAAGCGCAATTTTAATGCCATATTGTTCATTATACCCGCTACTCATAGAGTAGAAGGGTATTATAACTTTGTTCAAACCGAAAATGTATGTAACAGGCAGAAGGAGACACCTCCGACCCCATAAAGTATATATATTCTGGCTTAGGATCAACAGCCGAGTCGATATAGCCATGTCCGTCTGTCCGTCTGTCCGTCTGTACGTCTGTAAGTCTAGATCTCAGCTATTACAAAAGGTAGAGACACCTAATTTCCTGTATACCATAGGTAGATCAAGTTTATTTTCAATTTTCGATGTCGCGCCTACCGCCCACGCAAAACGATTATTACGATTATTAGGAAAAGTAGTGAAGTTATGGCTTTCTGCTTTGGTATAAACATAGATAATTACAATATAAATCTATTTTCAAAATTACAATCCGATCGAACAATAAACACAGAAGATATTCATCTAAACGTTTTCCATAGTTACACTCTTTGCGCCTTTGCAGCATATCGTGACGTCATCGTCAAATTTCCACATTTTTCCTAAATTTGCGTATTATTTAAAATTCATTAAGAATATTTAAAGCTTTTAAAAATGTTTTAAAAATATTAACTGTCAATTTTCTTAATTTCACAATATTTAAAAATTTCTATAATTTATTAAAATTTTTTTTTATACTTCCCACTTTTCCATAGTTTCGTAATTTTTAAAATTGCTTATCAATGAAAAAGGGATTAACTCTTTGTTTCCCTTTTGATTTTTTTTGCCTTTCTTATCATTTCTAATATTCTAATATTCTATTCTAATATTCAGTTACCACTGTATTTAGTTAGTGGTTTCGGCACCTTTAGCAGTACGAGATGTTGTGCCAGCGCTGACACTTTTGATTGAATTCCCAGCAGCATGCGTTGCAAGACTCCCCATACAGCGCCAACTGCCTGCGCCAACTACCTGTGCCTGCATCTCCGTGTACGTCGGCGTCGATTGTAATCAACACGCTGGGATCAATCAGCAAACTTTAAAACTGAACGCCACACAGCAGTAAGCTCGAATGAATCCATCAAACGTATCAATCATGATGACAGGTCACAGTGCGAGCACAGTATAACTGGAAAAGACCAGGCCAGACCAGACACAGGCAGGACCAGGCAACAGGCTGCAGGTCCAGTTTTAGCTTTTCCTAACATGTCTGTGAAACGTCTCAGTTGTTGTTTTTGTTGTAGTTGGCGTTGCCTCACTTGTGAAGTCTCCACGCGCGTTGCGCCCATTAAATTCGAATAATCTTAGTTGTTGTTGCTTTTTATACCCGCTACTCATAGAGTAGATGGGTATTATAACTTTGTTCAAACCGAAAATGTATGTAACAGGCAGAAGGAGACACCTCAGACCCCATAAAGTATATATATTCTGGCTCAGGATCAACAGCCGAGTCGATATAGCCATGTCCGTCTGTCCGTCTGTCTGTCCGTGTGAAAATCTAGATCTCAGCCATTATAAGAGCTAGGACAACCAAATTTGGTGCCAATATGTGTTATTATTGCACGCTGATCAAGTTTATTTTGGATTTTGGCCACGCCCCCTTCCGCCCCCGCAAATCGAAAAAACATTGATAACAAGTGCAATTTTGATGCCATATTGTTCATTTTCGGTTTACATGATAACTATAGCTAGCCAGATGATCTCTGAAAATTTGGTAACAATCGGATAATAAACAAAGATGTTATTCAGCTTAACGTTTTCCACAGCTGTAAGCAGCACTGCCGGCAGCGCTGCTTGCAGCATTGTGCCGAATCGTGTGTGCGTGTACGGTGGTGAAATGGGTTAAGTTGTGGACTGCAAAACGAACAGTACTATTATGCATTTACGGGTTCGAGTCCCGCCCGCATCAAAAGGTAAATGTGTGCAAAAATGTTTTTATACCCGCTACTCATAGAGTAGAAGGGTATTATAACTTTGTTCAAACCGAAAATGTATGTAACAGGCAGAAGGAGACACCTCCGACCCCATAAAGTATATATATTCTGGCTCAGGATCAACAGCCGAGTCGATATAGCCATGTCCGTCTGTCAGTCTGTCTGTCCGTGTGAAAATCTAGATCTCAGCTACTATAAGAGCTAGGCCAACCAAATTTGGTGACAATATGTGTTATTATTGCACGCTGATCAAGTTTATTTTGGATTTGGCCACGCCCCCTTCCACCCCCGCAAATCGAAAAAACATTGATAACAAGTGCAATTTTGATGCCATATTTTCGGTTCATATGATAACTATAGCTAGCCAGATGATCGTTGAAAATTTGGTAACAATCGGATAATAAGCACAGAAGTTATTCAGCTGAACGTTTTCGATAGCTGTAAGCAGCGCTGCCGGCCGCGCAAATTCTTTATTTGTACAGGAAATAATAAGAATGCCTTACAATGCAAATTTTTTCAGTTGTTGGATAACAGCGTCAGTAGCTTAGTAGAAAAGCAATGAACTCCTGAACCGACAGGCCGATTCCCAGTTCATGCCGCTTAAGCTTTTTCTTTTATTTTTTGTAAGAACTTTTACTTAAAATTTTGAATATGCATTAATTGGTGGTCGTGTATTTAACTTAAAACTTTTTTAACTGCTCACAATGAACTTAGTTAAAAAGTGGAGAAGTGACAGCCTCTTAAATCAGCTGTGTGCGATTGTTAGAGCGCAGCTTTTTCTTATGTTTTTATACCCGCTACTCATAGAGTAGAAGGGTATTATTACTTTTGTTTAAACCGAAAACGTATGTAACAGGCATAAGGAGACACCTCCGATCCCGTAAAGTTTATATATTCTGGCTCAGGATCATCAGCCGAGTCGATACAGCCATGTCCGTCTGTCCGTCTGTCTGTCTGTGTGAAAATCTAGATCTCAGCTATTATAAGAGCTAGGACTACCAAATTTGGTGACAAAATGTGTTATTATTGCACGCTGATCAAGTTTATTTTGGATTTTGGCCACGCCCCCTTACGCCCCAGTAAATCGAATAAACATTGATTACAAGCGCAATTTTGATGCCATATTTTCGGTTCATATGATAACTATAGCTAGCCAGATGATCGTTGAAAATTTGGTAACAATCGGATAATAAACACAGAACTTATTCAGCTTAACGTTTTCCAAAGCTGTAAGCAGCGCTGCCGGCAGCGCAAGTTCTTTATTTGTACAGGATATAATAAGAATGCCTTACAATGCAAATTTTTGCAGTTGTTGGCTAACAGCTTCAGTAGCTTAGTGGAAAAGCGATGAACTCCTAAACCGACAGGCCCGTGGTTCGATTCCCAGTTCATGCCGCTTAAGCTGTGTCTTTTTTTTTTGTAAGAACTTTTACTTCAAATTTTGAACATGCATTAATTGGTGGTCGTGTATTTAACTTAAAACTTTTTTAATTGCTCACAATGAACGTAGTTAACAAGTGGAGAAGTGACAGTCTCTTAAATCAGCTGTGTGCGATTGTTAGAGCGCAGCTTTTTCATATATTTTTATACCCGCTACTCATAGAGTAGAAGGGTATTATTACTTTTGTTTAAACCGAAAATGCATGTAACAGGCATAAGGAGACACCTCCGATCCCGTAAAGTTTATATATTCTGGCTCAGGATCATCAGCCTAGTCGATACAGCCATGTCCGACTGTCCGTCTGTCTGTCAGTGTGAAAATCTAGATCTCAGCCATTATAAGAGCTAGGACAACCAAATTTGGTGCCAATATGTGTTATTATTGCACGCTGATCAAGTTTATTTTGGATTTTGGCCACGCCCCCTTCCGCCCCCGCAAATCGAAAAAACATTGATAACAAGTGCAATTTTGATGCCATATTGTTCATTTTCGGTTTACATGATAACTATAGCTAGCCAGATGATCTCTGAAAATTTGGTAACAATCGGATAGTAAACAAAGATGTTATTCAGCTTAACGTTTTCCACAGCTGTAAGCAGCACTGCCGGCAGCGCTGCTTGCAGCATTGTGCCGAATCGTGTGTGCGTGTACGGTGGTGAAATGGGTTAAGTTGTGGACTGCAAAACGAACAGTACTATTATGCATTTACGGGTTCGAGTCCCGCCCGCATCAAAAATTAAATGTGTGCAAAAATGTTTTTATACCCGCTACTCATAGAGTAGAAGGGTATTATAACTTTGTTCAAACCGAAAATGTATGTAACAGGCAGAAGGAGACACCTCCGACCCCATAAAGTATATATATTCTGGCTCAGGATCAACAGCCGAGTCGATATAGCCATGTCCGTCTGTCAGTCTGTCTGTCCGTGTGAAAATCTAGATCTCAGCTACTATAAGAGCTAGGACAACCAAATTTGGTGACAATATGTGTTATTATTGCACGCTGATCAAGTTTATTTTGGATTTGGCCACGCCCCCTTCCGCCCCCGCAAATCGAAAAAACATTGATAACAAGTGCAATTTTGATGCCATATTTTCGGTTCATATGATAACTATAGCTAGCCAGATGATCGTTGAAAATTTGGTAACAATCGGATAATAAGCACAGAAGTTATTCAGCTGAACGTTTTCGATAGCTGTAAGCTGCGCTGCCGGCCGCGCAAATTCTTTATTTGTACAGGAAATAATAAGAATGCCTTACAATGCAAATTTTTTCAGTTGTTGGATAACAGCGTCAGTAGTTTAGTAGAAAAGCAATGAACTCCTGAACCGACAGGCCGATTCCCAGTTCATGCCGCTTAAGCTTTTTCTTTTTTGTTTTGTAAGAACTTTTACTTAAAATTTTGAATATGCATTAATTGGTGGTCGTGTATTTAACTTAAAACTTTTTTAACTGCTCACAATGAACTTAGTTAAAAAGTGGAGAAGTGACAGTCTCTTAAATCAGCTGTGTGCGATTGTTAGAGCGCAGCTTTTTCTTATGTTTTTATACCCGCTGCTCATAGAGTAGAAGGGTATTATTACTTTTGTTTAAACCGAAAACGTATGTAACAGGCATAAGGAGACACCTCCGATCCCGTAAAGTTTATATATTCTGGCTCAGGATCATCAGCCGAGTCGATACAGCCATGTCCGTCTGTCCGTCTGTCTGTCCGTGTGAAAATCTAGATCTCAGCTATTATAAGAGCTAGGACTACCAAATTTGGTGACAAAATGTGTTATTATTGCACGCTGATCAAGTTTATTTTGGATTTTGGCCACGCCCCCCTTACGCCCCAGTAAATCGAATAAACATTGATTACAAGCGCAATTTTGATGCCATATTTTCGGTTCATATGATAACTATAGCTAGCCAGATGATCGTTGAAAATTTGGTAACAATCGGATAATAAACACAGAACTTATTCAGCTTAACGTTTTCCAAAGCTGTAAGCAGCGCTGCCGGCAGCGCAAGTTCTTTATTTGTACAGGATATAATAAGAATGCCTTACAATGCAAATTTTTGCAGTTGTTGGCTAACAGCTTCAGTAGCTTAGTGGAAAAGCGATGAACTCCTAAACCGACAGGCCCGTGGTTCGATTCCCAGTTCATGCCGCTTAAGCTTTGTCTTTTTTTTTTTGTAAGAACTTTTACTTCAAATTTTGAACATGCATTAATTGGTGGTCGTGTATTTAACTTAAAACTTTTTTAATTGCTCACAATGAACGTAGTTAACAAGTGGAGAAGTGACAGTCTCTTAAATCAGCTGTGTGCGATTGTTAGAGCGCAGCTTTTTCATATATTTTTATACCCGCTACTCATAGAGGTGAAGGGTATTATTACTTTTGTTTAAACCGAAAATGCATGTAACAGGCATAAGGAGACGTTTATATATTCTGGCTCAGGATCATCAGCCTAGTCGATACAGCCATGTCCGACTGTCCGTCTGTCCGTCTGTCTGTCAGTGTGAAAATCTAGATCTCAGCTAATATAAGAGCTAGGACTACTAAATTTGGTGACAAAATGTGTTATTATTGCACGCTGATCAAGTTTATTTTGGATTTTGGCCACGCCCCCTTCCGCCCCCGTAAATCGAAAAAACATTGATTACAAGCGCAATTTTGATGCCACATTTTCGGTTTATATGATAACTATAGCTAGCCAGATGATCTCTGAAAATTTGGTAACAATCGGATAATAAACACAGAAGTTATTCAGCTTAACGTTTTCGATAGCTGCAAGCAGTGCTGCCGGCAGCGCAAATTCTTTATTTGTACAGGAAATAATAAGAATGCCCTACAATGCAAATTTTTGCAGTTGTTGGATAACAGCGTCAGTACCTTAGTGAATGAACTCCTGAACCGACAGGCCCGTGGTTCGATTCTCATTTCATGCCGCTTAAGCTGTTTCTTTTTTTTTTGTAAGAACTTTTACTTCAAATTTTGAATATGCATTAATTGGTGGTGGACTTAAAACTTTTTTAATTGCTCACAATGAAGTTAGTTAACAAGTGGAGAAGTGACAGTCTCTTAAATCAGCTGTGTGCGATTGTTAGAGCGCAGCTTTTTCTTATATTTTAATACCCGCTACTCATAGAGTAGAAGGGTATTATTACTTTTGTTTAAACCGAAAATGTATGTAACAGGCATAAGGAGACACCTCCGATCCCGTAAAGTTTATATATTCTGGCTCAGGATCATCAGCCTAGTCGATACAGCTATGTCCGTCTGTCCGTCTGTCTGTCCGTGTGAAAATCTAGATCTCAGCTATTATAAGAGCTAGGACTACCAAATTTAGTGACAAAATGTGTTATTATTGCACGCTGATCAAGTTTATTTTGGATTTTGGCCACACCCCCTTACGCTCCAGTAAATCGAAAAAAAAAACATTGATTACAAGCGCAATTTTGATGCCATATTGTTCATTATGTTTACATAATAACTATAGCTAGCCAGATGATCTCTGAAAATTTGGTAACAATCGGAAAATAAACACAGAAGTTATTCAGCTTAACGTTTTCCATAGCTGTAAGCAGCGCTGCCGGCAGCACAAATTCTTTATTTGTACAGGAAATAATAAGAATGCCCTACAATGCAAATTTTTGCAGTTGTTGGATAACAGCGTCAGTAGCTTTGTGAATGAACTCCTGAACCGACAGGCCCGTGGTTCGATTCCCATTTCATGCCGCTTAAGCTTTTTCTTTTTTTTTTTTTGTAAGAACTTTTACTTAAAATTTTGAATATGCATTAATTGGTGGTGGATTTAAAACTTTTTTAATTGCTCACAATGAAGTTAGTTAACAAGTGGAGAAGTGACAGTCTCTTAAATCAGCTGTGTGCGATTGTTAGAGCGCAGCTTTTTCTTATATTTTAATACCCGCTACTCATAGAGTAGAAGGGTATTATTACTTTTGTTTAAACCGAAAATGTATGTAACAGGCATAAGGAGACTCCTCCGACCGTGAAAATCTAGATCTCAGCTAATATAAGAGCTAGGACTACGAAATTTGGTGACAAAATGTGTTATTATTGCACGCTGATCAAGTTTATTTTGGATTTTGGCCACGCCCCCTTCCGCCCCCGTAAATCGAAAAAACATTGATTACAAGCGCAATTTTGATGCCATATTTTCGGTTTATATGATAACTATAGCTAGCCAGATGATCGCTGAAAATTTGGTAACATTCGGATAATAAACACAGAAGTTATTCATCTTAACGTTTTCCAGAGCTGTAAGCAGCGCTGCCGGCAGCGCAAGTTCTTTATTTGTACAGGATATAATAAGAATGCCTTACAGTGCAAATTTTTGCAGTTGTTGGATAACAGCGTCAGTAGCTTAGTGGAAAAGCGATGAACTCCTGAACCGACAGGCCCGTGGTTCGATTCCCAGTTCATGCCGCTTAAGCTTTGTCTTTTTTTTTTTTGTAAGAACTTTTACTTCAAATTTTGAATATGCATTAATTGGTGGTCGTGTATTTAACTTAAAACTTTTTTAATTGCTCACAATGAACTTAGTTAACAAGTGGAGAAGTGACAGTCTCTTAAATCAGCTGTGTGCGATTGTTAGAGCGCAGCTTTTTCATATATTTTTATACCCGCTACTCATAGAGTAGAAGGGTATTATTACTTTTGTTTAAACCGAAAATGCATGTAACAGGCATAAGGAGACACCTCCGATCCCGTAAAGTTTATACATTCTGGCTCAGGATCATCAGCCTAGTCGATACAGCCATGTCCGACTGTCCGTCTGTCTGTCTGTCCGTCTGTCCATCTGTCTGTCAGTGGGAAAATCTAGATCTCAGCTAATATAAGAGCTAGGACTACCAAATTTGGTGACAAAATGTGTTATTATTGCACGCTGATCAAGTTTATTTTGGATTTTGGCCACGCCCCCTTCCGCCCCCGTAAATCGAAAAAACATTGATTACAAGCGCAATTTTGATGCCACATTTTCGGTTTATATGATAACTATAGCTAGCCAGATGATCTCTGAAAATTTGGTAACAATCGGATAATAAACACAGAAGTTATTCAGCTTAACGTTTTCGATAGCTGCAAGCAGTGCTGCCGGCAGCGCAAATTCTTTATTTGTACAGGAAATAATAAGAATGCCCTACAATGCAAATTTTTGCAGTTGTTGGATAACAGCGTCAGTAGCTTAGTGAATGAACTCCTGAACCGACAGGCCCGTGGTTCGATTCCCATTTCATGCCGCTTAAGCTTTTTCTTTTTTTTTTTTGTAAGAACTTTTACTTAAAATTTTGAATATGCATTAATTGGTGGTCGTGTATTTAACTTAAAACTTTTTTAATTGCTCACAATGAACTTAGTTAACAAGTGGAGAAGTGACAGTCTCTTAAATCAGCTGTGTGCGATTGTTAGAGCGCAGCTTTTTCTTATATTTTAATACCCGCTACTCATAGAGTAGAAGGGTATTATTACTTTTGTTTAAACCGAAAATGTATGTAACAGGCATAAGGAGACACCTCCGATCCCGTAAAGTTTATATATTCTGGCTCAGGATCATCAGCCGAGTCGATACAGCCATGTCCGTCTGTCTGTCCGTGTGAAAATCGAGATCTCAGCTATTATACGAGCTAGGACTACCAAATTTGGTGACAAAATGTGTTATTATTGCACGCTGATCAAGTCTATTTTGGATTTTGGCCACACCTCTTACGCCCCCCTAAATCGAAAAAACATTGATTACAAGCGCAATTTTGATGCCATATTGTTCATTTTCGGTTTATATGATAACTATAGCTAGCCAGATGATCGCTGAACATTTGGTAACAATCGGATAATAAACACAGAAGTTATTCAGCTTAACGTTTTCCAGAGCTGTAAGCAGCGCTGCCGGCAGCGCAAGTTCTTTATTTGTACAGGATATAATAAGAATGCCTTACAATGCAAATTTTTGCAGTTGTTGGATAACAGCGTCAGTAGATTAGTGGAAAAGCGATGAACTCCTAAACCGACAGGCCCGTGGTTCGATTCCCATTTCATGCCGCTTAAGCTTTGTCTTTTTTTTTTTTTGTAAGAACTTTTACTTCAAATTTTGAATATGCATTAATTGGTGGTCGTGTATTTAACTTAAAACTTTTTTAATTGCTCACAATGAACTTAGTTAACAAGTGGAGAAGTGACAGTCTCTTAAATCAGCTGTGTGCGATTGTTAGAGCGCAGCTTTTTCATATATTTTTATACCCGCTACTCATAGAGTAGAAGGGTATTATTACTTTTGTTTAAACCGAAAATGCATGTAACAGGCATAAGGAGACACCTCCGATCCCGTAAAGTTTATACATTCTGGCTCAGGATCATCAGCCTAGTCGATACAGCCATGTCCGACTGTCCGTCTGTCTGTCTGTCCGTCTGTCCATCTGTCTGTCAGTGGGAAAATCTAGATCTCAGCTAATATAAGAGCTAGGACTACCAAATTTGGTGACAAAATGTGTTATTATTGCACGCTGATCAAGTTTATTTTGGATTTTGGCCACGCCCCCTTCCGCCCCCGTAAATCGAAAAAACATTGATTACAAGCGCAATTTTGATGCCACATTTTCGGTTTATATGATAACTATAGCTAGCCAGATGATCTCTGAAAATTTGGTAACAATCGGATAATAAACACAGAAGTTATTCAGCTTAACGTTTTCGATAGCTGCAAGCAGTGCTGCCGGCAGCGCAAATTCTTTATTTGTACAGGAAATAATAAGAATGCCCTACAATGCAAATTTTTGCAGTTGTTGGATAACAGCGTCAGTAGCTTAGTGAATGAACTTCTGAACCGACAGGCCCGTGGTTCGATTCCCATTTCATGCCGCTTAAGCTTTTTCTTTTTTTTTTTTGTAAGAACTTTTACTTAAAATTTTGAATATGCATTAATTGGTGGTGGATTTAAAACTTTTTTAATTGCTCACAATGAAGTTAGTTAACAAGTGGAGAAGTGACAGTCTCTTAAATCAGCTGTGTGCGATTGTTAGAGCGCAGCTTTTTCTTATATTTTAATACCCGCTACTCATAGAGTAGAAGGGTATTATTACTTTTGTTTAAACCGAAAATGTATGTAACAGGCATAAGGAGACACCTCCGATCCCGTAAAGTTTATATATTCTGGCTCAGGATCATCAGCCTAGTCGATACAGCCATGTCCGACTGTCCGTCTGTCCGTCTGTCTGTCAGTATGAAAATCTAGATCTCAGCTAATATAAGAGCTAGGACTACCAAATTTGGTGACAAAATGTGTTATTATTGCACGCTGATCAAGTTTATTTTGGATTTTGGCCACGCCCCCTTCCGCCCCCGTAAATCGAAAAAACATTGATTACAAGCGCAATTTTGATGCCACATTTTCGGTTTATATGATAACTATAGCTAGCCAGATGATCTCTGAAAATTTGGTAACAATCGGATAATAAACACAGAAGTTATTCAGCTTAACGTTTTCGATAGCTGCAAGCAGTGCTGCCGGCAGCGCAAATTCTTTATTTGTACAGGAAATAATAAGAATGCCCTACAATGCAAATTTTTGCAGTTGTTGGATAACAGCGTCAGTAGCTTAGTGAATGAACTCCTGAACCGACAGGCCCGTGGTTCGATTCCCAGTTCATGCCGCTTAAGCTTTGTCTTTTTTTTTTGTAAGAACTTTTACTTCAAATTTTGAATATGCATTAATTGGTGGTCGTGTATTTAACTTAAAACTTTTTTAATTGCTCACAATGAACTTAGTTAACAAGTGGAGAAGTGACAGTCTCTTAAATCAGCTGTGTGCGATTGTTAGAGCGCAGCTTTTTCATATATTTTTATACCCGCTACTCATAGAGTAGAAGGGTATTATTACTTTTGTTTAAACCGAAAATGCATGTAACAGGCATAAGGAGACACCTCCGATCCCGTAAAGTTTATACATTCTGGCTCAGGATCATCAGCCTAGTCGATACAGCCATGTCCGACTGTCCGTCTGTCTGTCTGTCCGTCTGTCCATCTGTCTGTCAGTGGGAAAATCTAGATCTCAGCTAATATAAGAGCTAGGACTACCAAATTTGGTGACAAAATGTGTTATTATTGCACGCTGATCAAGTTTATTTTGGATTTTGGCCACGCCCCCTTCCGCCCCCGTAAATCGAAAAAACATTGATTACAAGCGCAATTTTGATGCCACATTTTCGGTTTATATGATAACTATAGCTAGCCAGATGATCTCTGAAAATTTGGTAACAATCGGATAATAAACACAGAAGTTATTCAGCTTAACGTTTTCGATAGCTGCAAGCAGTGCTGCCGGCAGCGCAAATTCTTTATTTGTACAGGAAATAATAAGAATGCCATACAATGCAAATTTTTGCAGTTGTTGGATAACAGCGTCAGTAGCTTAGTGAATGAACTCCTGAACCGACAGGCCCGTGGTTCGATTCCCATTTCATGCCGCTTAAGCTTTTTCTTTTTTTTTTTTGTAAGAACTTTTACTTAAAATTTTGAATATGCATTAATTGGTGGTGGATTTAAAACTTTTTTAATTGCTCACAATGAAGTTAGTTAACAAGTGGAGAAGTGACAGTCTCTTAAATCAGCTGTGTGCGATTGTTAGAGCGCAGCTTTTTCTTATATTTTAATACCCGCTACTCATAGAGTAGAAGGGTATTATTACTTTTGTTTAAACCGAAAATGTATGTAACAGGCATAAGGAGACACCTCCGATCCCGTAAAGTTTATATATTCTGGCTCAGGATCATCAGCCGAGTCGATACAGCCATGTCCGTCTGTCTGTCCGTGTGAAAATCGAGATTTCAGCTATTATACGAGCTAGGACTACCAAATTTGGTGACAAAATGTGTTATTATTGCACGCTGATCAAGTCTATTTTGGATTTTGGCCACACCTCTTACGCCCCCCTAAATCGAAAAAACATTGATTACAAGCGCAATTTTGATGCCATATTGTTCATTTTCGGTTTATATGATAACTATAGCTAGCCAGATGATCGCTGAACATTTGGTAACAATCGGATAATAAACACAGAAGTTATTCAGCTTAACGTTTTCCAGAGCTGTAAGCAGCGCTGCCGGCAGCGCAAGTTCTTTATTTGTACAGGATATAATAAGAATGCCTTACAATGCAAATTTTTGCAGTTGTTGGATAACAGCGTCAGTAGATTAGTGGAAAAGCGATGAACTCCTAAACCGACAGGCCCGTGGTTCGATTCCCATTTCATGCCGCTTAAGCTTTGTCTTTTTTTTTTTTGTAAGAACTTTTACTTCAAATTTTGAATATGCATTAATTGGTGGTCGTGTATTTAACTTAAAACTTTTTTTAATTGCTCACAATGAACTTAGTTAACAAGTGGAGAAGTGACAGTCTCTTAAATCAGCTGTGTGCGATTGTTAGAGCGCAGCTTTTTCATATATTTTTATACCCGCTACTCATAGAGTAGAAGGGTATTATTACTTTTGTTTAAACCGAAAATGCATGTAACAGGCATAAGGAGACACCTCCGATCCCGTAAAGTTTATATATTCTGGCTCAGGATCATCAGCCTAGTCGATACAGCCATGTCCGACTGTCCGTCTGTCCGTCTGTCTGTCAGTATGAAAATCTAGATCTCAGCTAATATAAGAGCTAGGACTACCAAATTTGGTGACAAAATGTGTTATTATTGCACGCTGATCAAGTTTATTTTGGATTTTGGCCACGCCCCCTTCCGCCCCCGTAAATCGAAAAAACATTGATTACAAGCGCAATTTTGATGCCACATTTTCGGTTTATATGATAACTATAGCTAGCCAGATGATCTCTGAAAATTTGGTAACAATCGGATAATAAACACAGAAGTTATTCAGCTTAACGTTTTCGATAGCTGCAAGCAGTGCTGCCGGCAGCGCAAATTCTTTATTTGTACAGGAAATAATAAGAATGCCCTACAATGCAAATTTTTGCAGTTGTTGGATAACAGCGTCAGTAGCTTAGTGAATGAACTCCTGAACCGACAGGCCCGTGGTTCGATTCCCATTTCATGCCGCTTAAGCTTTTTCTTTTTTTTTTTTGTAAGAACTTTTACTTAAAATTTTGAATATGCCTTAATTGGTGGTGGATTTAAAACTTTTTTAATTGCTCACAATGAAGTTAGTTAACAAGTGGAGAAGTGACAGACTCTTAAATCAGCTGTGTGCGATTGTTAGAGCGCAGCTTTTTCTTATATTGTAATACCCGCTACTCATAGAGTAGAAGGGTATTATTACTTTTGTTTAAACCGAAAATGTATGTAACAGGCATAAGGAGACACCTCCGATCCCGTAAAGTTTATATATTCTGGCTCAGGATCATCAGCCGAGTCGATACAGCCATGTCCGTCTGTCTGTCCGTGTTAAAATCGAGATCTCAGCTATTATAAGAGCTAGGACTACCAAATTTGGTGACAAAATGTGTTATTATTGCACCCTGATCAAGTTTATTTTGGATTTTGGCCACACCTCTTACGCTCCAGTAAATCGAAAAAACATTGATTACAAGCGCAATTTTGATGCCATATTGTTCATTATGTTTACATGATAACTATAGCTAGCCAGATGATCTCTGAAAATATGGTAACAATCGGAAAATAAATACAGAAGTTATTCAGCTTAACGTTTTTCATAGCTGTAAGCAGCGCTGCCGGCAGCACAAATTCTTTATTTGTACAGGATATAATAAGAATGCCTTACAATGTAAATTTTTGCAGTTGTTGGATAACAGCGTCAGTAGCTTAGTGGAAAAGCGATGAACTTCTGAACCGACAGGCCCGTGGTTCGATTCCCAGATCATTCCGCTTAAGCTTTTTCTTTTTTTTTTGTAAGAACTTTTACTTCAAATTTTGAATATGCATTAATTGGTGGTCGTGTATTTAACTTAAAACTTTTTTAATTGCTCACAATTAACTTAGTTAACAAGTGGAGAAGTGACAGTCTCTTAAATCAGCTGTGTGCGATTGTTAGAGCGCAGCTTTTTCATATATTTTTATACCCGCTACTCATAGAGTAGAAGGGTATTATTACTTTTGTTTAAACCGAAAATGTATGTAACAGGCATAAGGAGACACCTCCGATCCCGTAAAGTTTATATATTCTGGCTCAGGATCATCAGCCTAGTCGATACAGCCATGTCCGACTGTCCGTCTGTCTGTCCGTGTGAAAATCTAGATCTCAGCTAATATAAGAGCTAGGACTACCAAATTTGGTGACAAAATGTGTTATTATTGCACGCTGATCAAGTTTATTTTGGATTTTGGCCACGCCCCCTTCCGCCCCCGTAAATCGAAAAAACATTGATTACAAGCGCAATTTTGATGCCATATTGTTCCAGATGATCTCTGAAAATTTGGTAACAAACGGAAAATAAACACAGAAGTTATTCAGCTAAACGTTTTCCATAGCTGAAAGCAGCGCTGCCGGCAGCGCAAGTTCTTTATTTGTACAGGAAATAATAAGAATGCCGTACAATGCAAATTTTTGCAGTTGTTGGATAACAGCGTCAGTAGCTTAGTGGAAAAGCGATGAACTCCTGAACCGACAGGCCCGTGGTTAGATTCCCATTTCATGCCGCTAAGCTTTTTCTTTTTTTTTTTGTAAGAACTTTTACTTAAAATTTTGAATATGCATTAATTGGTGGTCGTGTATTTAACTTAAAACTTTTTAATTGCTCACAATGAACTTAGTTAACAAGTGGAGAAGTGACAGTCTCTTAAATCAGCTGTGTGCGATTGTTAGAGCGCAGCTTTTTCTTATATTTTTATACCCGCTACTCATAGAGTAGAAGGGTATTATTACTTTTGTTTAAACCGAAAATGTATGTAACAGGCATAAGGAGACACCTCCGATCCCGTAAAGTTTATATATTCTGGCTCAGGATCATCAGCCTAGTCGATACAGCCATGTCCGACTGTCCGTCTGTCTGTCTGTCCGTCTGTCCGTCTGTCTGTCAGTGTGAAAATCTAGATCTCAGCTAATATAAGAGCTAGGACTACCAAATTTGGTGACAAAATGTGTTATTATTACACGCTGATCAAGTTTATTTTGGATTTTGGCCACGCCCCCTTCCGCCCCCGTAAATCGAAAAAACATTGATTACAAGCGCAATTTTGATGCCATATTTTCGGTTTATATGATAACTATAGCTAGCCAGATGATCGCTGAAAATTTGGTAACAGTCGGAAAATAAATACAGAAGTTATTCAGCTTAACGTTTTCCATAGCTGTAAGCAGCGCTGCCGGCCGCGCAAATTCTTTATTTGTACAGGAAATAATAAGAATGCCTTACAATGCAAATTTTTGCAGTTGTTGGATAACAGCGTCAGTAGCTTAGTGGATAAGCAATGAACTCCTGAACCGACCGGCCCGTGGTTCGATTCCCAGATCATGCCGCTTAAGCTTTTTTTTTTTTGTAAGAACTTTTACTTAAAATTTTGAATATGCATTAATTGGTGGTCGTGTTTTTAACTTAAAACTTTTTTAATTGCTCACAATGAACTTAGTTAAAAAGTGGAGAAGTGACAGTCTCTTAAATCAGCTGTGTGAGATTGTTAGAGCGCAGCTTTTTCTTATATTTTTATACCCGCTACTCATAGAGTAGAAGGGTATTATTACTTTTGTTTAAACCGAAAACGTATGTAACAGGCAGAAGGAGACACCTCCGATCCCATAAAGTATATATATTCTGGCTCAGGATCAACAGCCGAGTCGATATAGCCATGTCCGTCTGTCCGTCTGTCTGTCCGTGTGAAAATCGAGATCTCAGCTATTATACGAGCTAGGACTACCAAATTTGGTGACAAAATGTGTTATTATTGCACGCTGATCAAGTCTATTTTGGATTTTGGCCACACCTCTTACGCCCCCCTAAATCGAAAAAAACACTGATTACAAGCGTAATTTTGACGCCATATTGTTCATTTTCGGTTTACATGATAACTATAGCTAGCCAAATGATCTTTGAAAATGTGGTAACAATCGGATAATAAACACAGAAGTTATTCAGCTTAACGTTTTCCATAGCTGTAAGCAGCGCTGCCGGCAGCGCTGCTTGCAGCATTGTGCCGAATGGGTGTGCGTGTACGGTGGTGAAATGGGTTAAGTTGTAGACTGCAAAACGAACAGTACTATTATGCATTTACGGGTTCGAGTCCCGCCCGCATCAAAAATTGAATGTGTGCAAAAATATTTTTTTTTTTATTTTAGATTTTGACTGCATAAATATTGTAAGTCCATAGCCTTTTACGGTCAAAATATGATTGTAGCCGTTTTTTTTTTGTTCCGCAAATAAATGATGTACGAGCAGCTGGGTAGCGGGTATATTACAGTCGAGCACACTCGACTGTAGCTTTCTTACTTGTTTTTTTTATACCCGCTACTCATGGAGTAGAAGGGTATTATAACTTTGTTCAAACCGAAAATGTATGTAACAGGCAGAAGGAGATACCTCCGACCCCATAAAGTATATATATTCTGGCTCAGGATCAACAGCCGAGTCGATATAGCCATGTCCGTCTCTCCGTCTGTCTGTCCGTGTGAAAATCTAGATCTCAGCTATTATAAGAGCTGGGACAACCAAATTTGGTGACAATATGTGTTATTATTGCACGCTGATCAAGTTTATTTTAGATTTTGGCCACGCCCCCTTCCGCCCCCGAAAATCAAAAAAACATTGATAACAAGTGCAATTTTGATGCCATATTGTTCATTTTCGGTTTATATGATAACTATAGCTAGCCAGATGATCGCTGAAAATTTGGTAACAATCGGATAATAAACACAGAAGTTATTCAGCATAACGTTTTCGATAGCTGTAAGCAGCGCTGCCGGCAGCGCAAGTTCTTTATTTGTACAGCCGAGTCGACATAGCCATGTCCGTCTGTCCGTGTGAAAATCTAGATCTCAGCTATTATAAGAGCTAGGACAACCAAATTTGGTGACAATATGTGTTATTATTGCACGCTGATCAAGTTTATTTTGGATTTTGGCCACGCCCCCTTACGCCCCAGTAAATCGAAAAATCATTGATTACAGGCGCAATTTTGATATTATTAGATTTTGGCCACGCCCCCTTCAAATCGAAAAAACATTGATAACAAGTGCAATTTTGATGCCATATTGTTCATTTTCGGTTTATATGATAACTATAGCTAGCCAGATGATCGCTGAAAATTTGGTAACAATCGGATAATAAACACAGAAGTTATTCAGCTTAACGTTTTCGATAGCTGTAAGCAGCGCTGCCGGCCGCGCAAATTCTTTATTTGTACAGGAAATAATAAGAATGCCTTACAATGCAAATTTTTGCAGTTGTTGGATAACAGCGTCAGTAGTTTAGTGGATAAGCAATGAACTCCTGAACCGACAGGCCCGTGGTTCGATTCCCAGATCATGCCGCTTAAGCTTTTTCTTTTTTTTTTTTGTAAGAACTTTTACTTCAAATTTTGAATATGCATTAATTGGTGGTCGTGTTTTTAACTTAAAACTTTTTTAATTGCTCACAATGAACTTAGTTAAAAAGTGGAGAAGTGACAGTCTCTTAAATCAGCTGTGTGCGATTGTTAGAGCGCAGCTTTTTCTTATATTTTTATACCCGCTACTCATAGAGTAGAAGGGTATTATTACTTTTGTTTAAACCGAAAACGTATGTAACAGGCATAAGGAGACACCTCCGATCTGATAAAGTTTATATATCTGGCTCAGGATCATCAGCCGAGTCGATACAGCCATGTCCGTCTGTCCGTCTGTCTGTCCGTGTGAAAATCTAGATCCCAGCTTTTATAAGAGCTAGGACTACCAAATTTGGTGACAAAATGTGTTATTATTGCACGCTGATCAAGTTTATTTTGGATTTAGGCCACGCCCCCTTACGCCCCAGTAAATCGAAAAAACATTGATTACAAGCGCAATTTTGATGGCATATTTTCGGTTTATATGATAACTATAGCTAGCCAGATGATCGCTGAAAATTTGGTAACAATCGGATAATAAACACAGAAGTTATTCAGCTTAACGTTTTCCAGAGCTGTAAGCAGCGCTGCCGGCAGCGCAAGTTCTTTATTTGTACGGGATATAATAAGAATGCCTTACAATGCAAATTTTTGCAGTTGTTGGATAACAGCGTCAGTAGCTTAGTGGAAAAGCGATGAACTCCTGAACCGACAGGCCCGTGGTTCGATTCCCAGCTCATGCCGCTTAAGCTTTTTTTTTTTTGTAAGAACTTTTACTTAAAATTTTGAATATGCATTAATTGGTGGTCGTGTTTTTAACTTAAAACTTTTTTAATTGCTCACAATGAACTTAGTTAAAAAGTGGAGAAGTGACAGTCTCTTAAATCAGCTGTGTGAGATTGTTAGAGCGCAGCTTTTTCTTATATTTTTATACCCGCTACTCATAGAGTAGAAGGGTATTATTACTTTTGTTTAAACCGAAAACGTATGTAACAGGCAGAAGGAGACACCTCCGATCCCATAAAGTATATATATTCTGGCTCAGGATCAACAGCCGAGTCGATATAGCCATGTCCGTCTGTCCGTCTGTCTGTCCGTGTGAAAATCTATATCTCAGCTATTATTAGAGCTAGGACTACCAAATTTGGTGACAATATGTGTTATTATTGCACGCTGATCAAGTTTATTTTGGATTTTGGCCACGCCCCCTTCCGCCCCCCGTAAATCGAAAAAAACACTGATTACAAGCGTAATTTTGACGCCATATTGTTCATTTTCGGTTTACATGATAACTATAGCTAGCCAAATGATCTTTGAAAATGTGGTAACAATCGGATAATAAACACAGAAGTTATTCAGCTTAACGTTTTCCATAGCTGTAAGCAGCGCTGCCGGCAGCGCTGCTTGCAGCATTGTGCCGAATGGGTGTGCGTGTACGGTGGTGAAATGGGTTAAGTTGTAGACTGCAAAACGAACAGTACTATTATGCATTTACGGGTTCGAGTCCCGCCCGCATCAAAAATTGAATGTGTGCAAAAATATTTTTTTTTTTATTTTAGATTTTGACTGCATAAATATTGTAAGTCCATAGCCTTTTACGGTCAAAATATGATTGTAGCCGTTTTTTTTTTGTTTCGCAAATAAATGATGTACGAGCAGCTGGGTAGCGGGTATATTACAGTCGAGCACACTCGACTGTAGCTTTCTTACTTGTTTTTTTTATACCCGCTACTCATGGAGTAGAAGGGTATTATAACTTTGTTCAAACCGAAAATGTATGTAACAGGCAGAAGGAGATACCTCCGACCCCATAAAGTATATATATTCTGGCTCAGGATCAACAGCCGAGTCGATATAGCCATGTCCGTCTCTCCGTCTGTCTGTCCGTGTGAAAATCTAGATCTCAGCTATTATAAGAGCTGGGACAACCAAATTTGGTGACAATATGTGTTATTATTGCACGCTGATCAAGTTTATTTTAGATTTTGGCCACGCCCCCTTCCGCCCCCGAAAATCAAAAAAACATTGATAACAAGTGCAATTTTGATGCCATATTGTTCATTTTCGGTTTATATGATAACTATAGCTAGCCAGATGATCGCTGAAAATTTGGTAACAATCGGATAATAAACACAGAAGTTATTCAGCTTAACGTTTTCGATAGCTGTAAGCAGCGCTGCCGGCCGCGCAAATTCTTTATTTGTACAGGAAATAATAAGAATGCCTTACAATGCAAATTTTTGCAGTTGTTGGATAACAGCGTCAGTAGCTTAGTGGATAAGCAATGAACTCCTGAACCGACAGGCCCGTGGTTCGATTCCCAGATCATGCCGCTTAAGCTTTTTTTTTTGTAAGAACTTTTACTTAAAATTTTGAATATGCATTAATTGGTGGTCGTGTTTTTAACTTAAAACTTTTTTAATTGCTCACAATGAACTTAGTTAAAAAGTGGAGAAGTGACAGTCTCTTAAATCAGCTGTGTGCGATTGTTAGAGCGCAGCTTTTTCTTATATTTTTATACCCGCTACTCATAGAGTAGAAGGGTATTATTACTTTTGTTTAAACCGAAAACGTATGTAACAGGCATAAGGAGACACCTCCGATCTGATAAAGTTTATATATCTGGCTCAGGATCATCAGCCGAGTCGATACAGCCATGTCCGTCTGTCCGTCTGTCTGTCCGTGTGAAAATCTAGATCCCAGCTTTTATAAGAGCTAGGACTACCAAATTTGGTGACAAAATGTGTTATTATTGCACGCTGATCAAGTTTATTTTGGATTTAGGCCACGCCCCCTTACGCCCCAGTAAATCGAAAAAACATTGATTACAAGCGCAATTTTGATGGCATATTTTCGGTTTATATGATAACTATAGCTAGCCAGATGATCGCTGAAAATTTGGTAACAATCGGATAATAAACACAGAAGTTATTCAGCTTAACGTTTTCCAGAGCTGTAAGCAGCGCTGCCGGCAGCGCAAGTTCTTTATTTGTACGGGATATAATAAGAATGCCTTACAATGCAAATTTTTGCAGTTGTTGGATAACAGCGTCAGTAGCTTAGTGGAAAAGCGATGAACTCCTGAACCGACAGGCCCGTGGTTCGATTCCCAGCTCATGCCGCTTAAGCTTTTTTTTTTTTTGTAAGAACTTTTTACTTAAAATTTTGAATATGCATTAATTGGTGGTCGTGTTTTTAACTTAAAACTTTTTTAATTGCTCACAATGAACTTAGTTAAAAAGTGGAGAAGTGACAGTCTCTTAAATCAGCTGTGTGAGATTGTTAGAGCGCAGCTTTTTCTTATATTTTTATACCCGCTACTCATAGAGTAGAAGGGTATTATTACTTTTGTTTAAACCGAAAACGTATGTAACAGGCAGAAGGAGACACCTCCGATCCCATAAAGTATATATATTCTGGCTCAGGATCAACAGCCGAGTCGATATAGCCATGTCCGTCTGTCCGTCTGTCTGTCCGTGTGAAAATCTATATCTCAGCTATTATTAGAGCTAGGACTACCAAATTTGGTGACAATATGTGTTATTATTGCACGCTGATCAAGTTTATTTTGGATTTTGGCCACGCCCCCTTCCGCCCCCGTAAATCGAAAAAAACACTGATTACAAGCGTAATTTTGACGCCATATTGTTCATTTTCGGTTTACATGATAACTATAGCTAGCCAAATGATCTTTGAAAATGTGGTAACAATCGGATAATAAACACAGAAGTTATTCAGCTTAACGTTTTCCATAGCTGTAAGCAGCGCTGCCGGCAGCGCTGCTTGCAGCATTGTGCCGAATGGGTGTGCGTGTACGGTGGTGAAATGGGTTAAGTTGTAGACTGCAAAACGAACAGTACTATTATGCATTTACGGGTTCGAGTCCCGCCCGCATCAAAAATTGAATGTGTGCAAAAATATTTTTTTTTTATTTTAGATTTTGACTGCATAGATATTGTAAGTCCATAGCCTTTTACGGTCAAAATATGATTGTAGCCGTTTTTTTTTTGTTCCGCAAATAAATGATGTACGAGCAGCTGGGTAGCGGGTATATTACAGTCGAGCACACTCGACTGTAGCTTTCTTACTTGTTTTTTTTATACCCGCTACTCATGGAGTAGAAGGGTATTATAACTTTGTTCAAACCGAAAATGTATGTAACAGGCAGAAGGAGATACCTCCGACCCCATAAAGTATATATATTCTGGCTCAGGATCAACAGCCGAGTCGATATAGCCATGTCCGTCTCTCCGTCTGTCTGTCCGTGTGAAAATCTAGATCTCAGCTATTATAAGAGCTGGGACAACCAAATTTGGTGACAATATGTGTTATTATTGCACGCTGATCAAGTTTATTTTAGATTTTGGCCACGCCCCCTTCCGCCCCCGAAAATCAAAAAAACATTGATAACAAGTGCAATTTTGATGCCATATTGTTCATTTTCGGTTTATATGATAACTATAGCTAGCCAGATGATCGCTGAAAATTTGGTAACAATCGGATAATAAACACAGAAGTTATTCAGCATAACGTTTTCGATAGCTGTAAGCAGCGCTGCCGGCAGCGCAAGTTCTTTATTTGTACAGCCGAGTCGACATAGCCATGTCCGTCTGTCCGTGTGAAAATCTAGATCTCAGCTATTATAAGAGCTAGGACAACCAAATTTGGTGACAATATGTGTTATTATTGCACGCTGATCAAGTTTATTTTGGATTTTGGCCACGCCCCCTTACGCCCCAGTAAATCGAAAAATCATTGATTACAGGCGCAATTTTGATATTATTAGATTTTGGCCACGCCCCCTTCAAATCGAAAAAACATTGATAACAAGTGCAATTTTGATGCCATATTGTTCATTTTCGGTTTATATGATAACTATAGCTAGCCAGATGATCGCTGAAAATTTGGTAACAATCGGATAATAAACACAGAAGTTATTCAGCTTAACGTTTTCGATAGCTGTAAGCAGCGCTGCCGGCCGCGCAAATTCTTTATTTGTACAGGAAATAATAAGAATGCCTTACAATGCAAATTTTTGCAGTTGTTGGATAACAGCGTCAGTAGCTTAGTGGATAAGCAATGAACTCCTGAACCGACAGGCCCGTGGTTCGATTCCCAGATCATGCCGCTTAAGCTTTTTTTTTTTGTAAGAACTTTTACTTAAAATTTTGAATATGCATTAATTGGTGGTCGTGTTTTTAACTTAAAACTTTTTTAATTGCTCACAATGAACTTAGTTAAAAAGTGGAGAAGTGACAGTCTCTTAAATGAGCTGTGTGCGATTGTTAGAGCGCAGCTTTTCTTATATTTTTATACCCGCTACTCATAGAGTAGAAGGGTATTATTACTTTTGTTTAAACCGAAAACGTATGTAACAGGCATAAGGAGACACCTCCGATCTGATAAAGTTTATATATCTGGCTCAGGATCATCAGCCGAGTCGATACAGCCATGTCCGTCTGTCCGTCTGTCTGTCCGTGTGAAAATCTAGATCCCAGCTTTTATAAGAGCTAGGACTACCAAATTTGGTGACAAAATGTGTTATTATTGCGCGCTGATCAAGTTTATTTTGGATTTAGGCCACGCCCCCTTACGCCCCAGTAAATCGAAAAAACATTGATTACAAGCGCAATTTTGATGGCATATTTTCGGTTTATATGATAACTATAGCTAGCCAGATGATCGCTGAAAATTTGGTAACAATCGGATAATAAACACAGAAGTTATTCAGCTTAACGTTTTCCAGAGCTGTAAGCAGCGCTGCCGGCAGCGCAAGTTCTTTATTTGTACGGGATATAATAAGAATGCCTTACAATGCAAATTTTTGCAGTTGTTGGATAACAGCGTCAGTAGCTTAGTGGAAAAGCGATGAACTCCTGAACCGACAGGCCCGTGGTTCGATTCCCAGCTCATGCCGCTTAAGCTTTTTCTTTATTTTTTTGTAAGAACTTTTACTTAAAATTTTGAATATGCATTAATTGGTGGTCGTGTATTTAACTTAAAACTTTTTTAATTGCTCACAATGAACTTAGTTAACAAGTGGAGAAGTGACAGTCTCTTAAATCAGCTGTGTGCGATTGTTAGAGCGCAGCTTTTTCATATATTTTTATACCCGCTACTCATCTCTATGAGTAGAGAGAGTAGAAGGGTATTATTACTTTTGTTTAAACCGAAAATGTATGTAACTGGCATAAGGAGACACCTCCGATCCCGTAAAGTTTATATATTCTGGGAGCGAAAATTCTTTATTTGTACAGGAAATAATAAGAATGCCATACAATGCAAATTTTTCCAGTTGTTGGATAACAGCGTCAGTAGCTTAGTGGAAAAGCGATGAACTCCTGAACCGACAGGCCCGTGGTTCGATTCCCATTTCATGCCGCTTAGGCTTTTTCTTTTTTTTTTTGTAAGAACTTGTACTTAAAATTTTGAATATGCATTAATTGGTGGTGGACTTAAAACTTTTTAAATTGCTCACAATGAAGTTAGTTAACAAGTGGAGAAGTGACAGTCTCTTAAATCAGCTCTGTGCGATTGTTAGAGCGCAGCTCTTTCTTATATTTTTATACCCGCTACTCATAGAGTAGAAGGGTATTATTACTTTTGTTTAAACCGAAAATGTATGAAACAGGCATAAGGAGACACCTCCAAACCCGTAAAGTTTATATATTCTGGCTCAGGATCATCAGCCGAGTCGATACAGCCATGTCCGTCTGTCCGTCTGTCTGTCCGTGTGAAAATCGAGATCTCAGCTATTATAAGAGCTAGGACTACCAAATTTGATGACAAAATGTGTTATTAGCACGCTGATCAAGTTTATTTTGGATTTTGGCCACACCCCCTTACGCTCCAGTAAATCGAAAAAACATTGATTACAAGCGCAATTTTGATGCCATATTGTTCATTATGTTTACATGATAACTATAGCTAGCCAGATGATCTCTGAAAATTTGGTAACAATCGGAAAATAAACACAGAAGTTATTCAGCTTAACGTTTTCTATAGCTGTAAGCAGCGCAAATTCTTTATTTGTACAGGATATAATAAGAATGCCTTACAATGCAAATTTTTGCAGTTGTTGGATAACAGCGTCAGTAGCTTAGTGGAAAAGCGATGAACTCCTGAACCGACAGGCTCGTGGTTCGATTCCCATTTCATGCCGCTTAGGCTTTTTCTTTTTTTTTTTTGTAAGAACTTGTACTTAAAATTTTGAATATACATTAATTGGTGGTCGTGTATTTAACTTAAAACTTTTTTAATTGCTTACAAAGAACTTAGTTAACAAGTGGAGAACTGACAGTCTCTTAAATCAGCTGCGATTGTTAGACAGCAGCTTTTTCTTATATTTTTATACCCGCTACTCATAGAGTAGAAGGGTATTATTACTTTTGTTTAAACCGAAAATGTATGTAACAGGCATAAGGAGACACCTCCGATCCCGTAAAGTTTATATATTCTGGCTCAGGATCATCAGCCGAGTCGATACAGCCATGTCCGTCTGTCCGTCTGGCTGTCCGTGTGAAAATCTAGATCTCAGCTATTATAAGAGCTAGGACTACCAAATTTGGTGACAAAATGTGTTATTATTGCACGCTGATCAAGTTTATTTTGGATTTTGGCGACGCCCCCTTATGCCCCAGTAAATCGAAAAAACATTGATTACAATCGCAATTTTGATGCCATGTTATTTATTATGTTTACATTATAACTATAGCTAGCCAGATGATCTCTGAAAATTTGGTAACAATCGGATGAAAAACATTTGTACAGGATATAATAAAAATTCCTTACAATGCAAATTTTTGCAGTTATTGGATAACAGCGTCAGTAGCTTAGTGGAAAAGCGATGAACTCTGAACCGACAGGCCCGTGGTTCGATTCCTAGTTCATGCCGCTTAAGCTTTTTCTTTTTTTTTTTTGTAAGAACTTTTACTTAAAATTTTGAATATGCATTAATTGGTGGTCGTGTATTTAACTTAAAACTTTTTTAATTGCTCACAATGAACTTAGTTAACAAGTGGAGAAGTGACAGTCTCTTAAATCAGCTGTGTGCGATTGTTAGAGCGCAGCTTTTTCATATATTTTTATACCCGCTACTCATCTCTATGAGTAGAGAGAGTAGAAGGGTATTATTACTTTTGTTTAAACCGAAAATGTATGTAACAGGCATAAGGAGACACCTCCGATCCCGTAAAGTTTATATATTCTGGGAGCGAAAATTCTTTATTTGTACAGGAAATAATAAGAATGCCATACAATGCAAATTTTTCCAGTTGTTGGATAACAGCGTCAGTAGCTTAGTGGAAAAGCGATGAACTCCTGAACCGACAGGCCCGTGGTTCGATTCCCAGTTCATGCCGCTTAAGCTTTTTCTTTTTTTTTTTGTAAGAACTTTTACTCAAAATTTTGAATATGCATTAATTGGTGGTGGACTTAAAACTTTTTTAATTGCTCACAATGAAGTTAGTTAACAAGTGGAGAAGTGACAGTCTCTTAAATCAGCTGTGTGCGATTGTTAGAGCGCAGCTCTTTCTTATATTTTTATACCCGCTACTCATAGAGTAGAAGGGTATTATTACTTTTGTTTAAACCGAAAATGTATGAAACAGGCATAAGGAGACACCTCCGATCCCGTAAAGTTTATATATTCTGGCTCAGGATCATCAGCCGAGTCGATACAGCCATGTCCGTCTGTCCGTCTGGCTGTCCGTGTGAAAATCTATATCTCAGCTGTTATAAGAGCTAGGACTACCAAATTTGGTGACAAAATGTGTTATTATTGCACGCTGATCAAGTTTATTTTGGATTTTGGCCACACCCCCTTACGCTCCAGTAAATCGAAAAAACATTGATTACAAGCGCAATTTTGATGCCATATTGTTCATTATGTTTACATGATAACTATAGCTAGCCAGATGATCTCTGAAAATTTGGTAACAATCGGAAAATAAACACAGAAGTTATTCAGCTTAACGTTTTCTATAGCTGTAAGCAGCGCAAATTCTTTATTTGTACAGGATACAATAAGAATGCCTTACAATGCAAATTTTTGCAGTTGTTGGATAACAGCGTCAGTAGCTTAGTGGAAAAGCGATGAACTCCTAAACCGACAGGCCCGTGGTTCGATTCCCATTTCATGCCGCTTAGGATTTTTTTTTTTTTTTTGTAAGAACTTGTACTTAAAATTTTGAATATACATTAATTGGTGGTCGTGTATTTAACTTAAAACTTTTTTAATTGCTTACAAAGAACTTAGTTAACAAGTGGAGAAGTGACAGTTTCTTAAATCAGATGCGATTGTTAGAGAGCAGCTTTTTCTTAATATTTTTATACCCGCTACTCATAGAGTAGAAGGGTATTATTACTTTTGTTTAAACCGAAAATGTATGTAACAGGCATAAGGAGACACCTCCGATCCCGTAAAGTTTATATATTCTGGCTCAGGATCATCAGCCGAGTCGATACAGCCATGTCCGTCTGTCCGTCTGGCTGTCCGTGTGAAAATCTATATCTCAGCTATTATAAGAGCTAGGACTACCAAATTTGGTGACAAAATGTGTTATTATTGCACGCTGACCAAGTTTATTTTGGATTTTGGCGACGCCCCTTATGCCCCAGTAAATCGAAAAAACATTGATTACAATCGCAATGTTGATGCCATGTTATTTATTATGTTTACATGATAACTATAGCTAGCCAGATGATCTCTGAAAATTTGGTAACAATCGGATGAAAAACATTTGTACAGGATATAATAAAAATTCCTTACAATGCAAACTTTTGCAGTTGTTGGATAACAGCGTCAGTAGCTTAGTGGAAAAGCGATGAACTCCTGAACCGACAGGCCCGTGGTTTGATTCCCAGTTCATGCCGCTTAAGCTTTTTCTTTTCATACCCGCTACTCATAGAGTAGAAGGGTATTATAACTTTGTTCAAGCCGAAAATGTATGTAACAGGCAGAAGGAGACACCTCCGAACCCATAAAGTATATATATTCTGGCTCAGGATCAACAGCCGAGTCGATATAGCCATGTCCGTCTGTCCGTCTGTCTGTTCGTGTGAAAATCTAGATCTCAGCTATTATTAGAGCTAGGACTACCAAATTTGGTGACAATATGTGTTATTATTGCACGCTGATCAAGTTTATTTTGGATTTTGGCCACGCCCCTTCCGCCCCCCGTAAATCGAAAAAACACTGATTACAAGCGCAATTTTGACGCCATATTGTTCATTTTCGATTTTACGTGATAACTATAGCTAGCCAGATGATCTCTAAAAATTTGGTAACAATCGGATAATAAACACAGAAGTTATTCAGCTTAACGTTTTCCATAGCTGTAAGCAGCGCTGCCGGCAGCGCAAATTCTTTATTTGTACAGGAAATAATAAGAATGCCTTACAATGCGAATTTTTGCAGTTGTTGGATAACAGCGTCAGTAGCTTAGTGGAAAAGCGATGAACTCTGAACCGACAGGCCCGTGGTTCGATTCCTAGTTCATGCCGCTTAAGCTTTTTCTTTTTTTTTTTTTGTAAGAACTTTTACTTAAAATTTTGAATATGCATTAATTGGTGGTCGTGTATTTAACTTAAAACTTTTTTAATTGCTCACAATGAACTTAGTTAACAAGTGGAGAAGTGACAGTCTCTTAAATCAGCTGTGTGCGATTGTTAGAGCGCAGCTTTTTCATATATTTTTATACCCGCTACTCATCTCTATGAGTAGAGAGAGTAGAAGGGTATTATTACTTTTGTTTAAACCGAAAATGTATGTAACAGGCATAAGGAGACACCTCCGATCCCGTAAAGTTTATATATTCTGGGAGCGAAAATTCTTTATTTGTACAGGAAATAATAAGAATGCCATACAATGCAAATTTTTCCAGTTGTTGGATAACAGCGTCAGTAGCTTAGTGGAAAAGCGATGAACTCCTGAACCGACAGGCCCGTGGTTCGATTCCCATTTCATGCCGCTTAAGCTTTTTCTTTTTTTTTTGTAAGAACTTTTACTCAAAATTTTGAATATGCATTAATTGGTGGTGGACTTAAAACTTTTTTAATTGCTCACAATGAAGTTAGTTAACAAGTGGAGAAGTGACAGTCTCTTAAATCAGCTGTGTGCGATTGTTAGAGCGCAGCTCTTTCTTATATTTTTATACCCGCTACTCATAGAGTAGAAGGGTATTATTACTTTTGTTTAAACCGAAAATGTATGAAACAGGCATAAGGAGACACCTCCGATCCCGTAAAGTTTATATATTCTGGCTCAGGATCATCAGCCGAGTCGATACAGCCATGTCCGTCTGTCCGTCTGGCTGTCCGTGTGAAAATCTATATCTCAGCTGTTATAAGAGCTAGGACTACCAAATTTGGTGACAAAATGTGTTATTATTGCACGCTGATCAAGTTTATTTTGGATTTTGGCCACACCCCCTTACGCTCCAGTAAATCGAAAAAACATTGATTACAAGCGCAATTTTGATGCCATATTGTTCATTATGTTTACATGATAACTATAGCTAGCCAGATGATCTCTGAAAATTTGGTAACAATCGGAAAATAAACACAGAAGTTATTCAGCTTAACGTTTTCTATAGCTGTAAGCAGCGCAAATTCTTTATTTGTACAGGATACAATAAGAATGCCTTACAATGCAAATTTTTGCAGTTGTTGGATAACAGCGTCAGTAGCTTAGTGGAAAAGCGATGAACTCCTAAACCGACAGGCCCGTGGTTCGATTCCCATTTCATGCCGCTTAGGATTTTTCTTTTTTTTTTTGTAAGAACTTGTACTTAAAATTTTGAATATACATTAATTGGTGGTCGTGTATTTAACTTAAAACTTTTTTAATTGCTTACAAAGAACTTAGTTAACAAGTGGAGAAGTGACAGTTTCTTAAATCAGATGCGATTGTTAGAGAGCAGCTTTTTCTTAATATTTTTATACCCGCTACTCATAGAGTAGAAGGGTATTATTACTTTTGTTTAAACCGAAAATGTATGTAACAGGCATAAGGAGACACCTCCGATCCCGTAAAGTTTATATATTCTGGCTCAGGATCATCAGCCGAGTCGATACAGCCATGTCCGTCTGTCCGTCTGGCTGTCCGTGTGAAAATCTATATCTCAGCTATTATAAGAGCTAGGACTACCAAATTTGGTGACAAAATGTGTTATTATTGCACGCTGACCAAGTTTATTTTGGATTTTGGCGACGCCCCTTATGCCCCAGTAAATCGAAAAAACATTGATTACAATCGCAATGTTGATGCCATGTTATTTATTATGTTTACATGATAACTATAGCTAGCCAGATGATCTCTGAAAATTTGGTAACAATCGGATGAAAAACATTTGTACAGGATATAATAAAAATTCCTTACAATGCAAACTTTTGCAGTTGTTGGATAACAGCGTCAGTAGCTTAGTGGAAAAGCGATGAACTCCTGAACCGACAGGCCCGTGGTTTGATTCCCAGTTCATGCCGCTTAAGCTTTTTCTTTTCATACCCGCTACTCATAGAGTAGAAGGGTATTATAACTTTGTTCAAGCCGAAAATGTATGTAACAGGCAGAAGGAGACACCTCCGAACCCATAAAGTATATATATTCTGGCTCAGGATCAACAGCCGAGTCGATATAGCCATGTCCGTCTGTCCGTCTGTCTGTTCGTGTGAAAATCTAGATCTCAGCTATTATTAGAGCTAGGACTACCAAATTTGGTGACAATATGTGTTATTATTGCACGCTGATCAAGTTTATTTTGGATTTTGGCCACGCCCCTTCCGCCCCCGTAAATCGAAAAAACACTGATTACAAGCGCAATTTTGACGCCATATTGTTCATTTTCGATTTTACGTGATAACTATAGCTAGCCAGATGATCTCTAAAAATTTGGTAACAATCGGATAATAAACACAGAAGTTATTCAGCTTAACGTTTTCCATAGCTGTAAGCAGCGCTGCCGGCAGCGCAAATTCTTTATTTGTACAGGAAATAATAAGAATGCCTTACAATGCGAATTTTTGCAGTTGTTGGATAACAGCGTCAGTAGCTTAGTGGAAAAGCGATGAACTCTGAACCGACAGGCCCGTGGTTCGATTCCTAGTTCATGCCGCTTAAGCTTTTTTTTTTTTTTTTTGTAAGAACTTTTACTTAAAATTTTGAATATGCATTAATTGGTGGTCGTGTATTTAACTTAAAACTTTTTTAATTGCTCACAATGAACTTAGTTAACAAGTGGAGAAGTGACAGTCTCTTAAATCAGCTGTGTGCGATTGTTAGAGCGCAGCTTTTTCATATATTTTTATACCCGCTACTCATCTCTATGAGTAGAGAGAGTAGAAGGGTATTATTACTTTTGTTTAAACCGAAAATGTATGTAACAGGCATAAGGAGACACCTCCGATCCCGTAAAGTTTATATATTCTGGGAGCGAAAATTCTTTATTTGTACAGGAAATAATAAGAATGCCATACAATGCAAATTTTTCCAGTTGTTGGATAACAGCGTCAGTAGCTTAGTGGAAAAGCGATGAACTCCTGAACCGACAGGCCCGTGGTTCGATTCCCATTTCATGCCGCTTAAGCTTTTTCTTTTTTTTTTGTAAGAACTTTTACTCAAAATTTTGAATATGCATTAATTGGTGGTGGACTTAAAACTTTTTTAATTGCTCACAATGAAGTTAGTTAACAAGTGGAGAAGTGACAGTCTCTTAAATCAGCTGTGTGCGATTGTTAGAGCGCAGCTCTTTCTTATATTTTTATACCCGCTACTCATAGAGTAGAAGGGTATTATTACTTTTGTTTAAACCGAAAATGTATGAAACAGGCATAAGGAGACACCTCCGATCCCGTAAAGTTTATATATTCTGGCTCAGGATCATCAGCCGAGTCGATACAGCCATGTCCGTCTGTCCGTCTGGCTGTCCGTGTGAAAATCTATATCTCAGCTGTTATAAGAGCTAGGACTACCAAATTTGGTGACAAAATGTGTTATTATTGCACGCTGATCAAGTTTATTTTGGATTTTGGCCACACCCCCTTACGCTCCAGTAAATCGAAAAAACATTGATTACAAGCGCAATTTTGATGCCATATTGTTCATTATGTTTACATGATAACTATAGCTAGCCAGATGATCTCTGAAAATTTGGTAACAATCGGAAAATAAACACAGAAGTTATTCAGCTTAACGTTTTCTATAGCTGTAAGCAGCGCAAATTCTTTATTTGTACAGGATACAATAAGAATGCCTTACAATGCAAATTTTTGCAGTTGTTGGATAACAGCGTCAGTAGCTTAGTGGAAAAGCGATGAACTCCTAAACCGACAGGCCCGTGGTTCGATTCCCATTTCATGCCGCTTAGGATTTTTCTTTTTTTTTTGTAAGAACTTGTACTTAAAATTTTGAATATACATTAATTGGTGGTCGTGTATTTAACTTAAAACTTTTTTAATTGCTTACAAAGAACTTAGTTAACAAGTGGAGAAGTGACAGTTTCTTAAATCAGATGCGATTGTTAGAGAGCAGCTTTTTCTTAATATTTTTATACCCGCTACTCATAGAGTAGAAGGGTATTATTACTTTTGTTTAAACCGAAAATGTATGTAACAGGCATAAGGAGACACCTCCGATCCCGTAAAGTTTATATATTCTGGCTCAGGATCATCAGCCGAGTCGATACAGCCATGTCCGTCTGTCCGTCTGGCTGTCCGTGTGAAAATCTATATCTCAGCTATTATAAGAGCTAGGACTACCAAATTTGGTGACAAAATGTGTTATTATTGCACGCTGACCAAGTTTATTTTGGATTTTGGCGACGCCCCTTATGCCCCAGTAAATCGAAAAAACATTGATTACAATCGCAATGTTGATGCCATGTTATTTATTATGTTTACATGATAACTATAGCTAGCCAGATGATCTCTGAAAATTTGGTAACAATCGGATGAAAAACATTTGTACAGGATATAATAAAAATTCCTTACAATGCAAACTTTTGCAGTTGTTGGATAACAGCGTCAGTAGCTTAGTGGAAAAGCGATGAACTCCTGAACCGACAGGCCCGTGGTTTGATTCCCAGTTCATGCCGCTTAAGCTTTTTCTTTTCATACCCGCTACTCATAGAGTAGAAGGGTATTATAACTTTGTTCAAGCCGAAAATGTATGTAACAGGCAGAAGGAGACACCTCCGATCCCGTAAAGTTTATATATTCTGGCTCAGGATCAACAGCCGAGTCGATATAGCCATGTCCGTCTGTCCGTCTGTCTGTTCGTGTGAAAATCTAGATCTCAGCTATTATTAGAGCTAGGACTACCAAATTTGGTGACAATATGTGTTATTATTGCACGCTGATCAAGTTTATTTTGGATTTTGGCCACGCCCCTTCCGCCCCCGTAAATCGAAAAAACACTGATTACAAGCGCAATTTTGACGCCATATTGTTCATTTTCGATTTTACGTGATAACTATAGCTAGCCAGATGATCTCTAAAAATTTGGTAACAATCGGATAATAAACACAGAAGTTATTCAGCTTAACGTTTTCCATAGCTGTAAGCAGCGCTGCCGGCAGCGCAAATTCTTTATTTGTACAGGAAATAATAAGAATGCCTTACAATGCGAATTTTTGCAGTTGTTGGATAACAGCGTCAGTAGCTTAGTGGAAAAGCGATGAACTCCTGAACCGACAGGCCCGTGGTTTGATTCCCAGTTCATGCCGCTTAAGCTTTTTCTTTTTATACCCGCTACTCATAGAGTAGAAGGGTATTATAACTTTGTTCAAACCGAAAATGTATGTAACAGGCAGAAGGAGACACCTCCGATTCCATAAAGTATATATATTCTGGCTCAGGATCAACAGCCGAGTCGATATAGCCATGTCCGTCTGTCTGTCTGTCCGTGTGAAAATCTAGATCTCAGCTATTATAAGAGCTACCAAATTTGATGACAGTATGTGTTATTATTGCACGCTGATCAAGTTTATTTTGGATTTTGGCCACGCCCCCTTCCGCCCCTGTAAATCTAAAAAAATTGATTACATGCGCAATTTTGATGCCATATTGTTTATATTCCGTTTACATGATAACTATAGTTAGACAGATGATCTCTGAAAATTTGGTAACAATCGGATAATAAACACAGAAGTTATGCAGCTTAACGTTTTCCATAGCTGTAAGCAGCGCTATCAGCAGCGCCGCATTCAGCATTATGCCGAATAGTGTGTGCGTGTACGGTTAAGTTGTGGACTGCAAAACGAACAGTACTATTATGCGTTTACGGGTTCGAGTCCCGCCCGCATCAAAAGTTAAGTGTGTAAAAAAATATTTTTATGCCCGCTACTCAAAGATTAGAAGGGTATTATAACTTTGTTCAAACCAAAAATGTATGTAACAGGCAGAAGGAGACACCTCCGACCCCATAAAGTATATATATTCTGGCTCAGGATCAACAGCCGAGTCGATGTAGCCATGTCTGTCTGTCTGTCCGTCTGTCCGTCTGTCTGTCCGTGTGAAAATCTAGATCTAAGCTAATATAAGAGCTAGAACTACCAAATTTTTTGACAGTATGTGTTATTATTGCACGCTGATCAAGTTTATTTTGGATTTTGGCCACGCCCCTTCTGCCCCTGTAAATCTAAAAAAATTGATTACAAGCCCAATTTTGATGCCATATTGTTTATATTCCGTTTACATGATAACTATAGCTATCCAGATGACCTCTGAAAATTTGGTAACAATCGGATAATAAACACAGAAGTTATGCAGCTTAACGTTTTCCATAGCTGTAAGCAGCGCTATCAGCAGCACTGCATGCAGCATTATGCCGAATAGTGTGTGCGTGTACGGTGGTGAAATGGGTTAAGTTGTGGACTGCAAAACGAACAGTACTATTATGCGTTTACGGGTTCGAGTTCCGCCCGCATCAAAAGTTAAATGTGTGCAAAAATATTTTTATGCCCGCTACTCAAAGAGAAGAAGGGTATTATAACTTTGTTCAAATCGAAAATGTATGTAACAGGCAGAAGGAGACACCTCCGACCCCATAAAGTATATATATTCTGGCTTAGGATCAACAGCCGAGTCGATATAGCCATGTCCGTCTGTACCAAATTTGGTGACAGTATGTGTTATTATTGCACTCTGATCAAGTTTATTTTGGATTTTGGGCACGCCCATTTCCGCCCCTGTAAATCGAAAAAAAATTGATTTCAAGCGCAATTTTGATGCCGTATTGTTCATTTTCGGTTTATATGATAACTATAGCTATCCAGATGATCTCTGAAAATTTGGTAACAATCGGATAATAAACACAGAAGTTATGCAGCTTAACGTTTTCCATAGCTGTAAGCAGCGCTATCAGCAGCGCCGCATTCAGCATTATGCCGAATAGTGTGTGCGTGTACGGTGGTGAAATGGGTTAAGTTGTGGACTGCAAAACGAACAGTACTATTATGCGTTTACGGGTTCGAGTCCCGCCCGCATCAAAAGTTAAGTGTGTAAAAAAATATTTTTATGCCCGCTACTCAAAGAAAAGAAGGGTATTATAACTTTGTTCAAATCGAAAATGTATGTAACAGGCAGAAGGAGACACCTCCGACCCCATAAAGTATATATATTCTGGCTTAGGATCAACAGCCGAGTCGATATAGCCATGTCCGTCTGTACCAAATTTGGTGACAGTATGTGTTATTATTGCACTCTGATCAAGTTTATTTTGGATTTTGGGCACGCCCATTTCCGCCCCTGTAAATCGAAAAAAAATTGATTTCAAGCGCAATTTTGATGCCGTATTGTTCATTTTCGGTTTATATGATAACTATAGCTATCCAGATGATCTCTGAAAATTTGGTAACAATCGGATAATAAACACAGAAGTTATGCAGCTTAACGTTTTCCATAGCTGTAAGCAGCGCTATCAGCAGCGCCGCATTCAGCATTATGCCGAATAGTGTGTGCGTGTACGGTGGTGAAATGGGTTAAGTTGTGGACTGCAAAACGAACAGTACTATTATGCGTTTACGGGTTCGAGTCCCGCCCGCATCAAAAGTTAAGTGTGTAAAAAAATATTTTTATGCCCGCTACTCAAAGAGTAGAAGGGTATTATAACTTTGTTCAAACCAAAAATGTATGTAACAGGCAGAAGGAGACACCTCCGACCCCATAAAGTATATATATTCTGGCTCAGGATCAACAGCCGAGTCGATGTAGCCATGTCCGTCTGTCTGTCTGTCCTCTGTCCGTCTGTCTGTCCGTGTGAAAATCTAGATCTCAGCTAATATAAGAGCTAGAACTACCAAATTTTTTGACAGTATGTGTTATTATTGCACGCTGATCAAGTTTATTTTGGATTTTGGCCACGCCCCCTTCTGCCCCTGTAAATCTAAAAAAATTGATTACGAGCCCAATTTTGATGCCATATTGTTTATATTCCGTTTACATGATAACTATAGCTATCCAGATGACCTCTGAAAATTTGGTAACAATCGGATAATAAACACAGAAGTTATTCAGCTTAACGTTTTCCAGAGCTGTAAGCAGCGCTGCCGGCAACGCAAGTTCTTTATTTGTACAGGATATAATAAGAATGCCTTACAATGCAAATTTTTGCAGTTGTTGGATAACAGCGTCAGTAGCTTAGTGGAAAAGCGATGAACTCCTGAACCGACAGGCCCGTGGTTCGATTCCCAGTTCATGCCGCTTAAGCTTTTTTATTTTTTTTGTAAGAACTTTTACTTAAAATTTTGAATATGCATTAATTGGTGGTCGTGTATTTAACTTAAAACTTTTTTAATTGCTCACAATGAACTTAGTTAAAAAGTGGAGAAGTGACAGTCTCTTAAATCAGCTGTGTGCGATTGTTAGAGCGCAGCTTTTTCTTATATTTTTATACCCGCTACTCATAGAGTAGAAGGGTATTATTACTTTTTGTTTAAACCGAAAACGTATGTAACAGGCATAAGGAGACACCTCCGATCCCGTAAAGTTTATATATTCTGGCTCAGGATCATCAGCCGAGTCGATACAGCCATGTCCGTCTGTCCGTCTGTCTGTCCGTGTGAAAATCTAGATCTCAGCTATTATAAGAGCTAGGACTACCAAATTTGGTGACAAAATGTGTTATTATTGCACGCTGATCAAGTTTATTTTGGATTTTGGCCACGCCCCCTTACGCCCCAGTAAATCGAAAAAACATTGATTACAAGCGCAATTTTGATGCCATATTTTCGGTTTGTATGATAACTATAGCTAGCCAGATGATCGCTGAAAATTTGGTAACAATCGGATAATAAACACAGAAGTTATTGAGCTTAACGTTTTCCAGAGCTGTAAGCAGCGCTGCCGGCAACGCAAGTTCTTTATTTGTACAGGATATAATAAAAATGCCTTACAATGCAAATTTTTGCAGTTGTTGGATAACAGCGTCAGTAGCTTAGTGGAAAAGCGATGAACTCCTGAACCGACAGGCCCGTGGTTCGATTCCCAGTTCATGCCGCTTAAGCTTTTTTATTTTTTTTGTACGAACTTTTACTTAAAATTTTGAATATGCATTAATTGGTGGTCGTGTATTTAACTTAAAACTTTTTTAATTGCTCACAATGAACTTAGTTAAAAAGTGGAGAAGTGACAGTCTCTTAAATCAGCTGTGTGCGATTGTTAGAGCGCAGCTTTTTCTTATATTTTTATACACGCTACTCATAGAGTAAAAGGGTATTATTACTTTTGTTTAAACCGAAAATGTATTTAACAGGCAAAAGGAGACACCTCCGATCCCGTATAGTTTATATATTCTGGCTCAGGATCATCAGCCTAGTCGATACAGCCATGTCCGACTGTCCGTCTGTCTGTCTGTCCATCTATCCGTCTGTCTGTCAGTGTGAAAATCTAGATCTCAGCTAATATAAGAGCTAGGACTACGAAATTTGGTGACAAAATGTGTTATTATTGCACGCTGATCAAGTTTATTTTGGATTTTGGCCACGCCCCCTTCCGTCCCCGTAAATCGAAAAAACATTGATTACAAGCGCAATTTTGATGCCATATTTTCGGTTTATATGATAACTATAGCTAGCCAGATGATCGCTGAAAATTTGGTAACAATCGGATAATAAACACAGAAGTTATTCAGCTTAACGTTTTCCATAGCTGTAAGCAGCTCTGCTGGCAGCGCTGCTTGCAGGATTGTGCCGAATAGTGTGTGCTTGTACGGTGGTGAAATGGGTTAAGTTGTGGACTGCAAAACGAACAGTACTATTATGCGTTCACGGGTTCGAGTCCCACCCGCATCAAAAGTTATATGTGTGCAAAAATATTTTTATACCCGCTACTCATAGAGTAGAAGGGTATTATAACTTTGTTCAAACCGAAAATGTATGTAACAGGCAGAAGGAGACACCTCTGACCCAATAAATTATATATATTCTGGCTCAGGAGCAACAGCCGAGTAGATATGGCCATGTCCGTCTGTCTGTCCGTCTGTCTGTCCGTCTGTCTGTCCGTGTGAAAATCTAGATCTCAGCTATTATAAGAGCTAGAACTTCCAAATTTGGTGACAGTATGTGTTAATATTGCACGCTGATCAAGTTTATTTTGGATTTTGGCCACGCCCCCTTTCGCCCCTGTAAATCGAAAAAAATTGACTTCAAGCGCAATTTTGATGCCGTATTGTTCATTTTCGGTTTATATGATAACTATAGCTAGCCAGATAATCTCTAAAAATTTGTTAACAATCGGATAATAAACACAGAAGTTATTCAGCTTAACGTTTTCTATAGATGTAAGCAGCTCGGCTTGCAGCGCTGCTTGCAGCATTGTCCCGAAAAGTGTATGCCTCTACGGTGGTGAAATGGGTTAAGTTGTGGACTGCAAAACAAACAGTACTATTATGCATTTACGGGTTCGATTTGGTGACAAAATGTGTTATGACTACACGCTCATCAAGTTTATTTTGGATTTAGGCCACGCCCCCGTAAATAGAAATAAATTGATTACAAGCGCAATTTTGATGCCATATTGTTTTCTTCGGTTTATATGATAACTATAGCTAGCCAGATGATCGCTGAAAATTTGGTAACAATCGGATAATAAACACAGAAGTTATTCAGCTTAACGTTTTCCAGAGCTGTAAGCAGCGCTGCTGGCAGCGCAAGTGCTTTATTTGTACAGGATATAATAAGAATGCCTTACAATGCAAATTTTTCCAGTTGTTGGATAACAGCGTCAGTAGCTTAGTGGAAAAGCGATGAACTCCTGAACCGACAGGCCCGTGGTTCGATTCCCAGTTCATGCCGCTTAAGCTTTTTCTTTTTTTTTTTTGTAAGAACTTTTACTTCAAATTTTGAATATGCATTAATTGGTGGTCGTGTATTTAACTTAAAACTTTTTTAATTGCTCACAATGAACTTAGTTAACAAGTGGAGAAGTGACAGTCTCTTAAATAAGCTGTGTGCGATTGTTAGAGCGCTGCTTTTTCATATATTTTTATACACGCTACTCATAGAGTAAAAGGGTATTATTACTTTTGTTTAAACCGAAAATGTATTTAACAGGCATAAGGAGACACCTCCGATCCCGTATAGTTTATATATTCTGGCTCAGGATCATCAGCCTAGTCGATACAGCCATGTCCGACTGTCCGTCTGTCTGTCTGTCCATCTGTCCGTCTGTCTGTCAGTGTGAAAATCTAGATCTCAGCTAATATAAGAGCTAGGACTACGAAATTTGGTGACAAAATGTGTTATTATTGCACGCTGATCAAGTTTATTTTGGATTTTGGCCACGCCCCCTTCCGCCCCCGTAAATCGAAAAAACATTGATTACAAGCGCAATTTTGATGCCATATTTTCGGTTTATATGATAACTATAGCTAGCCAGATGATCGCTGAAAATTTGGTAACAATCGGATAATAAACACAGAAGTTATTCAGCTTAACGTTTTCCATAGCTGTAAGCAGCTCTGCTGGCAGCGCTGCTTGCAGGATTGTGCCGAATAGTGTGTGCTTGTACGGTGGTGAAATGGGTTAAGTTGTGGACTGCAAAACGAACAGTACTATTATGCGTTTACGGGTTCGAGTCCCACCCGCATCAAAAGTTATATGTGTGCAAAAATATTTTTATACCCGCTACTCATAGAGTAGAAGGGTATTATAACTTTGTTCAAACCGAAAATGTATGTAACAGGCAGAAGGAGACACCTCTGACCCAATAAATTATATATATTCTGGCTCAGGAGCAACAGCCGAGTAGATATAGCCATGTCCGTCTGTCTGTCCGTCTGTCTGTCCGTCTGTCTGTCCGTCTGTCTGTCCGTCTGTCTGTCCGTGTGAAAATCTAGATCTCAGCTATTATAAGAGCTAGAACTTCCAAATTTGGTGACAGTATGTGTTAATATTGCACGCTGATCAAGTTTATTTTGGATTTTGGCCACGCCCCCTTTCGCCCCTGTAAATCGAAAAAAATTGACTTCAAGCGCAATTTTGATGCCGTATTGTTCATTTTCGGTTTATATGATAACTATAGCTAGCCAGATAATCTCTAAAAATTTGTTAACAATCGGATAATAAACACAGAAGTTATTCAGCTTAACGTTTTCTATAGATGTAAGCAGCTCGGCTTGCAGCGCTGCTTGCAGCATTGTCCCGAAAAGTGTGTGCCTCTACGGTGGTGAAATGGGTTAAGTTGTGGACTGCAAAACAAACAGTACTATTATGCATTTACGGGTTCGATTTGGTGACAAAATGTGTTATGACTACACGCTCATCAAGTTTATTTTGGATTTAGGCCACGCCCCCGTAAATAGAAATAAATTGATTACAAGCGCAATTTTGATGCCATATTGTTTTCTTCGGTTTATATGATAACTATAGCCAGATGATCTCTGTAAATTTGGTAACAATCAGATAACAACCACAGAAGTTATTATTATTAATAACGATTTCCATAGCTGTAAGCAGCTCTGTTGGCAGCGCTCCTTGCAGAATTATGCAGAAAAGTGTGCTTGTACGGTGGCAAAATGGGTTAAGTTGTGGACTACAAAACGAACAGTACTATTATGCATTTAAGGGGTTTGAGTCCCGCCTGCATCAAAAATTAAATGTGTCCAAAAAATTTTTTTATACCCAATACTCATAGAGTAGAAGGGTATAATAAGTTTGTTCAAACCGAAAATGTTTGTAACAGGCAGAAGGAGACATCTCCGACCCCATAAACTATAGATATTCTCGCTCGAGATCAACAGTCGAGTCGATATAGCCATGTCCGTCTGTCCGTCTGTCCGTCCTTGTGAAAATCTAGATCTCAGCTATTATAAGAGCTAGAACTACCAAATTTGGTCCCCTTCCGCCCCCGTAAATAGAATTAAACTGATTACATGCCCAATTTTGATGCGATATTGTTCATTTTCGGTTTATATGATAACTATAGCTAGCCAGATGATCTCTGAAAATCTGATAACAGTCGGATAACAAGCAAAGAAGTGATTATTATTATTAACGTTTTCCATAGCTGTAAGCAGCTCTGTTGGCAGCGCAGCTTGCAGCATTGTGCCGAATAGTGTGTGCCTGTACGGTGGTGAAATGGTTTAAGTTGTGGACTGCAAAACGAACAGTACTATTATGCATTTACGGATTCGAGTCTCGCTCGCATCAAAAATTAAATGTCTCCAACAATTTTTTTATTCCCAATACTTTTTACTCCCAATACCGTTCAAACCGAAAATGTATGTAGCAGGCCGAAGGAGACATCTTCGACCCCATAAAGTACATATATTCTGGCTCAAGATCAACAGCTGAGTCCATATACCTATGTCCGTCTGCCCGTCCTTGTGAAAATCTAAATCTCAGCTATTATAAGAGCTAAAACTACCAAATTTGGTGAAAAAATGTGTTATTATCGCACGCTCAACAAGTTTATTTTGGATTTAGGCCACGCCCCCTTACGCACCCGTTAATCGAAAAAAAATTTATTACAAGCGCAATTTTGATGCCATACTGTTCATTTTCGGTTTATATGATAACTATAGCTAGCGACGTGATCTCTGACAATTTGGTAACAATCGGATAATAAACACAGAAGTATGTCAGCTTAACGTTTTCAATAGCTGTAAGCAGCGCTGTTGGCAGCGCTGCTTGCAGCATTGTGCCGAATAGTGTGTGCTTGTACGGTGGTGAAATGGGTTAAGTTGTGGACGGCAAAACAAACGGTACCATTATGGATTTATGGATTATGAATTTTACAGCATTTGATTCACATAAGTGTTGTCGTCAATTTTGGTGGATCTAGGCTTTTTAGTTTCTGATATATAGGCGTCCATACAGGCGGACAGACGGACAGATAGAAGGCAGCGCTTCTTGCAGCACTGTGCCGAATAGTGTGTGCTTGTACGGTGGTGAAATGGGTTAAGTTGTGGACTGCAAAACGAACAGTACTACTATGCATTTGCGGGTTCGAGTCCCGCCCGGATAAAAATTAAATGTGTCCAAACATTTTTTATACCCACTACTCATAGAGTAGAAGGGTATTATAACTTTGTTCAAACCGAAAATGTATGTAACAGGCAGAAGGAGACATCTTCGACCCCATATTCTGTTTCATGATTAACAGCCGAGACGATATAGCCATGTCCGTCTATCCGTCCGTGTGAAAATCTAGATCTCATCTATTATAGGAACTAGAACTACCGAATTTGGGGACAAAATGTGTTATTATTGCACGCTCATCAAGGTTATTTTTGATTTAGGCCACGCCCCCTTCCGCCCCCGTAAATGGAAAAAAATTGATTACAAGCGCAATCTCGAAGCCATATTGTTTTTTTCGGTTTATATGATAACTATAGCTAGCCACATGATCTCTGAAAATTTGGTAACAATCGGATAACAAACACAGAAGTTATTATTATTATTAACGTTTTTTAGCTGTACGCAGGTCTGTTGGCAGCGCAGCTTGCAGCATTGTGCCGAATAGTGTGTGCTTGTACGGTGGTGAAACGGGTTAAGTTGTGGACTGCAAAACGAACAGTACTATTATGCATTTACGGATTCGAGTTTCCCCGGATCAAAAATTAAATGTAACCAACAATTTTTTTATTCCCAATACTCATAGAGTAGAAGGGTATAATAACTTTGTTCAAACCGAAAATGTATGTAACAGGCAGAAGGAGACATCTCCGACCCCATAAAGTACATATATTTTGGCTCAGGATCAACAGCCGAGTCGATATAGCCATGTCCGTCTGTCCGTCTGCCCGTCCATGTGAAAATCTAGATTTCAGCTATTATAAGAGCTAAAACTACCAAATATGGTGAAAAAATGTGTTATTATCGCACGCTCATCGAGTTTATTTTGGATTTAAGCCACGCCCCCTAACGGCCCGTAAATCGAAAAAAAATTGATTACAAACGCAATTTTGATGCCATATTGTTCATATTCGGTTTATATGATAACTATAGCTAGCCAGATGATTTCTGATAATTTGATAACAATCGGATAATAAACACAGAAGTAATTTAGCTTAAAGTTTTTCATAGCTCTCTTGCTGCTTGCAGCATTGTGCCGAATAGTGTGTGCTTGTACGGTGGTGAAATGGGTTAAGTTGTGAACTGCAAAACGAACAGTACTATTATGCATTTATGGATTCGAGTCCCGCCCGCATGCAGCCGGCAGCGCTGCTTACAGCTATGGAAAACATTAAACTGAATAACTTCTGTGTCTATTATCCAATTGTTACCAAATTTTCAGAGATCATCTGGCTAGTTATAGTTATCATATAAACCGAAAAATTGACTCATATAAGTGTTGTCACCAAATCTGGTGGTTCCTGCTTTTTTAGTTTCTGAGGTATAGGCGCTTGCTAAACGGTTTATCGATTTTAGGGGGCGAAAGTAGGCGTGGTCCAAATTTTAATAAAAATTTTACAGCATCTGATTCACATAAGTGTTGTCGTCAATTTTGGTGGATCTAGGCTTTTTAGTTTCTGATATATAGGCGTCCATACAGGCGGACAGACGGACAGATAGAAATGGCTTAATCGACTGGGCTAGTGATCCTGAGCAAAAATATAAATACTCTAAGGAGTTGCCTCCTTCTGCCTTTTACGTACATTTTGACAAACACAATAGACCATGTATTTTTTTAAAATCCATGGTCTAATTAGATATTTATGGCCGATCCCCTGGATTTTCCGATGTTAAAAATTTGATTTTCATTGAATCTATAAGATTCGCTAACAACTGGGGTTCCAAGAAGTTCCACTCTTGGAAAATCGAGCTTTTAAGGCTGCTTATACATTCGTATGTAGTGTTATCTTTATACACTCTTCTGGCGAGAATACCCCATATATTTTTTTTAATCGAATTTAAGTCCGGTGAACGTGCTGGCCACTCCAACAACTTCATTGAGCTCAGCGAGTGCGTGTCCCATCGAAGCGAATAGGTGGTAATCGGATGGGGCCAGTTCTGGCGAGTAAGCCGCATGCGGAAGCACTTCCCAAATCCATGGTCTTATACAGTCAGCACTTGACTGTAGCCGTTCTTACTTGTTTACGTTTAGGATTAACAAAAAAGATCCATTTTTCATCGTCAGTAACAATACGGTGCAAAAACTACTTCCTTTTGTATCGTGAAAGCAAAAGGCGCATGTGTTTTTGCGCCTCTCCATCTGCCTCTCATTCAACTTATGTGGCATCCATCTACCGACCTTCTGAATCTTTCCCATCTCTTGCAAGCGATTGGAAACTGCTTGTTGACTTACTTCCAACTGCGCTGCGAGTTGTTTTTGCGTTTGAGCATCGTCTTCATCCAATAATGCTTGCAGTTCGGCGTCTTCGTACCTTTTTGGTGGTTTTCCGTGCTCTTTGTCGTCGACGTCAAAATCACCACTTTTAAAGCATTGAAACCACCGTTCACACGTTTTCACAGTTGGTACTTGTTCCCCAAAGGCTTCAACAAGCATTCGGTGCGATTCCCCAGCTGTTTTATTCAAGAGAAAACAGAAAACAAGTAAAAAAGATACAGTCGTGCGCGCCCGACAGTAAGATACCATTCGCCTAGTTTCGAAACAAATTACAATATCATACATTTAATTCCATCAAAAAACTCTGCACAAGTTTATCCGCCACCTATTGTTTAAATTAGATCTATCTTTGAATAGCGCCATCTACATGTGAAAATATCATAGCAATCAGCTGTACATACGCTACGGCTGAAACGAAACATCGTGACGATGACGTCACGACGCGCAGCACAGGCGCAAGCTGTGGAGTACGGAAAACGGAAACATGGATAACTTCTGTTTTTATCGTCCGATTGGATTGTAATTTGGGGAATTGATTTATATTGCAATTATTTATGTTCATACCAAATCAGAAAGGTGTAACTTCAATACTTATCCTTATCGAAAATTATCGATTTGAGTGGGCGATGGGCGTGGCATCAAAAATTTAAAATAAACTCGATCTCCCTATGGTATTCAGGAACCTTCATGTGAAATATGGGGTTTCTAGCTTTTTTAATTGTGATCTAGACGTTCAAACCGACAGACGGGCGGACAGACAGACGGACAGACAGACGGACTTGACTTAATCGGCTCAGCTAGTGATCCTGAGTCAGTATATATATACTTTGTGGGGTCTGCCACGCCTCCTTCTCCCTGTTACATTCATTTGCACAAACTTAGTTTACCATTTTTAACCATTTTCATTTTGTCGATTTTGTCGTTTTTTCCATTTTGTCGAATGGTATAATTAACACTGTCTGCGTTTGCTCTTTATTCTGCAGTATACATCCTGGAGCTTATAAATTGTAAATCAAGCTTGCAAAACTTCTTAAAAGCTCCCCATACCATTGCAGATCCACCACCAAAATTTCTTTGCCAAAAATACAAGGGGTCCTTTCTTAAATCCCGCCAGTAATGTTTGTTGCCAAGTTATTTTCTGCAAATTTTATCCGAGCTGCCTTATGCCGGGCTGTCAAATTAAGTATAATTTTTTGTTTCACGCGATATTTCACTGTGTATATTCAAGTTAGATTTCAAAAAGGCATGAATTGAGCCTTTTTATTGTTCACAAAGCAGCGAACCACGACCAATTTTATTTAAAATTAATTAAATTGCTTTTGCGAATACAAAAACCATTTTAAATGACTTAGTCCCAACAATTCGGCGTCTGTTTTCGTTACGTGTGCTATAATTATGATATTCTTGCAAGCTAGCAAATTTCTACGTCTTTACGCAAAACTAACGGCATATTTCCAATTAATGCTAAAAATAGCCAATAACGGTAAATTAGCATTGCTTATGCCTTATCCTCTCTTTCGTCATACTTGCTTTTAATATATTTTAGCACGGGCAAATTTTACGACGGAAGAAACGCAAGTTATAAAAGTGTGTTATCATTTTGATACGCACCTTATGATTTACAAAACAAGTAAAGAAAGCTACAGCCGAACGCGCCCGACAGTAAGATACCATTCGCCCAGTTTCGAAACAAATTATCACACATTTAATTCCATCAAAAAACTCTGCACAAGTTCATCCGCCACCTACTGTTTAAATTAGATCTATCTTTGAATAGCGCCATCTACATGTGAAAACATACCAATCAGCTGTACAAACGCTACGGCTGAAACTAATCATCGCAAGCAGTGGAAGTACGGAAAACGGAAACATAGATAACTTCTGTGTTTATCGTCCGATTGGATTGTAATTTTAAGAATAGATTTATATTGTAACTGTTCATACCACAGCAGAAAGCTGTAACTTTAATACTTTTCCTAATAATCGTAAATTATCGATTTGCGTGGGCGGTGGGCGTGACATCGAAAATCGAAAATAAACTCGATCTACCTATGGTATAAAGGAAACTTCATGTGAAATTTGGTATCTCTATCTTATGTAATAGGTGAGATCTAGGCGTTCAAACGGACAGACGGACAGACAGACAGACGGACAGACAGACGGACAGACAGACGGACAGACAGACGGACATGGCTCAATCGACTCAGCTAGTGATCCTGTGTCAGAATATATATACTTTGTGGGGGCTGCCACGCCTTCTTCTGCCTGTTACATACATTTGCACAAACTTAGTATACCATTTTTGACCATTTTCAATGGTCGAATGGTATAAAAATAATTGTTCTGTGAGTTTTGCGTTTTGACTTGCTGAAAAACTCTAAAAGCACGTCGAATATTGTAGCATTAAGCCATAGAAAATCTGAAATCGATAATTTTTTTTTTTTTGGTACGAAAAATATGACTAAATTAGCGCGGTAAGCAAATATTGACTTTGACACCCTATTAAAAAACATCTATTTGGCCAAGCACTAATTTTAATGCGTTATCTGTTATATGCAATTTAAATTATGAAATTATCTCTTCTCGTTCAAAAGTTATGTTTTTTGCCACCTCAAATGACAAAAGGCGCCACTGTGCTTCGTAGGGCCGCGCACCAGCTTGCCACACGGGTCTATCAACAGCAGATAGCGACAAATTGATCTACCGCCCCAAAAAAAAGAAGTAAAAGAAGCCGAAGTCGTAGGTGTGCGTACCTATAGGTGGAGGAGGGAGGTAGCCTTCCAGGTGGCGGGGTAAACAAAATGTCAACACAGAAATTATAAACAATTAAAAGGCAACGCCGATGCGTCAACGCATCCAAATATTTGTGAGTTGTATAAAATCTTAGAAACTGCGTCAGAGTTAGTTTTGTCTGCACGCAGTTCTTCCCCCCTTTTCCTTCCCCACGACATCAAGGCACTGCCTTTGTCTAAGTGCAATGCTTGATTAAACAACGAAGAAGAAGTAAAAAGAGAGGGAGCAGGTGAAGTAAACAAATTTAAAATAGTGAAGCTCTCTAGGAAGGTGAGGGAATATTTCATTTTTGAATGAAATTAACGGAGAATAGTTAAAAGTATCTAAAGGATAAAAAAACAAGTAAGAACGGCTACAATCAAGTGTTTACTGTATAAGACCATGGATTTTTTAAGTTTATAAAAAAAATCAGATTGAGAAATATAATAAACAACAAATATAATTTTCAGTTAGACGCCAAGCAGTCTAAGCAGTTGAAAAAAACACTGCTTGGGAAAAACACTGCTTGGTTGCTTGCAGTGGGCGCAGTGCAAATCTATATGAAACGTTGAAAAACTTTTTTGTTCATTATCCGATCGGAACCAAATTTTCAGCGATAAACAGACAGACAGACATGGCCTAATCGACTCGGCTAGTGAACCTGAGCAATATATACTTTATGGGGTCGCAGATGCCTCCTTTTGCCTGTTACGCACATTCCGACAAACACAATAGACCATGAATTTTTTGAAAATCCATGGTCTAAAAATATCCTTCAGGTACAAGCGTATCGTAAGAATGCAAAATCATCTAGAAGATATATATATTTATCCGAAGATGTATAGAAGGAGTTGTAATTCATCTCAAGAAATGACAATTTATCAAAGGTATCTTGAGTATACAAGAGTATCTTAGGGGAACAAAAGTCTCTCAAGAATATAGGAGAATCTTTGAAATAGTTTAAAGTCAAATTAATGAAATCTGCTGGCAGCGCTGCTTGCAGCATTGTGTGCCTGTACGGTGGTGAAATGGGTTAAGTTGTGGATTGCAAAACAAACAGTACTATTATGCATTTATGGTTTCGATTTGGTGACAAAATGTGTTATTATTGCACGCTCATCAAGATTACTTTGGACTTAGCCCCCTTTCGCCACCGTAAATAGAAAAAAATTGATTACAAGCGCAATTTTGATACCATATTGTTTTCTTTTTTTTGGTTTATATGATAACTATAGCTAGCCAGATTATCTCTGAAAATTTGGCTATGGAAAACATTAAACTGAATAACTTCTGTGTTTATTATCCGATTGTTACCAAATTTTCAGAGATCATCTGTCTAGCTATAGTTATCATATAAACCGAAAAATTGATTCATATAAGTGTTGCCACCAAATTTGGTGGCTCCTGCTTTTTAAGTTTCTGAGATATAGGCGCTTGCTATACGGTTTATGGATTTGAGGGGGCGGAAGTAGGCGTGGTCCAAATTTTAATAAAAATTTTACAGCATATGATTCACATAAGTGTTGTCATCAAATTTGGTGGCTCTAGGTTTTTTAGTTTCTTAGATATAGGCGTTCATACAGACGGACAGACGAACAGATCGAAATGGCTTAATCAACTCGGCTAGTGATCCTGAGCAAAAATATATATAATTTATGGAGTTGCCTCCTTCTGCCTTTTACGTACATTTCGACAAACACAATGGACCATGTATTTTTTTAAAATCCATGGTCTAATTAGATATTTATGGCCGATCCCCTGGATTTTCCGATGTTAAAAATTTGATTTTTCATTGAATCTATAAGATTCGCTAACAACTGGGGTTGCAAGAGGTTCCACTCTTGCAAAATCGAGCTTTTAAGGCTGCTTATACATTCGTATGTAGTGTTATCTTTATACACTCTTCTGGCGAGAATACCCCATATATTTTCAATCGAATTTAAGTCCGGTGAACGTGCTGGCCACTCCAACAACTTCATTGAGCTCAGCGAGTGCGTGTCCCATCGAAGCGAATAGGTGGTAATCGGATGGGGCCAGTTCTGGTGAGTAAGACGCATGCGGAAGCACTTCCCAAATCCATGGTCTTATACAGTCAGCACTTGACTGTAGCCGTTCTTACTTGTTTACGTTTAGGATTAACAAAAAAAGATCCATTTTTCATCGTCAGTAACAATACGATGCAAAAACGACATCCTTTTGTATCGTGAAAGCAAAATTTCGTATGTGTTTTTGCGCCTCTCCATCTGCCTCTCATTCAACTCATGTGGCATCCATCTACCGACCTTCTGAATCTTTCCCATCTCTCGCAAGCGATTGGAAACTGCTTGTTGACTTACTTCCAACTGCGCTGCGAGTTGTTTTTGCGTTTAAGCATCGTCTTCATCCAATAATGCTTGCAGTTCGGCGTCTTCGTACCTTTTTAGTGGTTTTCCGTGCTCTTTGTCGTCGACGTCAAAATCACCACTTTTGAAGCGTTGAAACCACCGTTCACACGTTTTCACAGTTGGTACTTGTTCGCCAAAGGCTTCAACAAGCATTCGGTGCGATTCCCCAGCTGTTTTATTCAAATGAAAACAGAAAACAAGTAAAGAAGCTACAGTCATGCGCGCCCGACAGTAAGATACCATTCGCCTAGTTTCGAAACAAATTACAATATCATACATTTAATTCCATCAAAAAACTCTGCACAAGTTTATCCGCCACCTATTATTTAAATTAGATCTATCTTTGAATAGCGCCATCTACATGTGAAAACATCATAGCAATCAGCTGTACATACGCTACGGCTGAAACAAAACATCGTGACGATGACGATAGCGCAAGCTGTGGAGTACGGAAAACGGAAACATGGATAACTTCTGTTTTTATCGTCCGATTGGATTGTAATTTGGGGAATTGATTTATATTGCTATTATTTATGTTCATGTTGTATGTTATTTGTGGGGTCTGCCACGCCTCCTTCTGCCTGTTACATTCATTTGCACAAACTTAGTTTACCATTTTTGACCATTTTCATTTTGTCGATTTTGTCGTTTTTTCCATTTGATCGAATGGTATAATTAACACAGTCCGCGTTTGCTCTTTATTCTGCACTATACATCCTGGAGCTTGTAAATTGTAAATCAAGCTTGCCAAACTTCTTAAAAGCTCCCCATACCATTGCAGATCCACCACCAAAACTTCTTTGCCAAAAATACAAGGGCTCCTTTCTTAAATCCCGCCAGTAATGGGGAAATCCATCAGTTTGTTTCCAAGTTATATTCTGCAAATTTTATCCGAGCTGCCTTTTGACGGGCTGTCAAATTAAGTATAATTTTTTGTTTCACGCGATATTTCACTGTGTATATTCAAGTTAGATTTCGAAAAGGCAAGAATTGAGCCTTTTTTATTGTTCACAAAGCAGCAAACCACGACCCATTTTATTTAAAATTAATTAAATTGCTTTTGCGAATACAAAAACCATTTAAAATGACTTAGTCCCAACAATTCGGCGTCTGTTTTCGTTACGTGTGCTATAATTATGATATTCTTGCAAGCTAGCAAATTTCTACGTCTTTACGCAAAACTAACGGCATATTTCCAATTAATGCTAAAAATAGCCAATAACGGTAAATTAGCATTGCTTATGCCTTATCCTCTCTTTCGTCATACTTGCTTTTAATATATTTTAGCACGGGCAAATTTTACGACGGAAGAAACGCAAGTTATAAAAGTGTGTTATCATTTTGATACGCACCTTATGATTTACAAAACAAGTAAAGAAAGCTACAGCCGAACGCGCCCGACAGTAAGATACCATTCGCCCAGTTTCGAAACAAATTATCACACATTTAATTCCATCAAAAAACTCTGCACAAGTTCATCCGCCACCTACTGTTTAAATTAGATCTATCTTTGAATAGCGCCATCTACATGTGAAAACATACCAATCAGCTGTACAAACGCTACGGCTGAAACTAATCATCGCAAGCAGTGGAAGTACGGAAAACGGAAACATAGATAACTTCTGTGTTTATCGTCCGATTGGATTGTAATTTTAAGAATAGATTTATATTGTAACTGTTCATACCACAGCAGAAAGCTGTAACTTTAATACTTTTCCTAATAATCGTAAATTATCGATTTGCGTGGGCGGTGGGCGTGACATCGAAAATCGAAAATAAACTCGATCTACCTATGGTATAAAGGAAACTTCATGTGAAATTTGGTATCTCTATCTTATGTAATAGGTGAGATCTAGGCGTTCAAACGGACAGACGGACAGACAGACAGACAGACAGACAGACAGACAGACAGACAGACGGACAGACAGACGGACATGGCTCAATCGACTCAGCTAGTGATCCTGTGTCAGAATATATATACTTTGTGGGGGCTGCCACGCCTCCTTCTGCCTGTTACCTACATTTGCACAAACTTAGTATACCATTTTTGACCATTTTCAATGGTCGAATGGTATAAAAATAATTGTTCTGTGAGTTTTGCGTTTTGACTTGCTGAAAAACTCTAAAAGCACGTCAAATTTATAATAATTTTTTTTTTTTTTGGTACGAAAAATATGACTAAATTAGCCCGGTAAGCAAATATTGACTTTGACACTCTATTAAAAAACAAGCACTCATTTTAATGCGTTATCTCTTATATGCAATTTAAATCATGAAATTATCTCTTCTCGTTCAAAAGTTATGTTTTCTGCCACCTCAAATGACAAAAGGGGCCACTGTGCTTCGTAGGGCCGCGCACCAGCTTGCCACACGGGTCGATCAACAGCAGATAGCGACAGATTGATCTACCGCCCAAAAAAAAAGAAGTAAAAGAAGCCGAAGTCGTAGGTGTGCGTACCTATAGGTGGAGGAGGGAGGTAGCCTTCCAGGAGGCGGGGTAAACAAAATGTCAACACAGAAATTATAAACAATTAAAAGGCAACGCCGATGCGTCGACGCATCCAAATATTTGTGAGTTGTATAAAATCTTAGAAACTGCGTCAGAGTTAGTTTTGTCTGCACGCAGTTCTTCCCCCCTTTTACTTCCCCACGACATCAAGGCACTGTCTTTGTCTAAGTGCAATGCTTGATTAAACAACGAAGCAGAAATAAAAAGAGAGGGAGCAGGTGAAGTAAACAAATTTAAAATAGTGAAGCTCTCTAGGAAGGTGAGGGAATATTGCATTTTTGAATGAAATTAACGGAGAATAGTTAAAAGTATCTAAAGGATAAAAAAACAAGTAAGAACGCCTACAGTCAAGTGTTGACTGTATAAGACCATGGATTTTTTAAGTTTATGAAAAAAATCAGATTGAGAAAACTGTTATTAATCGTCTTTTTTAAAGTAATATAATAAACAACAAATATAATTTTCAGTTAGACGCCAAGCAGTCTAAGCAGTTGAAAAAACACTGCTTGGGAAAAACACTGCTTGGTTGCCTGCAGTGGGCGCAGTGCAAATCTATATGAAACGTTGAAAAACTTTTTTGTTCATTATCCGATCGGAACCAAATTTTCAGCGATAAACAGACAGACAGACATGGCCTAATCGACTCGGCTAGTGAACCTGAGCAATATATACTTTATGGGGTCGCAGATGCCTCCTTCTGCCTGTTACGCACATTCCGACAAACACAATAGACCATGAATTTTTTGAAAATCCATGGTCTAAAAATATCCTTCAGCACGTCAAATTTATAATAATTTTTTTTTTTTTTTGGTACGAAAAATATGACTAAATTAGCCCGGTAAGCAAATATTGACTTTGACACTCTATTAAAAAACAAGCACTCATTTTAATGCGTTATCTCTTATATGCAATTTAAATCATGAAATTATCTCTTCTCGTTCAAAAGTTATGTTTTCTGCCACCTCAAATGACAAAAGGGGCCACTGTGCTTCGTAGGGTCGCGCACCAGCTTGCCACACGGGTCGATCAACAGCAGATAGCGACAGATTGATCTACCGCCCAAAAAAAAAGAAGTAAAAGAAGCCGAAGTCGTAGGTGTGCGTACCTATAGGTGGAGGAGGGAGGTAGCCTTCCAGGAGGCGGGGTAAACAAAATGTCAACACAGAAATTATAAACAATTAAAAGGCAACGCCGATGCGTCGACGCATCCAAATATTTGTGAGTTGTATAAAATCTTAGAAACTGCGTCAGAGTTAGTTTTGTCTGCACGCAGTTCTTCCCCCCTTTTACTTCCCCACGACATCAAGGCACTGTCTTTGTCTAAGTGCAATGCTTGATTAAACAACGAAGCAGAAATAAAAAGAGAGGGAGCAGGTGAAGTAAACAAATTTAAAATAGTGAAGCTCTCTAGGAAGGTGAGGGAATATTGCATTTTTGAATGAAATTAACGGAGAATAGTTAAAAGTATCTAAAGGATAAAAAAACAAGTAAGAACGCCTACAGTCAAGTGTTGACTGTATAAGACCATGGATTTTTTAAGTTTATGAAAAAAATCAGATTGAGAAAACTGTTATTAATCGTCTTTTTTAAAGTAATATAATAAACAACAAATATAATTTTCAGTTAGACGCCAAGCAGTCTAAGCAGTTGAAAAAAACACTGCTTGGGAAAAACACTGCTTGGTTGCCTGCAGTGGGCGCAGTGCAAATCTATATGAAACGTTGAAAAACTTTTTTGTTCATTATCCGATCGGAACCAAATTTTCAGCGATAAACAGACAGACAGACATGGCCTAATCGACTCGGCTAGTGAACCTGAGCAATATATACTTTATGGGGTCGCAGATGCCTCCTTCTGCCTGTTACGCACATTCCGACAAACACAATAGACCATGAATTTTTTGAAAATCCATGGTCTAAAAATATCCTTCAGGTACAAGCGTATCGTAAGAATGCAAAATCATCTAGAAGATATATATATTTATCCGAAGATGTATAGAAGGAGTTGTAATTCATCTTAAGAAATGACAATTTATCAAAGGTAACTTGAGTATACAAGAGTATCTTAGGGGAACAAAAGTCTCTCAAGAATATAGGAGTATCTTTGAAATAGTTTAAAGTCAAATTAATGAAATCTGCTGGCAGCGCTGCTTGCAGCATTGTGCCGAATAGTGTGTGCTTGTAAGGTGGTGAAATGGGTTAAGTTGTGGATTGCAAAACAAACAGTACTATCATGCATTTACGGTTTCGATTTGGTGACAAAATGTGTTATTATTGCACGCTCATCAAGAATACTTTAGACTTAGGCCACGCCCCCTTTCGCCCCCGTAAATAGAAAAAAATTGATTACAAGCGCAATTTTGATACCATATTGTTTTTTTTTTTTTTTTGGTTTATATGATAACTATAGCTAGCCAGATTATCTCTGAAAATTTGGTAACAATCGGATAATAACCACAGAAGTTATTCAGCTTAACGTTTTCCATAGCTGTAAGCAGCTCCGCTTGCAGCATTGTGCCGAATAGTGTGGGTTTGTACGGTGGTGAAATGGGTTAATTTGTGGACTGCAAAACGAACAGTGCTATTATGCATTTACGGGTTCGAGTCTTGCCCGCATCAAAAATTAAATGTGTCCAACAATTTTTTTATACCAAATACTCATAGAGTAGAAGGGTATAATAACTTTGTTCAAACCGAAAATGTATGTAACAGGCAGAAGCAGACATCTCCGATCCAATAAAGTGTATATATTCTGGCTCAGGATCAACAGCCGAGTCGATACAGCTTTGTCCGTCTTTCCGTCTGCCCGTCCTTGTGAAAATCTAGACTCAAGCTATTATAAGAGCTAAAACTACCAAATTTGGTGAAAAAATGTGTTCTTATCGCACGCTCATCAAGTTTATTTTGGATTTAGGCCACGTCCCCTTGATTACAAGCGCAATTTTGATACCATATTCTTCATTTTCGGTTTATATAATAACTATAGCTAGCCAGATGATTTCTGCCAATTTGGTAACAACCGGATAATAAACACAGAAGTAATTTAGCTTAACGTTTTTCATTGCTGTAAGTAGCTCTGTTGGCAGCGCGGCTTGCAGCATTGTGCCGAATAGTGTGTGCTTGTATGGTGGTGAAATGGGTTAAGTTGTGATCTGCAAAACGAACAGTACTATTATGCATTTATGGATGGAGTCCCGCCCGCATGCTGCCGGCAGCGCTGCTTACAGCTATGGAAAACATTAAACTGAATAACTTCTGTGTTTATTATCCGATTGTTACCAAATTTTCAGAGATCATCTGTCTAGCTATAGTTATCATATAAACCGAAAAATTGATTCATATAAGTGTTGTCACCAAATTTGTTGGCTCCTGCTTTTTTAGTTTCTGAGATATAGGCGCTTGCTATACGGTTTATCGATTTGAGGGGGCGGAAGTAGGCGTGGTCCAAATTTTAATAAAAATTTTACAGCATATGATTCACATAAGTGTTGTCATCAAATTTGGTGGCTCTAGGTTTTTTAGTTTCTGAGCTATAGGCGTTGATACAGACGGACAGATCGAAATGGCTGAATCAACTCGGCTAGTGATCCTGAGCAAAAATATATATAATTTATGGAGTTGCCTCCTTCTGCCTTTTACGTACATTTCGACAAACACAATGGACCATGTATTTTTTTAAAATCCATACATTCGTATGTAGTGTTATCTTTATACACTCTTCTGGCGAGAACACCCCATATATTTTCGATCGAATTTAAGTCCGGTGAACGTGCTGGCCACTCCAACAACTTCATTGAGCTCAGCGAGTGCGTGTCCCATCGAAGCGAATAGGTGGTAATCGGATGGGGCCAGTTCTGGTGAGTAAGCCGCCTGCGGAAGCATTTCCTTAATTCATGGTCTTATACAGTCAGCGCTTGACTGTAGCCGTTCTTAATTGTTTACGTTTAGGATTAACAAAAAAGATCAATTTTTTCATCGCCAGTAACGATACGATACTTCCTTTTGTATCGTGAAAGCAAAATTTCGCATGTGTTTTTGCGCCTCTCCATCTGCCTCTCGTTCAACTCATGTGGCATCCATCTACCGACCTTCTGAATCTTTCCCATCTCTTGCAAGCGATTGGAAACTGCTTGTTGACTTACTTCCAACTGCGCTGCGAGTTGTTTTTGCGTTTAAGCATCGTCTTCATCCAATAATGCTTGCAGTTCGGCGTCTTCGTACCTTTTTAGTGGTTTTCCGTGCTCTTTGTCGTCGACGTCAAAATCACCACTTTTGAAGCGTTGAAACCACCGTTCACACGTTTTCACAGTTGGTACTTGTTCGCCAAAGGCTTCAACAAGCATTCGGTGCGATTCCCCAGCTGTTTTATTCAAATGAAAACAGAAAACAAGTAAAGAAGCTACAGTCATGCGCGCCCGACAGTAAGATACCATTCGCCTAGTTTCGAAACAAATTACAATATCATACATTTAATTCCATCAAAAAACTCTGCACAAGTTTATCCGCCACCTATTATTTAAATTAGATCTATCTTTGAATAGCGCCATCTACATGTGAAAACATCATAGCAATCAGCTGTACATACGCTACGGCTGAAACAAAACATCGTGACGATGACGATAGCGCAAGCTGTGGAGTACGGAAAACGGAAACATGGATAACTTCTGTTTTTATCGTCCGATTGGATTGTAATTTGGGGAATTGATTTATATTGCTATTATTTATGTTCATGTTGTATGTTATTTGTGGGGTCTGCCACGCCTCCTTCTGCCTGTTACATTCATTTGCACAAACTTAGTTTACCATTTTTGACCATTTTCATTTTGTCGATTTTGTCGTTTTTTCCATTTGATCGAATGGTATAATTAACACAGTCCGCGTTTGCTCTTTATTCTGCACTATACATCCTGGAGCTTGTAAATTGTAAATCAAGCTTGCCAAACTTCTTAAAAGCTCCCCATACCATTGCAGATCCACCACCAAAACTTCTTTGCCAAAAATACAAGGGCTCCTTTCTTAAATCCCGCCAGTAATGGGGAAATCCATCAGTTTGTTTCCAAGTTATATTCTGCAAATTTTATCCGAGCTGCCTTTTGACGGGCTGTCAAATTAAGTATAATTTTTTGTTTCACGCGATATTTCACTGTGTATATTCAAGTTAGATTTCGAAAAGGCAAGAATTGAGCCTTTTTTATTGTTCACAAAGCAGCAAACCACGACCCATTTTATTTAAAATTAATTAAATTGCTTTTGCGAATACAAAAACCATTTAAAATGACTTAGTCCCAACAATTCGGCGTCTGTTTTCGTTACGTGTGCTATAATTATGATATTCTTGCAAGCTAGCAAATTTCTACGTCTTTACGCAAAACTAACGGCATATTTCCAATTAATGCTAAAAATAGCCAATAACGGTAAATTAGCATTGCTTATGCCTTATCCTCTCTTTCGTCATACTTGCTTTTAATATATTTTAGCACGGGCAAATTTTACGACGGAAGAAACGCAAGTTATAAAAGTGTGTTATCATTTTGATACGCACCTTATGATTTACAAAACAAGTAAAGAAAGCTACAGCCGAACGCGCCCGACAGTAAGATACCATTCGCCCAGTTTCGAAACAAATTATCACACATTTAATTCCATCAAAAAACTCTGCACAAGTTCATCCGCCACCTACTGTTTAAATTAGATCTATCTTTGAATAGCGCCATCTACATGTGAAAACATACCAATCAGCTGTACAAACGCTACGGCTGAAACTAATCATCGCAAGCAGTGGAAGTACGGAAAACGGAAACATAGATAACTTCTGTGTTTATCGTCCGATTGGATTGTAATTTTAAGAATAGATTTATATTGTAACTGTTCATACCACAGCAGAAAGCTGTAACTTTAATACTTTTCCTAATAATCGTAAATTATCGATTTGCGTGGGCGGTGGGCGTGACATCGAAAATCGAAAATAAACTCGATCTACCTATGGTATAAAGGAAACTTCATGTGAAATTTGGTATCTCTATCTTATGTAATAGGTGAGATCTAGGCGTTCAAACGGACAGACGGACAGACAGACAGACAGACAGACAGACAGACAGACAGACAGACGGACAGACAGACGGACATGGCTCAATCGACTCAGCTAGTGATCCTGTGTCAGAATATATATACTTTGTGGGGGCTGCCACGCCTCCTTCTGCCTGTTACCTACATTTGCACAAACTTAGTATACCATTTTTGACCATTTTCAATGGTCGAATGGTATAAAAATAATTGTTCTGTGAGTTTTGCGTTTTGACTTGCTGAAAAACTCTAAAAGCACGTCAAATTTATAATAATTTTTTTTTTTTTTGGTACGAAAAATATGACTAAATTAGCCCGGTATGCAAATATTGACTTTGACACCCTATTAAAAAACATCTATTCGGCCAAGCACTCATTTTAAAGCGTTATCTGTTATATGCAATTTAAATCATGAAATTATCTCTTCTCGTTCAAAAGTTATGTTTTTTGCCACCTCAAATGACAAAAGGCGCAACTGTGCTTCGTAGGGCTGTGCACCAGCTTGCCACACGGGTCTATCAACAGCAGATAGCGACAGATTGATCTACCGCCCCAAAAAAAAGAAGTAATAGAAGCCGAAGTCGTAGGTTTGCGTAGCTATAGGTGGAGGAGGGAGGTAGCCTTCCAGGAGGCGGGGTAAACAAAATGTCAACACAGAAATTATAAACAATTAAAAGGCAACGCCGATGCGTCGACGCATCCAAATATTTGTGAGTTGTATAAAATCTTAGAAACTGCGTCAGAGTTAGTTTTGTCTGCACGCAGTTCTTCCCCCCTTTTCCTTCCCCACGACATCTAGGCACTGTCTTTGTCTAATTGCAATGCTTGATTAAACAACGAAAAGAAGAAAAAAGAGAGGGAGCAGGTGAAGTAAACAAATTTAAAATAGTGAAGCTCTCTAGGAAGGTGAGGGAATATTGCATTTCTGAGTGAAGTTAACGGAGAATAGTTAAATATAGATAATCAGTAAATTTAAAAAAAGTATCTAATGGACTTGTAGTGTATCTACCCTTCGCATATGTACGATAAATACATTGTGACACTTTGTCATAATGTTTAATAAACATAAGCTAAACCAAAAGACCACCAACCAATACACGAGCACTCCAGCTCTTGAAATACGATCTAACGCTTATACATAAGCCGATCGCGGAGCGTGAGAATGCTGAGCATGCACTTTGCAGCTCAAGTGGTCAAGCTATACGTAACATATGCATGCCTTCTGCATACATATGTATACGTATATATGTCTTTAAGAATACATAGTCTTAAGCATCCCATGTGCGGGTTAGCTGCGCCCAAAGACAGCATGATAGATTCATTCGAATAAAGAACCTCAAACTGACAGGAAGGGTTTCATGCAAAAACCTATTACATGGCGACCGTGACATTGGTCACGCAACTTTAATCTTCGGATCAACAACAACGGATCATCAGAAGATCAGCACCAGCCTAGGCAATGCAAACAAAACTTCATGGCAACATCAAACAACTTCAACAGAACTACCGTAGCCGACAGCAAAATTGCTCTGCAACTATGGCACTCAGACTAATCAACAACGCCGTGATCCGCCAGCTTGCCGCTCAGTTGCCCCGCAACGCCCAGGTTGGTAGCGTTGCCTCGATCCACACGCTGGACAAGATTGGCAAGCGTGAGGTCGTTGGCATTGGCTGGAACGGCACTGCCTGCTACGCTGACCGTGCTGATTACCCCATCCCAGCTGTACGCTTCCGTGAGCCCAACAACGAGATCACAGCCCTGCGTAACATGGAGAAGGGTGACTGGAAGAAACTGAGCCAACAGGAAATCAAGGCCCTGTACCGTGCTAGTTTCTGCCAGACTATTGCCGAAATTCAAGCCGGCACTGGCGAATGGAAGTTGCACTTGGGTGTTGGCCTGCTCTTCACCGCCGCCGCTATCTGGATCGCTGTGCTGATGAACCTGTTCGTCTACGATGAGCTGCCAGTGACCTTCTGAAACGTATGATCGACCTGGAGATTAACGAGCTTCGCCAAAGTGCGAAGAAACGCAAACGGGCTGCTTAAATGCAAATGCCCCAATTTGCCTTATTTTTAAGTTCATAATCTCAAGCCGAGGCGGGAAACCGCTGCTTGCAAACAACTAACAACCACTAACAAATGTGGTTGGAGAATTTTTTTTCTCCTTATTGAAATGTAAAACAGAATTGTGAGCCAACCACATTCAAACCTAATATTTTCACGTCTCTGGCACTGAGTATATATACTCAGCTGCGGAAGGTTTTAATAATGACAATATAGCAGATATAAAAAAAAAAAAAAAAATTTTTGTTAGATCTTTACTTTTATCCCGTCCTGGGAGGAAGACACATTGTCTATAAAATTATATTACATGGTATTTTACCAATTTAAATTAACGTTTCATTGAGTAGATATATCAAAAACGTCATTTATTTAGCGATGCCTGTAGACATATATGGGCATATCTTAATTGGTGTCACAATTTTACAGCGTTTTTACACACGCATTTGTGTGTCAGTCCGATTTACTGCCTATTGTTGGCTTACTGTAAATGCAGATGAGTTAGAGGAAATAGCTCGCTTCGACGAGGAAGCCGAATGAGATAATTGTAAATGTTTAGATAAATTTAATAAATTATATAAAGCTTAATCGAATGGGCATAAGCGATAATGCCATATCGAAAATTGATAGCTTAAAAACAACAACTACAAAATCGTCTACTATGCTAGACCATAATTCAAATGTAGCGGACTCCACCGCAAATGTAATTAATACAGTTTAGGTATCACAGCCTGAGCCTAAAACAATTACTGTACTCCTCATAATAGTAGTAGTACTGTTATGTGCGAATATGTTAACAAAAGTACACAAATTACATAATAGGTGCCTCAAGAAGAGATACTTGAGCAATGCATTAGATCTAGATAAGGTCTAATTAGTATTAACATACATACAAAAGATCATGGAATGGCATGAAATATATACAGCAATTACAAATATAAAAACTAAATTCGATAAGCCATATAAATGCTTATCACAGAATAGGCCTATGCAGGCAGAAACCATTCAAAGACATGCATGAACATTAGTCGCCTGCTTTAATGAAGCAAGAGAACTAATATACGAGCATAGGGAAACAATTAATTCAGAACACTGGTCTAAGTTATCAAGACTATTAATCAAACTTCGATTAAACTTGATAGCAGTTAAAAGGAAATTTAGTTTGGAAATATCAATTCCAACAATACTAAATACCCCTTTAACGATTGATGCAGACGAACAATCTGAATCAATAGAACTAGAAGAAATTGATTTAGAGGTCACCGAGTCGGAAGGAGAAGAAGAAAAATATACCGACATCGAAGATAAAGACCTATTAAACCTAACAATCCCAGCTATATTAAAAATAGAAAATACAATGGCACAGTCCAATATTGATTTCCTAAATACAGCATCAAAGCTTATACCTGACTTTGACGGTAAGGCTGAAAACTTAACAAGTTTTATAGATGCTCTAAATATAGTAAACTCAATCAAAGGAGAACATGAGTCTCTAGCAGTTTCGGTTATAAAAACCAAACTAAAAGGAACAGCAAGAAATCTGATAAGCAGTGATTTCGAGAGCTAGAGGAAATGTATAGGGCGAGTCAGTTGAAGTGATAACAGCAAAGCTGATGAACCTTCAACAAAAGAATAAAACTGCCAACCAATATACAAAAGAGGTTGAGCAAATGACAAAAGCTCTAGAAAGTGCATATATAAATGATGGACTTTCACTTTATCTAGCCAATAAATATAGCACACAGCATGCTATCAAGGCTATGACTACAAACTGTTCCATAGAGAAAGTAAAGCTTATAATGCAAGCCGGTACTTTCAACAATATAAACGAAGCTATCTCAAAGTTCGTTGGTAGTTGTACCGACGCAACTGGGAGGAGCGACGCAGTCGTGTTCTGTCGTCAAAATAGAGGCTACCGTAATGGTAACTCAAATAGAGGCAGAAACAATGAGGGAAATCAAAACAATTACAACAGGAACAGATATAGTAACCGAGGATACCGAGGAGGCGGTAACCGCGGTAATAACAATTCCAATAGAGGAAGAAACTATAACAACACAAATAATAGAAATAATAATGTTCGAGCAACACAGAGTGACTCGGAAAACTCCAATCAGCCCTTAGATGCTCAAAACAGAGCTTAAGGGTTCACGTCATAAATTTCGGCCTCAATAGATTCATTGCATTTCTTAGTTCAGTTTCAAAGAAAAATTTAACATTCTTATTAGATACAGGAGCGGACATTTCGCTCATAAAGGCAAATTCTGACATCTTCAATGGCATTGAAGAAGACAATGTTATAAATATACAAGGCATAGGAGAAGGAGTAATTAACTCCAAAGGCTTAGCCTTTATAGAACTGCAAACTGGAGGATATATAATCCCACACAGCTTTCATTTGGTTGACTCTAAATTTGCACTACAGTGTGATGAGATTATAGGCCTAGATTTCATAAAAAAATATAACTGCATACTTGAATACAAGCAGGATGGAGATAAGTTCATGATTAGACCAAATAACCTAAAATCCCCAATATACATGAACATAACAAGTTCTTCGGGCAGTAATGCTATATTTCTGCCAGCCAGATCCCAAGTTGTCCGAAAAATAGATTTAGTCACAAACGAGAACAATGTTTTTATACCAAACCAGGAAATTCAACCAGGTATTTTCGTTGCTAACACTGTAGCTACTTCAGAAAGCATATTTGTCTGAGTATTAAATACGTCCAATACAGATAGGATAGTGGACGTGAAAGATTTAAAATTAATAAAAAAATAAAATAATTCTTTCCAGAGAATGATGACAATAGCATTCTCAGGGCTTCAACCTTCACAGGCATTCTTGTACATGGATGATTTGATAGTTATTGGTTGTTCTGAGAAGCATATGTTCAAGAATTTGACAGATGTCTTCAACCTATGCATAACCTGAAATTACATCCACAAAAGTGGTCATTTTTCATGCACGAAGTGACCTTTCTCGGTCATAAGTGTACAGATAAAGGAATTTTGCCCGATGACAAAAAATATGATGTCATTAAAAATTATCCAGTCCCGCACGACGCGGACAGCGCTAGAAGATTCGTTGCATTTTGCAATTATTACAGACGTTTTATAAAAAATTTCGCCGACTATTCACGGCACATAACTAGATTATGTAAAAAAATTTTCCTTTTGTATGGACAAGTGAATGCGAAAACCCATTCCAATACCTGAAAGAAAATCTCATGCAACTAACATTGTTGCAATTGCCAGATTTCAGCAAAGAATTTTGCATAATAACTGATGCAAGTAACCTGGCTTGTGGTGCTGTATTTACACAAAACCACAATGGAGTTCAACTCCCCATAGCCTATGCGTCAAGATCGTTCACTAAGGGAGAAAGTAATAAAAGCACTACGGAACAAGAGCTTACTGCAATTCATTCGGCAATAGTACATTTTCGACCATATATTTATGGCAAGCACTTTACAGTGAAACAGACCACAGGCCTTTAACTTATTTATTTTCTATGGTCAATCCAAGCTCGAAACTGACAAGAATGCGATTAGAGCTCGAAGAATACGACTTTACAGTCGAGTATCTAAAGGGCAAGCATAACTTCTGTCACGAATTACAATAAAGGAATTAAAAGAATTACAATACCAAGTCCTGAAAGTCACTACCAGGCAACAAAGTAGACAAGAAAATATCTGCGTAGATAAAAATAAAAAACAAGAAATCTTGCTTAGGCAAAATCTTGAAAAAGCTTCTAAGCCCAACGTATATGAAGTCATTAAAAATGACGATGTATGAAAAGTAGTGGCCTTGCGTATGAAAGAAAGCCTATGTTATTTCAAAAAAGGCAATAAAATCATTGCAAGAATAAATGTTGGTGATTTGTACACTAATGGAATTCTAGACTTAGGTCAGTTTTTCCAAAGGCTCGAATTGCAGGCCGGTATGCAAAATATCACTCAACTGAAATTGACACCGCATGAAAGAATCTTTGAACATGTTTCAATAGAGAATTTCATAATAATGGGCAATAAATTGTTAAAGAATTTAAGAGTAGGGCTACTCAAGCCGGTGACCATAATTAAAAATGTAAAAGAAAAAGAAGCTATAATGTCTACATTTCATGATAATACTATGCAAGGAGGTCATTCTGGCATAACTAAAACTTTGGCCAAAGTAAGAAGACACTACTATTGGAAAAACATGACTCGTGAAATAAAAGAGTATCTTCGTAGATGTCCAAAATGTCAGATGTCGAAAACGACAATCCACACAAAGACCCCTTTAACAATAACTGATACACCAATACATGCTTTCGACAGAGTAATAGTGGATAAAATTGGCCCACTACCCAGGTCTGAAAATGGTTATGAATATGCAATAACACTAATATGTGATTTGACAAAATATCTCGTTGCCATTCCGGTACCAAATAAAAATGCAAATACTGTCGCAAAAGCAATATTCGAATCCTATATACTGACGTTCGGTCCAATGAAGACTTTCATTTCGGACATGGGAACCGAGTATAAGAATTCTGTAATTAGTGACCTTTGCAAATATTTTAAAGTTGACAACATAACGTCAACAGCACATCATCACCAGACAGTTGGAACAATCGAAAGAAGTCATAGAACATTCAATGAATACGTACGTTCATATATATCAGTCGACAATTGGGATGTATGGCTTAAATATTTCGTTTATTGTTTTAACACGACCCCCTCTATGGCACATGATTATTGTCCATATGAACTAGCCTTCGGCAAACAAAGCAATTTGCCTGAACATTTTAATATGGTAGATAACATTTCACCATTATATAACATAGATGACTATGCTAAGGAAGCTAAGTTTAGATTAGAAAATGCTTATAAAAGAGCAAGAATGTTGTTAGAAAAACGTTAGGGTAAGAGTAAGGAACACTATGATAAGAAAGCTGTAGATTTTAAAATCCAAGTAGGAGATAAGGTTTTACTTAGAAATGAAACTGGCCATAAATTGGACCAGGTATATATAGGACCTTTTGAGGTCACAGGGATAAGTGATAGGGATAATATAATAATAAGAAGCAGTTAAAATAAGCTTCAAACAGTACATAAGGATAGGTTAAAGATATATAACTAATGAAACGTTATTAAAAAAAAGGGGTCTGATCAACCAAAAAAAAAAAAAAAAAAAAAAATGTGATTTCTTCTATGAAAATTAAAAATGAAAAGAAAATCGTAAAAAAAGGGAATTGTCATTATACAAAATGTTTCGAGACACAACAAAAAAATTTCTTTCTTTCAAATAATTAAGATAGTTAAGAAATAGTATATCAAAAAAAAAAAAAAATAATAATAATAATAATAAAATGACTACATATATTACGTCATTTCTTTAAAAAGGGAGGTGTAGTGTATCTACCCTTCGCATATGTACGATAAATACATTGTGACACTTTGTCATAATGTTTAATAAACATAAGCTAAACCAAAAGACCACCAACCAATACACGAGCACTCCAGCTCTTGAAATACGATCTAACGCTTATACATAAGCCGATCGCGGAGCGTGAGAATGCTGAGCATGCACTTTGCAGCTCAAGTGGTCAAGCTGTACGTAACATATGCATGCCTTCTGCATACATATGTATACGTATATATGTCTTTAAGAATACATAGTCTTAAGCATACCATGTGCGGGTTAGCTACGCCCAAAGACAGCATGATAGATTCCTTCGAATAAAGAACCTCAAACTGACAGGAAGGGTTTCATGCAAAAACCTATTACAGACTGTATAAGACAATGGATTTTTTAAGTTTATGATAAAAATCAGATTGAGAAAACTGTTATTCAACGTCTTTTTTTAAGAAATATAATAAACAACAAATATAATTTTCAGTTAGACGCCAAGCAGTCCAAGCAGTTGGAAAAAAACATTGCTTGGAAAAAACACTGCTTGGTTGCTTGCAGTGGGCGCAGTGCAAATCTATATGAAACGTTGAATAACTTTTTTGTTCATTATCCGATCAGAACCAAATTTTCAGCGATCGTTTAGGTGGTGATAGTTATCATATACACCAAAACTGAATATTGTAGCTTTATTATTGCGCTTGCTATACGGCTTATCGATTTGCGGGGGCGGAGGTAGGCGTGGCCCAAATTTTAATAAAAATTTTACAGCGTATGATTCACATAAGTGTTGTCACCAAATTTGGCTCTAGCTTTTTTAGTTTCTGAGATATACGCATTCACACAGGCGGACAGACGGTCAGACGGACAGACTGACAGACAGACATGGCCTAATCGACTCGACTAGTGAACCTGAGCAAGAATATATATAGTTTATGGGGGCGCAGATGCCTCCTTCTGCCTGTTACGCACATTCCGACAAACACAATAGACTCTGAATTTTTTTTAAAATCCATGGTCTAAAAATATCCTTCAGATACAAGGGTATCGTAAGAATGCAAGAACATCTAGAAGATATATACATTTATCCGAAGATGTAGAGAATTAATTGTAATTCATCTTAAGAAATGGCAATTTATCAAAGGTTACTTGAGTGTTCAAGAGTATCTTAAGGGAATAAAAGTCTCTCAAGAATATAGGAGTATCTTGCACGTTCATCAAGATTATTTTGGGCTTAGGCCAGGCCCCCGTAAATGGATAAAATTGATTACAAGCGCAATTTTGATGCCATATTGTTTTTTTCGGTTTATTTGATAACTATAGCTAGCCAGATGATCTCTGAAAATTTGGTAACAATCGGATAACAAACACAGAAGGTATTCAGCTTAACTCAACCGAAAATGTATGTAACAGGCAGAAGAAGACACCTCCGACCCCATAAAGTATATATATTCTGGCTCAGGATCAACAGCCGAGTCGATATAGCCATGTCCGTCTGTCCGTCTGTCTGTCCGTGTGAAAATCTAGATCTCAGCTATTATAAGAGCTAGGACTACCAAATTTGGTGACAATATGTGTTATTATTGCACGCTGATCAAGTTTATTTTGGATTTTGCCCACGCCCCCTTCCGCCCCCGTAAATCGAAAAAACATTGATTACAAGCGCAATTTTGATGCCATATTGTTCATACATGATAACTATAGCTAGCCAGATGAGCTCTGAATAATAAACACAGAAATTATTCAGCTTAACGTTTTCCATAGGTGTAAGCAGCGGTGCCGGCAGCGCTGCTTGCAGCATTGTGCCGAATCGTGTGTGCGTTTACGGTGGTGAAATTTATTTATTTATTTATTTATTTATTTAACGTCAACTAATGGCAGTCGACACAAAATTTTAAAAGAATTAATATTTAATATTAATTAATATTTTTCATATAATTAAGTTAAAATTATCTATAAGATTAAAAAAAAATTAAAATTAAAAGTGAAGTAAATAATTACAATTTAAAACAAAAATTTAACGACTAGTCTGGGTGATCAAAAGAATAACTATAAATTGTATTTATTTAAAATGATCCAACATTTGTTGCACAAGGATTGGGGAAAACCCAGAAAAACCCAATCGGATCAGAGAAGATTGTTAGGTGTTAGTTGTTAGTGTTAGGTGTTAGTTGTTAGTACGCTACATCGACCGGAGGAAGCGTAAAAGAAAATCCAACATTAGATAGTAAGTAAAGATATATAGTTCATGGATAGAAAAAAGATAAACGAGGAAAAAAGAAAAATACACTAGTGAGGACTAAATTCTACACAGATAAGAAAGAATTACAGATTTTAAGTCTACAGAATTTGAATTAGCTATGATAAAATATAAGTTATTATAGTTCGAACATAATGCCCTAAAGGGTTCATCCAAGGCATAGTTCGACCTACATTGAGAAAGTGTTAGAGGTAGGAAGTTACGAGAGTTTATAAAGGGGGCAGAGAAGTTTAACTGGCTAACCAAGTCTTCACTATCAATATCACCTTGAATAAGGTCATTTATAAACAGTACACCAAGAATGGTTCTACGATTTGCTAAAGACGGAAGATTTAATAAGAGAAGTCTACTACAGTAAGAAGGTAATCTTAAGTTTGCATCCCAATTAAGGCCTCGTAGGGCAAAAATTAAAAAATTCTTTTGCACAGATTCAATGCGGTCCTTGTAAAATGAATACTGAGGACACCAAACACATGAACCATACTCAAGAATAAGACGCACAAGAGAGATATAAAGCGTTTTTGTGACATAAGGGTCGTTGAATTCCTTAGACCACCGCTTTATAAAGCCCAGAACACCCATGGCCTTATTGACCATAGAAATAATGTGTTCAGTAAATTTAAGTTTGCGATCCAAACGGACGCCCAGATCATCAGCCAAGGTAATTCTATCCAGGGGGCAACCACAAAGAGTGTATGAGGCGTACTTGGGACTGGCCCGAGAGAAAGTCATTAGTTTGCATTTATCCATGTTCAAGTTTAATTGGTTTGCACTCCACCAACTTTGAAAACGGTCAAGGTCGTCTTGAAGAGAAGAGTGATAAGATACATCTTTTAATTGATAGCACAGCTTAACATCGTCTGCATACATAAGAGTACGCGAGTTACGTATGACCAAAGGTAGATCATTTATAAAAAGAGTGAAAAGAAGGGGACCCAGATAGCTTCCTTAAGGAACACCAGAGGTGACATAAAGTGGGTTAAGTTGTTGACTGCAAAACGAACAGTACTATTATGCATTTACGGGTTCGAGTCCCGCCCGCATCAATAATTAAATGTGTGCAAAAATGTTTTTTTTTTATTTTAGATTTTGACTTTGCATAAATTTTGTAAGTCCATAGCCTTTTACGGTCAAAATATGATTGTAGCCGTTTTTTTTGTTCCGCAAATAAATGATGTACGAGCAGCTGGGTAGCGGGTATATTACAGTCGAGCACACTCGACTGTAGCTTTCTTACTTGTTTTATTTGTAATACTTCAATGTATGTTTCTTATAATTAGTTATTTAAAGTAATTGTAGTTCATCTTTTTGTTCTTTGATATCGTCGTTATTTATTGATTGATTGAGCGTCAGCCTTGCTCTTTCACGCCTTTACTCTTCACGTCTTAACTCTTCGCGTCGTCATCGAGAACTCTCCGGTCTTCTTCTTATACATTTACGTCGTTGCCAGTCCGTCGACTGTTGCTTAGGCCATCTGACTCGGCGTTGCCAGATCATTCCCACAACTCGGCCATCCTAAACTGCATTCGCCTCGAATGCGTTGTCGTTCATGCTCATCCAAGGCTTCATATATTCAGCACACGTCGTCGTCTTTTTTGGTCCATCGCTAAATGTTGCATCTTTAATTACGTCATAAGTGTTGTTCGTCTTTACATTGATGATTTTGTACGGGCCTAGGTATTGGGGCTACAGCTTAAGTCCACCACTTAGTTGTGTACGCTTGATGGCAACTATCTCTCCTAGCTTGTATATGTTGGCCGTCTTGCGTCGTAAATTATAGGAATGTTTATTTTCATTCTGCATTTTGATAATTTGCTGTTTTGCTTGTCGTCGGATTTCTTCTCGGTTGTCGTTAAAAATCTATATCATCTTGTCGTGTATTATTCTTTGTATATCCACATCAGTTTTTGTCCGCATCTTGATACCAATAAGGAGTTCAAACGGCGTCTTTTGGGTACTTCGACAAAATGTTGAATTAATATTTTGCTGAACCTTATCAACAAACTTGTACCATTTACAGGGGTCGTCTATAGCAAGTTTAGCTAAAACAGGTACAATGATCGCATTGAGTCTCTCCACTTGTCCGTTAGCACGTGGTCATCCTGTTGTGACTACGTGATGTTTGATTCCTTCATCTTCGCAGTATTGCATAAGCTCTTCTAAAGTGAAAGCAGCTGCTCGGTCGGAAATTATAAGCGTTGGATTCCTAAAGGTCATACTCTGCGTTTTAAGAATCGTCGTAACTTCAATCGCTGCCGTCGTCTTTGTGGGATACAACCAACAGAACTAGGTAAATCCATCTATTATGGCAAGTATGTGCTTATACTGTTTGTGTGTACATTCCAAAGGTCCAAGAAAGTCTATATGATACGTCTGAAGTGGCTGCTCGTTTTTCGGAATTGGATTGAGTTCACCTTCCTTCTTGCCTTGTTTCCTATTAGATACAATACATGGTATACAGTGACTTATATGCTTTTGTATTTTTTCGTCAAATCTGGGAATATACAACTCTTTAGTTAACAGATCTTTTATTTTTTTAACGGAAAAATGTCCTCTTTCTTTATGATTTCGTTTTGCACTCCAAGAGGCACTTCAATTAGTTCGTCGTCGTTGACCACTTTGTGCAAAATACCGAATTTCATTAAATATCCGCTGTGTGATGTCTTCTCTGTAAGGATGTCCATAATCGCACGTAATTCGTCATCTTGATTTTGCACATATTTTATTTTGCTATGTACGGTGTTGTCCTTTAGAATCTTGATCGGGTGACGGCTTAAAGCACCGACGTGATGTATTGTGTTCCACTCCTGTATTCAATTTCGTAATTGAATTCATGTAGCAAGAGGACCCATCGAGCTACTCGTGTAGATAAGAGATTCTTTTTGTCCAACGTTTTTGCAAAGGCGTTACAATCTGTTATAATTTTGAAACGAATACCTAGAAGATAAACACGAAATCTGCTTAGTGCTTCTACAACTGCAAGAATCTCCAAATGATAACTAGACAGCTTTCTATCAGCTTCGGACGTTTTCTTGCTCATATAATATACAGGGTGCATCAGGTCATCGTCAGGTGATTTTTGTAAAAGGACCGCTCCATATCCTTCCATCGAAGCATTGTATGCAATTCTGTCTCGTGTTGTTGGTGGTAAATCTTTAATACTGGCTTCTTTGTTATAATATCTTTTAACTTTTTGATTGCAAATAAAGCTTTTTCATTCATCTGAAACTTTGCATCTTGTTTTGTCAGATCGGTAAGAGGCTTCGCAATACTTGCAAATCCTGGTATAAATCTTCGGAAATAACCAACAAGTCCTAGAAAACTCAACAATTCTTTATTATTTCGTGGTTGAATGAAATTAGTAACAGCTTTCGTTTTTTCGTCAGAAAGACTAATTTTTTGGTTTTCGGTTATATAGCCATGAAATTCTATTTTACTCTTTAGGAAATGACTCTTTTTTATGTTTAGCATCAGACCATATTCTGCACATCTTTGAATAACTATTTCCAGGTTTTTTATCGCTTCGTCTTCGTCTTTCGCTGGTATAATGACATCATCAATATAAGGTAAAGCTATACCTTAACTTGTCAGATCTCTAAATACTGCATTAACGTGTCGTTGGAAAACGCTCGGAGAGTTGGATAAACCAAACGGAACTCTCTTGAACTCAAACTGACCATTATGAGTTACAAATGAAGTGAACTTACGACTGTTCTTTTCTACGTCAACATGAAAAAATTCGGTTTTGAGATCGATTGTGCTAAAAATTTTAGCGTCTTGTAGTCGATCCAGCTGATCTTCGATAAGCGGCAAAGGGAAATGGTCTCGTATAATCAGTTTATTGATGAGTCTGTAATCTAAGCAGAGTCGTGGTGATCCATCGCGTTTTCGCACCAATACAACTGGGCTGCTGTATTCTGATTTCGATGTCTGAATAATGTCGTCTTCTTCGATCTGGTTATCCACAATGCGTCTCTCGGAGTAGGGCAATCGATGAGGTCGTGAAAATATCGGCGTGTCTTCGTTTAATGTTATGCGCATTTGAATTTGTGTTGTTTTAGTTTGAATCGGTTTATCATTGTTTATCAGGTTAACGACTTTACTTTTTATTTGCGGACTTGCCCTTTCCTCGGTATTTAGTTCAATCTTTTCACTAGTGTCTATTTTCATTAGAAAATTTTCTTCTTCAATTTCGTCTTTAATCTTTTTAGTCGTTATTCCATTACGCGTTATTTTGATTTCTGCTTGTTTGCAAAACTGTTTACCAAGAATTAAATCAACGTCTAGAAGCTCTGTGCTTACTACCAAAAAATTACTGATAAATTCTTCGTTGTTTATTATAAAAGACTGTTCAATTTTACCAAAAGGTTTCACTCTGTCTTTGTTATTCTTATTTCTGAATCCAATAAGATATACATTAGTTTTGGTAAGTTTAGCATTTAAGTTTTAATATCGTTTTTATTTATTGTGTTTTCTTTTTATACCCGCTACTCATAGAGTAGAAAGGTGTTATAACTTTTTTCAAACCGAAAATGTATGTAACAGGCAGAAGGAGACACCTCCGACCCCATAAAGTATATATATTCTGGCTCAGGATCAACAGCCGAGTCGATATAGCTATGTCCGTCTGTCTGTCCGTGTGAAAATCTAGATCTCAGCTATTATAAGAGCTAGGACAACCAAATTTGGTGACAATATGTGTTATTATTGCACGCTGATCAAGTTTATTTTGGATTTTGGCCACGCCCCCTTCCGCCCCCGCAAATCGAAAAAACATTGATAACAAGTGCAATTTTGATGCCATATTGTTCATTTTCGGTTTACATGATAACTATAGCTAGCCAGATGATCTCTAAAAATTTGGTAACAATCGGATAATAAACACAGAAGTTATTCAGCTTAACGTTTTCCACAGCTGTAAGCAGCGCTGCCGGCAGCGCTGCTTGCAGCATTGTGCCGAATCGTGTGTGCGTGTACGGTGGTGAAATGGGTTAAGTTGTGGACTGCAAAACGAACAGTACTATTATGCATTTACGGGTTCGAGTCCCGCCCGCATCAAAAATTAAATGTGTGCAAAAAATTTTTTTTTTTATACCCGCTACTCATAGAGTAGAAGGGTATTATAACTTTGTTCAAACCGAAAATGTATGTAACAGGCAGAAGGAGACACCTCCGACCCCATAAAGTATATATATTCTGGCTCAGGATCAACAGCCGAGTCGATATAGCCATGTCCGTCTGTCCGTCTGTCTGTCCGTGTGAAAATCTAGATCTAAGCTATTATAAGAGCTAGGACAACCAAATTTGGTGACAATATGTGTTATTATTGCACGCTGATCAAGTTTATTTTGGATTTTGGCCACGCCCCCTTCCGCCCCCGCAAATCGAAAAAACATTGATAACAAGTGCAATTTTGATGCCATATTGTTCATTTTCTGTTTACATGATAACTATAGCTAGCCAGATGATCTCTAAAAATTTGGTAACAATCGGATAATAAACACAGAAGTTATTCAGCTTAACGTTTTCCACAGCTGTAAGCAGCTCTGCTGACTGCGCTGCTTGCAGCATTGTGCCGAATATTGTGTGCTTGTACGGTGGTGAAATGGGTTAAGTTGTGGACTGCAAAACGAACAGTACTATTATGCATTTACGGGTTCGAGTCCCGCCCGCATCAAAAATTAAATGTGTGCAAAAATGTTTTTTTTTTATTTTATATTTTGACTTTGCATAAATATTATAAGTCCATAGCCTTTTACGGTCAAAATATGATTGTAGCCGTTTTTTTGTTCCGCAAATAAATTTTGTACAAGCAGCTGGGTAGCGGGTATGTTACAGTCGAGCACACTCGACTGTAGCTTTCTTACTTGTTTATTTTCGGTTTATGTCCGTCTGTTCGTCCGTCCGCCTGTGTGAATATCTAGATCTCAGCTATTATAAGAGCTAGAACTAGCTAGAACTACCAAATTTGGGTACAAAGTGTGTTATTATTGCACGCCCCTTCCGACCACGTAAATTGGAAAAAATTGATTACAAGCGTAGTTTTGATGCCATATTGTTCATTTTCGGTTTATGTGATAACTATAGCTAGCCAGATGATCTCCAAAAATTGATAACAATCGGATAATAAACACTGAAGTAATTTAGCTTAACGTTTTCCATAGCTGTAAACAGCTCTGCTGGCAGCGCTGCTTGCAGCATTGTTTTATTTTTTTTTTATTGTATATACGGCAGGAAAATGAAATCTTCTAAAGATACCATCTACCGACCGTAGATGGTATGCACGATTCATAACCCTCCAAGTAGAGTTACGCCTACGTTCTAAACAAAAACCTCCGCTCCTTCTCCTGTCCTTGACATGCTCACCGGGACTGCCAGTCAAAGTATTTCATCGGTGAGCAGGATGTGATGCTAAATCGCACTCCCTCTACTTGTGCGCTGTGTTGTTGCATGGCGCTCCTTCCTTGACTTTTTGGTGGCCTTTTACGACGTCACCACACGGGAGTACTCCTCATCCGCCATTCCTGTTGGCCATCTCGTCCTTGCGGACACGCTTCATCATGCGGACTATAATATCGTGAGCCCCATTCCAAACGTCTTTGTTCGCCAACATAGCGGCAATCAGGCCTCTTGGGCTGAGAGGTGCACCAGCGAGCGACTCCAGTTGGACCTTCTCCACAGCGAACCTGGAGCAGTGCAGGAGGATGTGCTCTGCTGTTTCCACCGCGTTTATGCAAAATAGGCATTGCGCTGTATCCACATGGTGGAACCTAGACAGGTACCCTCGGAAACAACCATGGTCCGTTAGGAACTGGGTCATGTGGTAGTCCACCTCTTTGTGCTCACACTCTGCCCATTCCGATAGGTCAGGGATGAGCTGGTACGTCCATCGCCCACGTTGCGATTCTTGCCACCTAGACTGCCAGACTCCACGAATCCACTCGAGAATCTCTGTTTGGTTACCTCCTTCTCGCGCTAGATATTGACCCTTTATCTCCAGGTCAATGGGTATAATGCCTGAAAGAGCATGCGCTGCGTCATCCGAAACGGTTGAAAAGCCTCTGATTAGTCTCAGTGCCATGGTCCGTGATACTCCCCGCGCTTTAGCCAAGTAGGTTACTTTGCTTGTAACACAGCTTCAGATAGGGGCAGCGTACAGCAGCGTTGCCTTAGTAACCGCCGCAACCACCGGCATAATTCTTGCCAGCGCTGCAGCTGTCATTGCCGCTTTTCTGCTGGCATACGTTGCGTGGTCCTTAAAGGAGAGCCTACGGTCTATTAGGACTCCCAAGTACTTCAACGCTCCTGCTGAAGTGATTATTTCTCCCTTCACTTCGACCTGCATGCTTTCGATTCTCTTTCTGCTGCTCAACAGAACTAACTCCGTCCTTTGTGCCGTAATTCCTAGGCCGACTTTCTCAAGCCAATCGGTGATCGCCCTGATCGCCACGTTACTGATGTCCTGGAGCTCCGGTATTGTCTTGGCCACCGCTGTTACCGCAACGTCGTCGGCGAAGCAGTGTAGCTCCACGCCTCGGGGCTTTCTAATCCTCAGGATCCCATCATACATGATGTTCCACAAGATCGGTCCAAGGACCGACCCTTGTGGAACACCTGCAGAGACTTAGTGGCATCTTGGACCAGCTTCAGTAACATACAACAGCGTGCGTTCCCTGAAGTAGTTGCCAACTACGCTTCGGAGATAATCGGGTATGCCCATGTTACACATTGCGCCGAGGATATTGGGCCATCTCGCTGAATTAAACGCGTTCTTCACGTCGAGCGTAATGATGGCACAGTACTTTTTACTGCCGCCTAGCCATCGGTCGCCGTCAAGTGCGTTCTTCGCTACTTCAGTTACGGCTGTGAGGCCATCGAGCGTGCTCTTCCCTTTACGGAAGCCATACTGTTGGCATTGAAGGCCTGTGGGGCTCTCGGAGATGGCTTCTATTCGTGTGTATAGAATGCGCTCAAACAGTTTGCCCACAATGTCCAGGAGATATAAGGGGCGGTAGCTGCCTGCTGCGTTTGCAGGCCCCTTGCCTTTTGGCAGAATGACAAGTTTCATTGTCTTCCACCGCTTGGGGAAGACTCCGTCCAGAAGACATTGTTGAAAAGCCTCCCTGAAGACCTCGGGATGGCAGCGGCCTTAACAATTAGCCCAGGAATACCATCAATGCCGGGAGCTTTGTTCGGCTTGATCCTCTTCGCTGCTTCGACGACTTTGCATGCTGTGATACACGGAAAATCGGAGGCGGGGGCTTGTAGAGCGGGTTGCCATAACGTGTCTTGGCTTGGGAATAGCTCCGACACGATGCTGGCCAGTTCGGCTGGGTCCTGAGGGGTACTTCCACCAGCGACATTAAGTTTTTTCCGGACTTTTTTCTAGGCAATACCCCAGGGGTCTTCGTCAAGCGTCTGAGAGACGGCTTGCGCTACGCTCACGGCCGCTGGAACTGGGATTTCAGCTCCTCGCTCCGTTATTCCCGCTCCTCTTGTGGGGGACCTGGACATTCTGGCGCTTTGTTTGAATGGGTCCACCACATCGTCGGGGGCAATGCCCCTCGTTGTACCGTCTATTAATTGGCAGGTGTCAACAACTTACCCTATGCGTACGTAGAGCGCCAAATTTTAAATTTAAATTTACGAGATTTATATATAAATATAAATATATATTTATAAATATATATTTATAAATAAATATTTATAAATATAGATATTTATAAAAATATAAAATTCAAATTAAATATCTGAATTACGCGCTCGGCTGATCGAGCAGCCCTGACGGTGCCGTTGATCTGGCAACGCCACTCAGGTCCGATCGCTTACTGACGTAGGCTGGCAGCGCTGACAGCTGATGTTCTCCGCCGGCCACAATGGCGTGGCTTAGGAAAAGGAGAAAGCGAGGAAATGTTGAGTGAAAATTAAATTTTCAACTTCACTCAGCTCTCGCGGCGCTCTCCTCGCCCCCACCACCAATAAGCGCAGTGATATAACCTGGGAAAAGACTCCCGATTAGGATTCCAGAACCCGGAGAACCTCGCAGTGAGTATTGCCACCAATGCAGCAGACTTTGACCAAGCACATTGCTCTTTTAGGTCAGAGTTCTGGGCAGCAAAACCGCAGAAACACAGGAAAAAACTCTTCAATATCAAAAAACACGTCTTGCTATTTTCGTGGTAGATTTGCATCTCCCCCTTGCAGCATTGTGCCGAATAGCGTGTGCTTGAACGGTGGTAAAATGGGTTACGTTGTCGACTGAAAAACGAACAGTACTATTATGCATTTACGGGGTCGAGTCCCGCCAGCATCCAAAAATTTTTTTATACCCATTACGCATAGAGTAGAAGGGTATTATAACTTTCCTCAAACCGAAAATTTATGTAACAAGCATAAAGAGACATCTCCGACCCCATAAAGTAAAAACATTCTGGCTCAGGATCAACAGCCAAATCGATATAGCCATGTTCATCTGTCCGTCTGCCCGTCCCTGTGATAATCTTGATCTCAGCTATTATGAGAGGTAAAACTACCAACTTTGGTGACAAAATGTGTTATTATTGCACTCCCCCCTTCCGAACCGCGTAAATCGAAAAAAATTGATTACAAGTGCAATTTTGATGCCATTTCTGTCCGCCTGTCCGCCCGTGTGAAAATCTAGAACTCAGCTATTATACGAGCAAGAACTACAAAATTTGGGGACAAAATGTGTTATTATTGCACGCCCCTGCTGGCAGCGCAGCTTGCAGCATTGTGCCGAATAGTGTGTGCTTGTATTGTGGTGAAATGGGTTAAGTTGTGGACTGCAAATCGAACAGTACTATTATGCATTTACGGGTTCGAGTCCCGCCCGCATCAAAAATTAAATGTGTCAAAAAATTTTTTTTATATCCACTACTCATAGAGTAGAAATATATTATAACTTTCCTCAAACCGAAAATCAATGTAACAAGCAGAAGGAGACACCTCCGACCCCATAAAGTATATATATTCTGGCTCAGGATCAGCAGCCTAGTCGATATAGCCATGTCCGTCTGTCCGTCTATCCATTCTTGTGAAAATCTAGATCTCAGCTATTATAAGAGCTAGAACTACCAAAACTGGGGACAAAATGTCTTATTATTACACGCCCCCTGCCGACCCAGTAAATCGAAAAAAATTGATTATAACCGCAATTGTGATGCCATATTGTTCATTTTCGGTTTATATGATAACTATATATAGCCAGATGATCTCCGAAATTTTGGTAACAATCGGATAATAAACACTGAAGTTATTCAGCCCAACGTTTTCCATAGCTGTAAGCAGATCTGCTGGCAGCGCTGGTTGCAGGATTGTGCATAATAGTGTGTGCTTGTACGGTGGTGAAATGGTTTAAGTTGTGGACTGCAAAACGAACAGTACTATTATGCATTTACGGGTTCGTGTCCCGCCCGCATCAAAAATTAAATGTGTCCAAACATTTATTTTATACCCACTACTCATGGAGTACAAAGGTTTTGTAACTTTATTCAAACCGAATATGTATGTAACAGGCAGAAGTAGACATCTCCGACCCCATAAAGTATATATATTCTGGCTCAGGATCAACAGCCGAGTCGATACAGCCATTTCCGTCTGTCCGTCTACCCGTCCTTGTGAAAATCAAGATCTCAGCTATTAAAGAGCTAGAACTACCAAATTTGGGGACAATATGTGTTATTATTGCACGCTCCCTTCCGACCCCGTAAATCGAAAAAGAATTATTATAAGCGCAATTTTGATGCCATATGGTTTATCTTCAGTTTATGTCCGTCTGTCCGTCCGTGTGAAAATCTAGATCTCAGCTATTATAGAAGCTAGAACTACCAAAATTGGGGACAAAATGTGTTATTATTGCACGCCCTCTCCGTCCACGTAAATCGAAAAAAATTGATTACAAGCGCAATTTTGATGCCATATTGTTTATTTTATATGATAACTATAGTTAGCCAGATGATCTCCGAAAATTTGGTAAGAATCGGGATAATAAACACAGAAGTTATTCAGTTTAACTTTTTCCATAGCTGTAAGCAGCTCTGCTGACAGCGCTTCTTGCAACATTGTGCCGAATAGTGTGTGCTTGTACGGTGGTGAAATAGGTTAAGTTGTGGACTGCAAAACGAACAGTACTATTAGGCATTACCGAGGTCGAGTCCCGCCCGCATCAGTTAATTCATTCAAACCAACGCAGAAAAAAAACGACGAAAGGAAATAGGCTGAAAGTAACGGTACATCTTATCAACTAATAAGGTAACAACCAGAAAAAAAATTGGTGAACTATTCACTATACAATCGGTAAAAATTCATGTTGAAATGTGCTGCTAAATAGTGTGCTAAATAAAAGGCCACCGCTGTATATATATTTAAAATTTAGTTAAAAGCTTTACCAAATATATTTAAAAGTCGTTATAGAAAAGATATTAAATTAAATATATTATTACTATAGATTGAAAACAAAGCAAACATTACTATAGATTGAAAACAAAGCAAACAAGGAAACAAACAATATAGTAAACCAAGACCAAAAATTCAAAAAATTCAGTTAGTGTAAAAAATAAATTAAATAATTTGTTGAATAGTTATGGAGCTCGATCACTTTGCGAAGACCTTCAAGCAGCGTCGCATCGAGCTCGGCTTCACCCAGCGCGATGTGGCTCTGGCCACGGGCAAACTATGGCAACGATTATTCGCAGGCGACAATCTCACTCTTTGAGACACACAAGTTGAGCGTCAAGAGCATGCGCAAGCTTAAGCCATTGCTGCAGAAGTACCGGGTATAAAAAAAAAACGATGATATGAAACATTTTTGTGTACTTATCCAAAAATGAAGAGAAGTGCTCTACTTGTTAAAAAAAAGGCATACTTTAATGCAAATGCAAAAGAAGAGTTATAAAAAAAAGGGATTCCAGTCCCACCCTGAGAAAAAAAAAAACCCAGTCCAGTCTCAATTGAGAGCTGAGAGCGGACTGAAAATCCGAAGACATTGAGAGCTTACGTAGTCAGAAATTAAGACAGAAGCAACTCAGCCTACTTGAATCGTTTTAATAGAATTGTATCGCTTGGTACCTCCTTGCTACAAATTCTACATATAAAGCCAGCAAGTCTTAAGAGAGAATACCTCTCTGTCTATATTATTTTCCATGGGATTAGCCGCAAATCGCAAGGGGAAATTTCTACAGCATTCATGCTTCAGTCACTCAAATGTCTGCAACTTTCGTTAGCAGACATCGTGGCTGCCCAAGGCAAGCAGATTGAGAATAAGTATGGTTTGTGCCGGTGGCAAATGTGGCAAGAGAGCAGAATGTGACCGGCCCATGACTATTATTAGTCATGCAGCGGGCTCGGACTGAGACGTCTAAGCTAATGAAGCTTTTCTCACCTGCCTGCTAAATTATGCGCCATGACCAGGAGTGCCATGGAGTGAGAGCACCATGCAAGCCATTTACTTGTTACAGATTGCTTATAATTAAATTATAATCAACATCAAGCCAGGCGCATCACGCAGATGCAGACGAAAATGGAGACGTAGAGACCAAGACCAAGACATGCAGCCAGTGAGACCGGTCTGAGGCCGCTGCTGCTGCTGACATGCATCTAACAAGCCTTCAACTATCTAATCAACGTACAAGTCAAAATATCAATACCTCAAGTAATCAAAATCACTTTAGAATTTCAAATCAGTTGGGCTGATGCTGCCTGCCTGTCTGCAGCGTCTCACACAAGCACCGTGTCCAGCTGCTATATGCGACAGTTGCAACTCGAGTCCAGAGTGGGGAGATTGATGAAAAAAAAGCAACAACAACTAAGATTATTCGAATTTAATGGGCGCAACGCGCGTGGAGACTTCACAAGTGAGGCAACGCCAACTACAACAAAAACAACAACTGAGACGTTTCACAGACATGTTAGGAAAAGCTAAAACTGGACCTGCTGCCTGTTGCCTGGTCCTGCCTGTGTCCGGTCTGGCCTGGTCTTTTCCAGTTATATTGTGCTCGCACTGTGACCTGTCATCATGATTGATACGTTTGATGGATTCATTCGAGCTGACTGCTGTGTGGCGTTCAGTTTTAAAGTTTGCTGATTGATCCCAGCGTGTTGATTACAATCGACGCCGACGTACACGCAGATGCAGGCACAAGTAGTTGGCGCAGGCAGTTGGCGCTGTATGGGGAGTCTTGCAACGCATGCTGCTGGAAATTCAATCAAAAGTGTCAGCGCTGGCACAACATCTCTTACTGCTAAAGGTGCCGAAAGCACTAACTAAATACAGTGGTAACTGAATATTAAAATAGAATATTAGAATATTAAAAATGATAAGAAAGGCAAAAAAAATCAAAAGGGAAACAAAGAGTTAATCCCTTTTTCATTGATAAGCAATTTTAAAAATGATGGAACTTTGGAAAAGTGGGAAGTATAAAAAAAAAATTTTAATAAACTATAGAAATTTTTAAATATTTTGAAATTAAGAAAATTGACAGTTAATATTTTTAAAACATTTTTAAAAGCTTTAAATATTCTTAATGAATGAATGAAATAATACGCAAATTTAGAAAAAATGTGGAAATTGACGATGACGTCACGATATGCTGCAAAGGCGCAAAGAGTGTAACTATGGAAAACGTTTAGATGAATATCTTCTGTGTTTATTGTTCGATCGGATTGTAATTTTGAAAATAGATTTATATTGTAATTATCTATGTTTATACCAAAGCAGAAAGCCATAACATCAATACTTTTCCTAATAATCGTAATTATCGTTTTGAGTGGGCGGTGGGCGCGACATCGAATATTGAAAATAAACTCGATCTACCTAAGGTATACAGGAAATTAGGTATCTCTACCTTTTGTAATAGCTGAGATCTAGACGTACAGACGGACAGACGGACATGGCTATATCGACTCGGCTGTTGATCCTAAGCCAGAATATATATACTTTATGGGGTCGGAGGTGTCTCCTTCTGCCTGTTACATACATTTTCGGTTTGAACAAAGTTATAATACCCTTCTGCTCTATGAGTAGCGGGTATAAAAAAAAAACATTTTTGCACACATTTAATTTTTGATACGGGCGGGACTCGAACCCGTAAATGCATAATAGTACTGTTCGTTTTGCAGTCCACAACTTAACCCATTTCACCACCGTACATGGTTCGTACATGGCACCGTACGATTCGGCACAATGCTGCAAGCAGCGCTGCCGGCAGCGCTGCTTATAGCTGTGGAAAACGTTAAGCTGAATAACTTCTGTCTTTATTATCCGATTGTTACCAAATTTTCAGAGATCATCTGGGTAGCTATAGTTATCATGTAAAAATGAACAATATGGCATCAAAATTGCACTTGTTATCAATGTTTTTCCGATTTGCGGGGGCGGAAGGGGGCGTGGCCAAAATCCAAAATAAACTTGATCAGCGTGCAATATTAACACATATTGTCACCAAATTTGGTTGTCCTAGCTCTTATAATAGCTGAGATATAGATTTTCACACGGACAGACAGACGGACATGGCTATATCGACTCGGCTGTTGATCCTGAGCCAGAATATATATACTTTATGGGGTCGGAGGTGTCTCCTTCTGCCTGTTACATACATTTTCGGTTTGAACAAAGTTATAATACCATTCTACTCTATGAGTAGCGGGTATAATAAGAGCTAGAACTACCAAATTTGGGGGACAAAATGTGATATTATTGCACTCTCATCAAGTTTATTTTGGAAAAAAATTGATTACAGGAGAAGTTTTGATGCCATATTGTTAATTTTCGGTATACGTCCGCCTGTCCGTCTGTCCACCCGTGTGAAAATCTAGATCTCAGCTATTATAAGAGCTAGAACCAACAAATTTGGGTACAAAATGTGTGATTATTGCACGCCCCTTCCGGCCCCGTAAATTGACAGACGGACATGCGGACGTATACCGAAAATGAACAATATGGCATCAAAACTTCGCTTGTAATCAATTTTTTTCCAAAATAAACTTGATGAGAGTGCAATAATATCACATTTTGTCCCCCAAATTTGGTAGTTCTAGCTCTTATTATACCCGCTACTCATAGAGTAGAAGGGTATTGTAACTTTGTTCAAACCGAAAATGTATGTAACAGGCAGAAGGTGACATCTCCGACCCCATAATGTATATATATTCTGGCTTAGGATTAACGGCCGAGTCGATATAGCCATGTCCGTCTGTCCGTCTGCCCGTCCTTGTGGAAATCTAGATCTCAGCTATTATAAGAGCTAGAACTACCAAATTTGGGGACAAAATGTGTTATTATTGCACGGCTCCTTCCGACCCCGTAAATCGAAAAAAATTGATTATAAGCACAATTGTGATGCCATATTGTTCATTTTCGGTTTATATGATAACTATAGCTAGCCAGATGATCTCCGAAAAGTTGGTAACAATCGGATAATAAACACAGAAGCTATTCAGCTTAACGTTTTCCATAGCTGTAAGCAGCTCTGCTGGCAGCGCTGCTTGCAAGATTGTGCCGAATAGTGTGTGCTTGTACGGTAGTGAAATGGGTTAAGTTCTGGACTGCAAAACGAACAGTACTATTATGCATTTACGGGTTCGAGTCCCACCCCCATCAAAAATTAAATGTGTTCAAAAATTTTTTTATACCCACTACTCATAGAGTAGAAGGGTATTATAGCTTTGCTCAAACCGAAAATGTATGTAACAGGCAGAAGGAGACATCTCCGACCCCATAAAGTATATATATTCTGGCTCAGGATCAACAGCCGAATCGATATAGCCATGGCCGTCTGTCTATCCGTGTGAAAATCTAGATCTCAGCTATTATAAGAGCTAGAACTACCAAATTTGGGAACAATATGTGTTACTATTGCACGCCCCCTTCCGACCCCGTAAATCGAAAAAAAAATAATTACAAGCGCAGTTTTGATTCCATATTGTTCATTTTCGGCTTATATGAAACCTATAGCTAGCCAGATGATCTTTGAAAATTTGGTAAGAATCGGATAATAAACACAGAAGTTATTCAGCTTAACGTTTTCTATAGCTGTAAGCAGCTCTGCTGCCAGCGCTGCTTGCAGGATTGTGCCGCATTGTGTGTGCTTGTACGGTGGTGAAATGGGTAAAGTTGTCGACTGCAAAACGAACAGTACTATCGTATTATGCAATTACGGGCTTAATTCCCGCCCGCATTAAAAAATAAATGTGTCCAAAAATTTTTGTTATACCCACTACTCATAGAGTAGAAGGGTATTATAACTTTGTTCAAACCGAAAATGTATGTAACAGGCAGAAGGAGACATCTCCGAGCCCATAAAGGATATATATTCTGGCTCAGGATCAACAGCCTATTCGATATAGCCATGTCCGTCTATCCGTCCATGTGAAAAACTAGATCTCAGCTGTTATAAGAGCTAGAACTACCAAATTTTGGAACAAAATGTATTATTATTGCACGCCCCTTCCGTCCCCATAAATCGAAAAAAATTGATTACAAGCGCAATTGTGATGCCATATTGTTCATTTTCGGTTTATGTCCGTCTGTCCGTCTGTCCGCCCGCGTGAAAATCTAGATCTCAGCTATTATAGGAGCTAGAACTACCAAAATTGGGGACAAAATGTGTTTTTATTGCACGCCCCCTTCCGACAACGTAAATCGAAAAAGAAAAAATGATTACAAGCGCAATTTTATGCCATATTCTTCATTTTCGGTTTGTATGATAACTATAGCTAGCCAAATGATCTCCAAAAATTAGGTACCAATCGGATAATAAACATAGAAGTTATTCAGCTTAACGTTTTTCATAGCTGTAAGCAGCTCTACTGACAGCGCTGCTTGCAGCATTGTGCCGAATAGTGTGTGCTTGTACGGTGGTGAAATGGGTTAAGTTGTTTACTGGAAAACGAACAGTACTATTATGCATTTACGGGTTGGAGTCCCGCCCGCATCAAAAATTAAATGTGGCCAATCGTTTTTTTTTAATCACTCCTCATACAGTAGAATGGTAGTATAACTTTGCTCAAACCGAAAATGTATATAACAGGCAGAAGGAGATATCTCCAACCCCATAAGTATATATATTCTGGCTCAGGATCAACAGCCGAGTCGATATAGCCATGTCCTTCTGTTCGTCTATCCGTCAGTGTGAAAATCTAGATCTCAGCTATTATCAGAGCTAGAACTGCCAAATTTGGGGACAAAATGTGTTATTATTGCACGCCCCCTTCCGACCTCGTAAATCGAAAAAGATTTATTACAAGCGCAATTTTGAAGCCATATTGTTCACTTTCGGTTTATGTCCGTCTGGCCGCCCGTGTGAAATTCTAGATACAAAATGGATACAAAATGTGTTATTATTGCACGCCTCCTTCCGACCCCGTAAATCGAAAAATATTGATTACAAGCGCAATTTTGATGCCATAGTGTTCAATTTCGGTTTATGTCCGTCTGTCCGTTTGTCCTCCCGTGTGAAAATCTAGATCTCAGCTTTTATAAGAGCTAGAACTACCAAATTTGGGGACAAAATGTGTTATTGTTGCACGCCCACTTCCGACCCCGTAAATCGAAATAAATTGATTAAAAACGTAGTTTTGATGGCATAATGTTTAATTTCGGTTTATGTGATAACTAAAGCTGGCCAGATGATCTCTGAAAATTTGGTAACAATCGGATAATAAACACAGAAGTTATTCAGCTTAACGTTTTCCATAGCTGGAAGCAGCTCTACTCGCAGCGCTGCTTGCAGCATTGTGCCGAATAATGTGTGCTTGTACGGTAGTGAAATGGGTTAAGTTCTGGACTGCAAAACGAACAGTACTATTATGCATTTACGGGTTCAAGTCCCGACCGCATCAAAAACTAAATGTGTCCTTAAATTTATTTTATACCCATTACTTATACAGTAGAAGGGTATTATAACTTTGCTCAAACCGAAAATGTATGCAGCAAGCAGAAGGAGACATCTCCGACCCCATAAATTATATTATTAGCCATGTCCGTCTGTCCGTCCGTGTGAAAATCTAGATCTCAGCTATTATAAGAGCTAGAACTACCAAATTTGGGGACAAAATGAGTTATTATTGCACTCTCATCAAGTTTATTTTGGATTTAGGCCACGCCCCCTTCCGACCCCGTAAATCGAAATTGATTACGAGCGCAGTTTTAATGCCATTGTGTTTATTTTCGGTTTAAGTGATAACTATAGCTAGCCAGATGATCTCCGATGATTTGGTAACAATCGGATAATAAACACAGAAGTTATTCAGCTTAACGTTTTCCATAGCTGTAAGCAGCTCTGCTGGCAGCGCTACTTGCTTGATTGTGCCGAATAGTGTGTGCTTGTACGGTAGTGAAATGGGTTAAGTTGTCGACTGCAAAACGAACAGTACTATTATGCAATTACGGGTTGAAGTCCCGCCCGCATTTAAAATTAAACAAATCTTTTTATACCCACTACTCATAGAGAAGGGTATTATAACTTTGTTCAAACCGAAAATGTATGTAACACGCAGAAGGAGACATCTCTGACGGATTTCGGTTTTGTATGATAACTATAGCTAGCCAAATGATCTCCAAAAATTTGATAACAATCGCATAATAAACACAGAAGTTATTCAGCTTAACGTTTTCCTTAGCTGTAAGCAGCTTTGCTGGCAGCGCTGCTTGCAGAATTGTGCCGAATAGTGTGTGCTTGTTCTGTGGTGAAATGGGTTAAGTTGTGGAGTGCAAAACGAACAGTACTATTATGCATTTACGGGTTCGAGTCCCACCCGCATCAAAAATTAAATGTGTCCAAAAATTTTTTTATACCCACTACTCATAGAGTAGAAGGGTATTATAACTTTGCTCAAACCGAAAATGTATGTAACAGGCAGAAGGAGACATCTCCGACCCCATAAAGTATATATATTCTGGCTCAGGATCAACAGCCGAGTCGATGTAGCCATGACCGTCTGTCTGTCCGTGTGATCTCAGATCTCAGCTATTATAAGAGCTAAAACTACCAAATTTGGGAACAATATGTGTTATTATTGCACGCCCCCTTCCGACCCCGTAAATCGAAAAAAATAATTACAAGCGCAGTTTTGATTCCATATTGTTCATTTTCGGCTTATATGATAACTATAGCTAGCCAAATGATCTTTGAAAATTTGGTAAGAATCGGATAATAAACACAGAAGTTATTCAGCTTAACGTTTTCTATAGCTGTAAGCACCTCTGCTGGCAGCGCTGCTTGCAGGATTGTGCCGAATTGTATGTGCTTGTACGGTGGTGAAATGGGTTAAGTTGTCGACTGCAAAACGAACAGTACTATTATGCAATTACGGGTTTAAGTCCCACCCACATTAAAAATTAAATGTGTCCAAAAATTTTTTTTATACCCACTACTCATTGAGTAGAAGGGTATTATAACTCTGTTTAGACCGAGAATGTATGTAACAGGCAGAATGAGACATCTCCGAGCCCATAAAGGATATATATTCTGGCTCAGGATCAACAGCCTAGTCGATATAGCCATGTCCGTCTGTCCGTCTATCCGTCCATGTGAGAATCTAGATCTCAGCTGTTATAAGAGCTAGAACTACCAAATTAGGGAACAAAATGTATTATTATTGCACGCCCCCTTCCGACCCCGTAAATCGAAAAAAATTGATTACAAGCGCAGTTTTGATTTCATACTGTTTATTTTCGGCTTATAGCAGCTCTGCTGGCAGCGCTACTTGCAGGATTGTGCCGAATAGTGTGTGCTTGTACGGTAGTGAAATGGGTTAAGTTGTCGACTGCAAAACAAACAGTACTATTATGCAATTACGGGTTGAAGTCCCGCCCGCATTTAAAATTAAACAAATTTTTTTATACCCACTACTCATAGAGAAGGGTATTATAACTTTGTTCAAACCGAAAATGTATGTAACACGCAGAAGGAGACATCTCTTACGGATTTCGGTTTTGTATGATAACTATAGCTAGCCAAATGATCTCCAAAAATTTGATAACAATCGCATAATAAACACAGAAGTTATTCAGCTTAACGTTTTCCTTAGCTGTAAGCAGCTTTGCTGGCAGCGCTGCTTGCAGAATTGTGCCGAATAGTGTGTGCTTGTTCTGTGGTGAAATGCGTTAAGTTGTGGAGTGCAAAACGAACAGTACTATAATGCATTTACGGGTTCGAGTCCCACCCGCATCAAAAATTAAATGTGTCCAAAAATTTTTTTATACCCACTACTCATAGAGTAGAAGGGTATTATAACTTTGCTCAAACCGAAAATGTATGTAACAGGCAGAAGGAGACATCTCCGACCCCATAAAGTATATATATTCTGGCTCAGGATCAACAGCCTAGTCAATATAGCCATGTCCGTCTGTCCGTCTATCCGTCCATGTCAAAATCTAGATCTCAGCTGTTATAAGAGCTAGAACTACCAAATTTGGGAACAAAATGTATTATTATTGCACGCCCCCTTCCGACCCCGTAAATCGAAAAAAATTGATTACAAGCGCAATTTTGATTTCATACTGTTCATTTTCGGCTTATATGATAACTATAGCTAGCCAGATGACTTCTGAAAATTTTGTAAGAATCGGATAATAAACACAGAAGTTATTCAGCTTAACGTTTTCCATAGCTGTAAGCAGCTCTGCTGGCAGCGCTGCTTGCAGGATTGTGCCGAATAGTGTGTGCTTGTACGGTGGTGAAATGGGTTAAGTTGTCGACTGCAAAACGAACAGTACTATTATGCAATTACGGGTTTAAGTCCCGCCCGCATTAAAAATTAAATGTGTCCAAAAATTTTTTTTATACCCTCTACTCATAGAGTAGAAGGGTATTATAACTTCTGTTCAAACCGAAAATGTATGTAACAGGCCGAAGGAGACATCTCTGAGCCCATAAAGGATATATATTCTGGCTCAGGATCAACAGCCTAGTCGATATAGCCATGTCCGTCTGTCCGTCTGCCCGTCCTTGTGGAAATCTAGATCTTAGCTATTATAAGAGCTAGAACTACCAAATTTGGGGACAAAATGTGTTATTATTGCACGCCCCCTTCCGACCCCGTTAATCGAAAAAGATTTATTGCAAGCGCAATTTTGAAGCCATATCGTTCATTTTATATGATAACTATAGCTAGCCAGATGATTTCTGAAAATTTGGTAACAATCGGATAATAAACACAGAAGTTATTCAGCTTAACGTTTTCCATAGCTATAAGCAGCTCTGCTGGCAGGGCTGCTTGCAGAATTGTGTCGAATAGTGTGTGCTTGTTCTGTGGTGAAATGGGTTAAGTTGTGGACTGCAAAACGAACAGTACTATTATGCATTTACGGGGTCGAGTCCCGCCCGCATCAAAAATTCAATGTGTCCAAAAATTTTTTTTATACCAACTACTCATTGAGTACAAGGGTTTTATTACTTTGTTCAAAAAAATGATATTATAACTTTCCTCAAACCGAAAATGTATGTAACAGGCAGAAGGAGACATCTCCGAGCCCATAAAGGATATATATTCTGGCTCAGGATCAACAGCCTAGTCGATATAGTCCGTCTGTCCGTCTATCCGTCCATGTGAAAATATAGATCTCAGCTATTTTAAGAGCTAGAACTACCAAATTTGGGAACAAAATGTATTATTATTGCACGCCCCTTCCGGCCCCATAAATCGAAAAAAATTGATTATAAGCACAATTGTGATGCCATATTGTTCATTTTCGGTTTATATGATAACTATAGCTAGCCAGATGATCTCCGAAAAGTTGGTAACAATCGGATAATAAACACAGAAGTTATTCAGCTTAACGTTTTCCATAGCTGTAAGCAGCTCTGCTGGCAGCGCTGCTTGCAGGATTGTGCCGAATAGTGTGTGCTTGTACGGTAGTGAAATGGGTTAAGTTCTGGACTGCAAAACGAACAGTACTATTATGCATTTACGGGTTCAAGTCCCGCCCGCATCAAAAATTAAATGTGTCCACAAATTTTTTTTATACCAACTACTCATGGAGTACAAGGGTTCTATTACTTTGTTCGAACCGAAAATGTATGTAACAGGCAGAAGGAGACATCTCCGACTTCATTAAGTATATATATTCTGGCTCAGGATCAACAGCCGAGTCGATATAGCCATGTCCCTCTGTCCGTCTGCCCGTCCTTGTGAAAATTTAGATCTCAGCTATTATAAGAGCTAGAACTACCAAATTTGGGGACAAAATGTGTTATTATTGCACGCCCCCTTCCGACCTCGTAAATCGAAAATAATTTATTACAAGCGCAATTTTGAAGCCATATTGTTCACTTTCGGTTTATGTCCGTCTGGCCGCCCGTGTGAAATTCTAGATATAAGAGCTAGAACTACCAAATTTGGATACAAAATGTGTTATTATTGCACGCCTCCTTCCGACCCCGTAAATCGAAAAATATTGATTACAAGCGCAATTGTGATGCCATATTGTTCAATTTCGGTTTATGTCCGTCTGTCCGTTTGTCCTCCCGTGTGAAAATCTAGATCTCAGCTTTTATAAGAGATAGAACTACCAAATTTGGGGAAAAAATGTGTTATTGTTGCACGCCCACTCCGACCCCGTAAATCGAAATAAATTGATTACAAACGTAGTTTTGATGCCATAATGTTCAATTTCGGTTTATGTGATAACTAAAGCTGGCCAGATGATCTCTGAAAATATGGTAACAATCGGATAATAAACACAGAAGTTATTCAGCTTAACGTTTTCCATAGCTGGAAGCAGCTCTACTCGCAGCGCTGCTTGCAGCATTGTGCCGAATAATGTGTATTTGTGCGGTGGTGAAATGGCTTAGGTTGTGGACTGCAAAACAAACTGTACTATTATGCATTTAAAGGCTCGAGTCCAGCCCGCATCAAAAACTAAATGTGTCCAAAAATTTATTTTATACCCATTACTTATAGAGTAGAAGGGTATTATAACTTTGCTCAAACCGAAAATGTATGCAGCAAGCAGAAGGAGACATCTCCGACCACATAAATTATATTATTAGCCATGTCCGTCTGTCCGTCCGTGTGAAAATCTAGATCTCAGCTATTATAAGAGCTAGAACTACCAAATTTGGGGACAAAATAAGTTATTACTGCACTCTCATCAAGGTTATTTTGGATTTAGGCCACGCCCCCTTCCGACCCCGTAAATCGAAATTGATTACGAGCGCAGTTTTAATGCCATTGTGTTTATTTTCGGTTTAAGTGATAACTATAGCTAGCCAGATGATCTCCGATGATTTGGTAACAATCGGATAATAAACACAGAAGTTATTCAGCTTAACGTTTTCCATAGCTGTAAGCAGCTCTGCTGGCAGCGCTGCTTGCAGGATTGTGCCGAATAGTGTGTGCTTGTACGGTAGTGAAATGGTTTAAGTTGTCGACTGCAAAACGAACAGTACTATTATGCAATTACGGGTTGAAGTCCCGCCCGCATTTAAAATTAAACAAATTTTTTTATACCCACTACTCATAGAGAAGGGTATTACAACTTTGTTCAAACCGAAAATGTATGTAACACGCAGAAGGACACATCTCTGACGGATTTCGGTTTATGTGATAAATAAAACTAGCCAGATGATCTCCGAAAAGTTGGTAACAATCGGATAATAAACACAGAAGTTATTCAGCTTAACGTTTTCCATAGCTGTAAACAGCTCTGCTGGCAGCGCTGCTTGCAGGATTGTGCCGAATAGTGTGTGCTTGTTCTGTGGTGAAATGGGTTAAGTTGTGGAGTGCAAAACGAACAGTACTATTATGCATTTACGGGTTCGAGTCCCGCCCGCATCAAAAATTAAATGTGTTCAAAAATTTTTTTATACCCACTACTCATAGAGTAAAAGGGTATTATAACTTTGTTCAAACCGAAAATGTATGTAACAGGCAGAAGGAGACATCTCCGAGCCCATAAAGGATATATATTTTGGCTCAGGATCAACAGCCTATTCGATATAGCCATGGCCGTCTGTCCGTCTATCCGTCCATGTGAAAATCTAGATCTCAGCTATTATAAGAGCTAGAACTACCAAATTTTGGAACAAAATGTATTATTATTGCACGCCCCTTCCGTCCCCATAAATCGAAAAAAATTGATTACAAGCGCAATTGTGATGCCATATTGTTCATTTTCGGTTTATGTCCGTCTGTCCGTCTGTCCGCCCGCGTGAAAATCTAGATCTCAGCTATTATAGGAGCTAGAACTACCAAAATTGAGGACAAAATGTGTTTTTATTGCACGCCCCCTTCCGACAACGTAAATCGAAAAAGAAAAAATGATTACAAGCGCAATTTTATGCCATATTCTTCATTTTCGGTTTGTATGATAACTATAGCTAGCCAAATGATCTCCAAAAATTAGGTACCAATCGGATAATAAACATAGAAGTTATTCAGCTTAACGTTTTCCATAGCTGTAAGCAGCTCTACTGACAGCGCTGCTTGCAGGATTGTGCCGAATAGTGTGTGCTTGTACGGTGGTGAAATGGGTTAAGTTGTTTACTGGAAAACGAACAGTACTATTATGCATTTACGGGTTGGAGTCCCGCCCGCATCAAAAATTAAATGTGGCCAATCGTTTTTTTTTAATCACTACTCATACAGTAGAATGGTAGTATAACTTTGCTCAAACCGAAAATGTATATAACAGGCAGAAGGAGACATCTCCAACCCCATAAAGTATATATATTCTGGCTCAGGATCAACAGCCGAGTCGATATAGCCATGTCCTTCTGTTCGTCTATCCGTCAGTGTGAAAATCTAGATCTCAGCTATTATAAGAGCTAGAACTGCCAAATTTGGGGACAAAATGTGTTATTATTGCACGCCCCCTTCCGACCTCGTAAATCAAAAAAGATTTATTACAAGCGCAATTTTGAAGCCATATTGTTCACTTTCGGTTTATGTCCGTCTGTCCGTTTGTCCGCCCGTGTGAAAATCGAGATCTCAGCTTTTATAAGAGCTAGAACTACCAAATTTGGGGACAAAATGTGTTATTGTTGCACGCCCACTTACGACCCCGTAAATTGAAATAAATTGATTAAAAACGTAGTTTTGATTCCATAATGTTTAATTTCGGTTTATGTGATAACTAAAGCTAGCCAGATGATCTCTGAAAATTTGGTAAGAATCGGATAATAAACACAGAAGTTATTCAGCTTAACGTTTTCTATAGCTGTAAGCAGCTCTGCTGGCAGCGCTGCTTGCAGGATTGTGCCGAATTGTGTGTGCTTGTACGGTGGTGAAATGGGTTAAGTTGTCGACTGCAAAACGAACAGTACTATTATGCAATTACAGGCTTAAGTCCCACCCACATTAAAAATTAAATGTGTCCAAAAATTTTTTTTATACCCACTACTCATAGAGTAGAAGGGTATTATAACTCTGTTTAGACCGAAAATGTATGTAACAGGCAGAAGGAGACACCTCAGACCCCATAAAGTAAATATGTTCTGGCTGAGGATCAACAGCCGAGTCGATATAGCCATGTCCGTCTGTCCGTCTGTCTGTCCGTCTGTCTGTCCGTGTGAAAATCTAGATCTCAGCTATTATAAGAGCTAGGAGTACCAAATTTGGGTACAAACTGTGTTATTATTGCACGCTGATCAAGTTTATTTTGGATTTTGGCCACGCCCCCTTCCGCCCCTGTAAATCGAAAAAAAATGGTTACAAGCGCAATTTTGATGCCATATTGTTCATATTCGGTTTACATGATAACTATAGCTAGACATATGATCTCTGAAAATTTGGTAACAATCGGATAATAAACACAGACGTTATGCAGCTTAACGTTTTCGATAGCGCTGCTTGCAGCATTGTGCCGAATAGTGTGTGCGTGTAGGGTGGTGAAATGGGTTAAGTTGTGGACTGCAAAACGAACAGTACTATTATGCATTTACGGGTTCGAGTCCCGCCCGCATCAAACATTAAATGTGTGCAAAAATTTTTTTTTTATTCTAGAATTTGACTTTGCATAAATATTGTAAGTCCATAGCCTTTTACGGTCAAAATATGATTGTAGTCGTTTTTTTTGTTCCGCAGCTGGGTAGCGTGTATATTACAGTCGAGCACACTCGACTGTAGCTTTCTTACTTGATTTTTTTTTTATTTTAAAATTTGACTTTGCATAAATATTGTAAGTCCATAGCCTTTTACGGTCAAAATATGATTATAGCCGTTTTTTTTGTTCCGCAAATAAATGATGTACGAGCAGCTGGACGCAGAAAGTCCGTCAAGCAGAAAGAATGGGGTCTTTTGCCCAAAAATGTACATTTTTTTATTTATTTTGTTAGAGCCGTGTATGGAACTAACAACAAATGGGGAGTCGACCGATACTACTCCTTTGAGCTCCTTTATGGGCTTAATGTAGTTTTTGGCCGCCCCAGTGTCGATAAGTATCTTTAGTTTTCTCCCAGCCAGCTGCTTTTCGACAAATGGCAACCGGGAGCATCCTCTAAAAATTGAGCAGTCCGGCCTCATTGTCAGAGTCACTATGATCTTCTATGCTAGCTACGGCTGCCGCAGCTGCTTCCTGATACTTTTGCGAGTCCTCAGGATGAGTCTGTTGACTTATGTTGTTCACCCTCTGCCGTCTCTGTCCAGTCATACGTTCGGAGTTACTACTTCTTTTTTGATTTCTATTGTTATCTGAATTGGGGTAGCTCTTTTGGGGGTTCCAATTAGTCTGCTGCCTGAACTTAGAAGATGAGTCCACTTCCATGGGCTCTTGTGGTGGCCTGTCGTTATTCTTTTGGGTATTTTCTGCCTGCTGAGGCCTACTCTGACCCTGTCTCTTCGTATATTACGGATTCCTTTCGGGGGCCCGCTCATTACCACCCTGCATATCATACTGGCGGTTTGGCTGCCTACTGCCTTCAGAAGCATGATTTCTCTCTTCCATTGCCTTGGCATGGGAATTAGCGAACATACTTCGCTCAATGCTTGCCTCGGCTTCAACGGCTAAGGCTAGTGCGGCCGGCAAATCTTTGGATTGCGCTGGGAATACTATTGCTTTCAAAGATCTCTTCAGACCTGAGATGAAGGGGTGAAGTGCATCATTTCTCACTTCAGCATTAAGTAACACGGCACCGTTCGCATCGTGTGACATAACGATTTTATTAGTCACGAGTGTCAAAGTTCTTTGCACTTCGTCATAGTACTGCATCAAGCTTAGTTCCCCTTGCCTAACCATTTCCAATTTTTGGCGCAAGACTCGAAGTGAAGTCTTATCTGCGTAAGTTACATCTAACCTAGCAATTATGGCGTCGAAATTCAATACCGTACTATGTGACACTAATAGCGCTCTTGCCGGGCCACGAATTTTATTTCTTAAAATAGTGACGGCTTGATAGTGCGCCTCACTCTTCTGGTATGGCCTAAAAATTTCAGACGCGTCAACGGCTGACTGCCGCCAAGCCACTTAATCACTTTGTTCGCCGTCGCAATCTGGGATAGATTGTACGATATCAAGTTTTACCTCGCACTTAACAGTGCGGTCTATATTTTTGCGGTTTTAGACTTCTACCTGTGGTGTATCTATCTGTAAACTGTTCACTCGCTGTTGTATAGCCTCAACCTCTCCTCGGATCTCTAGCTTTAAGCGGTTCTCCTGTTCGGCTAACGCGCTTCTAACGGCACCGTCTATAATGGCATTTAACTGATTCGCGTCGATATTCATAGCGAGTTCTTCTTGCTCAGCAATTTAACTTATATTTAGTACGTTCAAGCTGTCGTCACTATCGTATTCTTGCTTAATTACCCTACGTACCCAACTCATCAGCTTTAGCAGACAAGATTGACACGCACAGTGTAGCAGCGAAAACAACAAATATTTCACAACAGGGGGAATAAATTGCACGCAGATATATTATATTTTGTAATCAGAGTTTCGTGTTGTCTTACTGTTTCGTTTACGATTTTATATTACTTTATATATTTTAAAACTTAACACGACTTAAAGTTTTCGAACTAAACATTCCACTTACATTTTGTGACGTGGCCTTCTAACGGGTGTGGCTTCTTAAAAAAAAACGTTGGGCGTCAGTAAAGTTGATCTTCCTTCTTCCAACGAGGCGTGGTACTATTTAGGAGGATTAGGCTAGAAGGCTTGACTTCACCTTCAGATACTATTGGCCTTGTGGCTCAGCAGTAATATCAATTAATTACAATAAATTGCTTATGTGCGGCTAGCTGCCGGAGTAAGGTGAGTTTATTCTATTAAATCATACACAGAACTGAATCAAGAATACAAAAATGCTTAACCACTAACCTACAGAATTTGAGCTCGAGCAGCCAAGTCATAGCCGGCAAGCCGACTCAGCATAATCATAACTATGCTCTTGCGACACTTGCAAGAATCATGTTACCATAGCTGACTTTGTTGCTCGGGCATTGGCTTAGCATATTGCATCAGCGCAACGCCCGCTACTCGGCCACTGACTTGCTGCCTTTCAGCGTCAGCGCTATGCCCTGCGAGGGCTGGGCACTCTGAGTGCGCGGGTTACTTGATAACTTGTACGGTAGTGAAATCGGTTAAGTTGTGGACTGCAAAACGAACAGTACTATTATTCATTTACGGGTTCGAGTCCCGCCCGCATCAAAAATTAAATGTGTGCAAAATGTTTTTTTTTATTTCAGATTTTGACTTTGCATAAATATTGTAAGTCCATAGCCTTTTACTGTCAAAATATGATTGTAGCCGTTTTTTTTTTTTTGTTCCGCAAATAAATGATGTACAAGCAGCTGGGTAGCGGGTATATTACAGTCGAACACACTCGACTGTACCTTCCTTACTTGTTTTATTTTAGATTTTGACTTTGCATAAATATTGTAAGTCCATGGCCATTTACGGTCAAAATATGATTTTAGCCGTTCTTTAGATAATTTTGATGTACGAGCAGCTGGGTAGCGGGTATATACAGTCGAGCATACTCGAATGTAGCTTTCTTAGTTAGAGTGCTCTATAACACTTTCCATTCAAGTATATAAAGAGGTATTAAAAGGGCACATATCGTTTTTTATATGCACGTATTCGATTTATGGTCCTCAACAGGTAGAATTATTATTTTTACTGTTTAAGTGATAAATCTTGGATTTTTTTGGTACCTGAATAAAAGTTATATGTTTTCCATACTTTTTACTCCTTTTGCCGGCAGCGCTGCTTGCAGCATTGTGCCGAATAGTGTGTGTGTGTACGGTGGTGAAATGGGCTAAGTTGTGGACTGCATAACGAACAGAGCTATTATGCATTTATGGGTTCGAGTCCCACCCGCATCAAAAATTAAATGTGTGCAAAAAATTATTTTTTTGTTTTAGTTTTTGACTTTGCATAAATATTGTAAGTCCATGGCCTTTTACGGTCAAAATATGATTGTAGCCGTTCTTTAAACAATTTTGATGTACGAGCAGCTGGGTAGCGGATATATTACAGTCGAGCATGCTCGAATGTAGCTTTCTTACTTGTTTATTTAACTGTATGTATGCAAGAATTTCCGAATGGTCTCATAATGTAACTTTGGCAAAATTTCCGTAATGGCTTAATGACCGAATGGAGAAGTGGTAGACCTCTTAGGTAATGGGTGCAAGGTTCGATTCCGCATGCATGCGTGTCATGGTGGGGGAGATCGAACTTTTCTTATTTTTTCCAAAAAAAGTTGTTGGCTCCCTTTTTGAGCTACCTTCATGGGTTCGAGTCCCACCCGCATCAAAAATAAATGTGTGAAAAATTATTTTTATACCCGCTACTCATAGAGTAGAAGGGTATTATAACTTTGTTCAAACCGAAAATGTATGTAACAGGCAGAAGGAGACACCTTCGACCCCATAAAGTGTATATATTCTGGCTCAGGATCAACAGCCGAGTCGATATAGACATGTCCGTCTGTCCGTCTGTCTGTCCGTGTGAAAATCTAGATCTCAGCTATTGTAAGAGCTAGGACAACCAAATTTGGTGACAATATGTGTTATTATTGCACGCTGATCAGGTTTATTTTGGATTTTGGCCACGCCCCCTTCGGCCCCCGCAAATCGAAAAAACATTGATAACAAGTGCAATTTTGATGCCATGTTGTTCATTTTCGGTTTACATGATAACTATAGCTAGCCAGATAATCTTTGAAAATTTGGTAACAATCGGGTAATAAACACAGAAGTTATTCAGCTTAACGTTTTCCATAGCTGCAAGCAGCCATGTCCGTCTGTCCGTCCGTGTGAAAATCTAGATCTCAGCTATTATAAGAGCTAGAACTACCAAATTTGGGGACAAAATGTGTTATTATTGCACGCCCCCTTCCGACCCCGTAAATCGAAAAAAATTGACTACCAGCGCAGTTTTGAAGTCGTTCAATTTCGGCTTATATGATAACTGTGGCTAGCCAGATGATCTCTGAAAATTTGGTAAGAATCGGATAATAAACACAGAAGTTATTTAGCTTAACGTTTTCCCTAGCTGTAAACAGCTCTGCTGACTGCGCTGCTTGCAGCATTGTGCCGAATATTGTGTGCTTGTACGGTGGTAAAATGGGCTCAGTTGTGGACTGCAATACGAACAGTGCTATTATGCTGTTACGGGTTCGAGTCCCTCCCGCATCAAAAATTAAATGTGTCCAACAATTTTTTGTATACCCACTACACATTGAGTAGAAGGGTATTATAACTATGCTCAAACCGAAAATGTATGTAACAGGCAAAAGAGACATCTCCGACCCCATAAAGTATATATATATATATTCGAATGTAGCTTTCTTAATTGTGTTTTTTATACCCACTACTCATAAAGTAGAAGGGTATTATAACTTTGCTCAAACCGAAAATGTATGTAACAACTGTATGTTTAAGTTATGAAAATAAATAGCAACAACAACATGCATCATGCATTGAGACCATTATGAATGGTCTCATAATGTAACTTTGGCAAAATTTGCGTAATGGCTTAATGGCCGAATGGAGAAGTGGTAGACCTCTTAGGTAATGGGTGCAAGGTTCGATTCCGCATGCGTGCGTGTCATGGTTGGGGAGATCGAACTTATCCTTGTTTTTCCAAAAAAAGTTTTTGACTCCCTTTTTGAGCTACCTTCATGAAACTTTGTATACATGTGTCTTATTGCTGCCCGCTGTAAATAAGTCGGAACGAGCCGGTATGGACCGATTCTTTTTTTAGATGCCATAGAACCTATCGGTCGTTTTTTTTAACAAAATTTAGTAAAACTTAGAGTGCTCTCGAACACTTTCCATTCAAGTATATAAATAGGTATTAAAGGGGCACATATCGTTTTTTACATGCACGTATTCGATTTATAGTCGTCAAGAGGTAGAATTATTATTTTTACTAATCAAGTGATAAATCTTGGATTTTTTTGGTACTTGAATAAAAGTTATACGTTTTCAATACTTTTTACTCCTTTTGCCGGCAGCGCTGCTTGCAGCCGAATAGTGTGTGTGTGTACGGTGGTAAAATGGGTTAAGTTGTGGACTGCATAACGATCAGAACTATTATAAATTTACGGGTTCGAGTTCCAGCCGCTCCAAAAATTAAATGTGTGCAAAAAGTTATTTTTATACCCGCTACTCATAGAGTAGAAGGGTATTATAACTTTGTTCAAACCGAAAATGTATGTAACAGGCAGAAGGAGACACCTCCGACCCCATAAAGTATATATATTCTGTCTCAGGATCAACAACCGAGTCGATATAGCCATGTCCGTCTGTCCGTCTGACTGTCCGTGTGAAAATCTAGGTCTCAGCTATTATAAGAGCTAGGACTATCAAATTTGGTGACAATATGTGTTATTATTGCACGCTGATCAAGTTTATTTTGGATTTTGGCCACGCCCCCTTCCGCCCCCGTAAGTCGAAAAACATTGATTACAAGCGCAATTTTGATGCCATATTGTTTATTTTCGGTTTACATGATAGCTATAGCTAGCCAGATGATCTCTGAAAATTTGGTAACAATCGGATAATAAACACAGAAGTTATTCAGCGTAACGTTTTCCATAGCTGTAAGCAGCGCTGCTTGCAGCATTGTGCCGAATCGTGTGTGCGTTTACGGTGGTAAAATTTATTTATTTATTTATTTATTTATTTAACGTCAACTAATGGCAGTCGACACAAAATTTTAAAAGATTTAATATTTAATAAAAAAAATTTTGCATATAATTAAGTTAAAATTATCTTTAAGATTAAAACAAAATTAAAATTAAAAGTGATGTAAACAATTACAATTTAAAACAAAAATTTAACGACTAGTCTGGGTAAACAAAAGAATAATTAAAAATTTATTTATTTAAAATGATCCAACATTTGTTGCAAAAGGATTGGGGAAAACCCAGAAAAACCCAATCAGATCAGAGAAGATTGTTAGGTGTTAGTTGTTAGTGTTAGGTGTTAGTTGTTAGTACGCTACATCGACCGGAGGAAGCGTAAAATAAAATCCAACATTAGATAGTAAGTAAAGATATATAGTTCATGGATAGAAAAAAGATAAACGAGGAAAAAAGAAAAATACACTAGTGAGGACTAAATTCTACACAGATGAGAAAGAATTAAAGATTTTAAGTCTACAGAATTTGAATTAGCTATGATAAAATAAAAGTTGTTATAGTTCGACCTACAGTGAGAAAGTGTTAGAGGTAGGAAGTTACGAGAGTTTCTAAAGGGGACAGAGAAGTATAACTGGCTAACCAAGTCTTCTCTATCAATATCACCTTGAATAAGGTTATTTATAAATAGTACACCAAGCATGGTTCTACGATTTGCTAAAGACGGAAGATTTAATAAGAGAAGTCTACTAGAGTCAGAAGGTAATCTTAAGTTTGCATCCCAATTAAGGCCTCGTAGAACAAAAATTAAAAAATTCTTTTGCACAGATTCAATGCGGTCCTTGTAAAATGAATACTGAGGACACCAAACACATGAACCATACTCAAGAATAGGACGCACAAAAGAGATATAAAGCGTTTTTGTGACATAAGGGTCGTTGAATTCCTTAGACCACCGCTTTATAAAGCCCAGAACACCCATGGCCTTATTGACCATAGAAATAATGTGTTCAGTAAATTTAAGTTTGCGATCCAAACGGACGCCCAGATCATCAGCCAAGGTAATTCTAACCAGGGGGCAACCACAAAGAGTGTATGAGGCGTAATTGGGACTGGCCCGAGAGAAAGTCATTAGTTTGCATTTACCCATGTTCAAGTTTAATTGCTTTGCACTCCACCAACTATGAAAACGGTCAAGGTCGTCTTGAAGAGAAGAGTGATAAGATACATCTTTAAATTGATAGCATAGCTTAACATCGTCTGCATACATAAGAGTACGCGAGTTACGTATGACCAAAGGTAGATCATTAATAAAAAAAGTGAAAAGAAGAGGACCCAGATGGCTTCCTTGAGGAACACCAGAGGTCACAGGTAAAGTGGGTTAAGTTGTTGACTGCAAAACGAACAGTACTATTATGCATTTACGGGTTCGAGTCCCGCCCGCATCAATAATTAAATGTGTGCAAAAATGTTTTTTTTTTATTTTAGATTTTGACTTTGCATAAATATTGTAAGTCCATAGCCTTTTACGGTCAAAATATGATTGTAGCCGTTCTTTAAATAATTTTGATGTACGAGCAGCTGGGTAGCGGGTATATTACAGTCGAGCATACTCAAATGTAGCTTTCTTACTTGTTTATTTACCTGTATGTTTAAGTTATGAGAATAAATAGAAACAACAATATGCATCATGCATTCAGACTTTGTTTATGTCGTGCAAGAATTTCCGAATGGTCTCATAATGAAACTTTGGCAAAATTTGCGTAATGGCTTAATGACCGAATGAGAAGTGCTGGACCTCTTAGGTAATGGGTCCAAGGTTCGATGCATGGCTGTCATGGTGGGGAGATCGAGCTTTTCTTAATTTTTGCAAAAAGTTTTTGCCTCCGTTTTTGAGCTACCTTCATGAAACTTTGTATACATGTTTCTTATTGCTGCCCGTTGTAAATAAGTCGGAACGAGCCGGTACGGACCGATACATCGTATAGATGCCATAGAACCTATCGGCCGTTTTTTTAACAAAATTTATTTAAAGTTAGAGTGCTCTATAACACTTTCTATTCAAGTATATAAAGATGTATTAAAGGGGCACATATCGTTTTTTACATGCACGTATTCGATGTATAGTCTTCAAGAGGTAAAATTATTATTTTTACTGTTTAAGTGATAAATCTTGGATTTTTTTGGTACCTGAATAAAGGTTATACGTTTTCAATACATTTTACTCCTTTTGTCGGCAACGCTGCTTGCAGCATTGTGCCGAATAGTGTGTGTGTGTGTATGGTGTTGAAATGGGTTAAGTTGTGGACTGCACAACGAACAGAACTATTATGCATTTATGGGTTCGAGTCCCACCCGTATCAAAAATTAAATGTGTGCAAAAAATTATTTTTTTTATTTTAGATTTTGACTTTGCATAAAATTTGTAAGTCCATGGCCTTTTACCGTCAAAATATGATTGTAGCGGTTCTTTAAATAATTTTGATGTACGAGCAGCTGGGTAGCGGGTATATTACAGTCCAGCACACTCGAATGTAGCTTTCTTACCTGTTTATTTAAATTCATGTTTAAGTTATGAGAAAAAATAGCAACAACAACATGCATCATGCATTCAGACTTTGTTTATATCGTGCAAGAATTTCCGAATGGTCTCATAATGTAACTTTGGCAAAATTTGCGTAATGGCTTAATGACCGAATAGAGAAGTGGTGGACCTCTTAGGTAATGGGTCCAAGGTTCGATTCCGCATGCATGCGTGTCATGGTGGGGAGATTGAGCTTTTCTTAATTTTTGCAAAGAAAAGTTTTTGCCTCACTTTTTGACCTACCTTCATGAAACTTTGTATACATGTTTCTTATTGCTGCCCGCTGTAAATAAGTCGGAACGAGCCGGTACGGACCGATACATCGTTTAGATGCCATAGAACCTATCGGTCATTTTTTTAACAATATTTATTAAAAGTTAGAGTGCTCTAGAACACTTTCCATTCAAGTATATAAAGAGGTATTAAAGGGTCACATATCGTTTTTTACATGCACGTATTCGATTTATTGTCTTCAAGAGGTAGAATTATTATTTTTACTGTTTAAGTAATAAATCTTTGATTTTTTTTGGTACCTGAATAAAAGTTATACGTTTTCAATACGTCCGCCCCCGTCAATCGAAAAAAATTGATTACAAGCGCAATTTTGATGCCGTATTGTTCATTTTCAGTTTACATGATAACTATAGCTAGCCAGATGATCTCTGAAAATTTGGTAACAATCGGAAAATAAACACAGAAGTTATACAGCTTAACGTTTTCCATAGCTGTAAGCAGCGCTGTCAGCAGCGAAAATGTTTTTTTTTTTTTATTTTATATTTTGACTTTGCATAAATATTGTATGTCCATAGCCTTTTACGGTCAAAATATGATTGTAGCCGTTTTTTTGTTCCGCAAATAAATGATGTACGAGCAGCTGGGTAGCAGGTATATTATAGTCGAGCACACTCGACTGTAGCCTTCTTACTTGTTTTATTTTAGATTTTGACTTTGCATAAATATTGTAAGTCCATGGCCTTTTACGGTCAAAATATGATTGTAGCCGTTCTTTAAATAATTTTGATGTACGAGCAGCTGGGTCGAGCACATTCGAATGTAGCTTTCTTACTTGCTTATTTAACTGTATGTTTGAGTTATGAGAATAAATAGCAACAACAACATTCATCATGCATTCAGACTTTGATTATGTCGTGCAAGAATTTCCGAATGGTCTCATAATGTAACTTTGGCAAAATCTGCGAAATGCCTTAATGGCCAAATGGAGAAGTGGTGGTAATGGTTCCAAGGTTCGATTCCGCATGCATGCGTGTCATGGTGGGGGAGATCGAACTTTTCTTATTTTTTCAAAAAAAAGTTTTTGGCTCCCTTTTTGAGCTACCTTCATGAAACTTTGTATACATGTTTCTTATTGCTGCCCGCTGTAAATAAGTCGGAACGAGCCGGTAGGGACCGATACATCGTATAGATGCCATAGAACCTATCGGTAGTTTTTTTTAACAAAATTTATTTAAAGTTAGAGTGCTCTAGAACACTTTCCATTTAAGTATATAAAGAGGTATTAAAAGGGCACATATCGTTTTTTACATGCACGTATTCGATTTATAGTCGTCAACAGGTAGAATTAGTATTTTTACTGTTTAAGTAATAAATCTTTGATTTTTTTGGTACCTGGAATAAAAGTTATACGTTTCCAATACTTTTTATTCCTTTTGTCGGCAGCGCTGCTGGCAGCATTGTGCCGAATAGTGTGTGTGTGCACGGTGGTGAAATGGGTTAAGTTGTGGACTGCATAACGAACAGAACTATTATAAATTTACGGGTTCGAGTCCCACCCGCATCAAAAATTAAATGTGTGCAAAAAATTATTTTTTATAACCACTACTCATAGAGTAGTAGGGTATAATAACTTTGTTCAAGCCGAAAATGTATGCAACACGCAGAAGGAGTCATCTCCGACCCCATAAAGTATATATGTTCTGGCTCAGGATCAACAGCCGAGTCGATATAGCCATGTCCGTCTGTCTGTCTGTTCGTCTATCCGTCTGTCTGTCCGTGTGAAAATCTAGATCTCAGCTATTATAAGAGCTAGAACTACCAAATGTGGTGACAGTATGTGTTATTATTGCACGCTGATCAAGTTTATTTTGGATTTTGGCCACGCCCCCTTCCGCCCCTGTTAATCGAAAACATTGATTTCAAGCGCAATTATAATGCCATATTGTTCGTATTCGATTTACATGATAAATATAGCTTGCCAGATGACCTCTGAAAATTTGGTAACAATCGGATAATAAACACAGAAGTTATTCAGTTTAACGTTTTCCATAGCTGTAAGCAGCGCTGCCGGCAGCGCTGCTTGCAGCATAATGCCGTATAGTGTGTGCGTGTACGGTGGTGAAATGGGTTAAGTTGTGGACTGCAAAATGAACAGTACTATTATACATTTACGGGTTCGGGTCCCGCCCGCATCAAAAATTAAATGTGGGCAAACATATTTTTTTTTTTATTTTAGATTTTGACTTTGCATAAATATTGTAAGTCCATAGCATTTACGGTCAAAATATGATTGTAGCCGTTTTTTTTTGTTCCACAAAAATGATGTACGAGCAGCTGGGTAGCGGGTATATTACAGTCGAGCACACTCGAATTTCTTACTTGTTTTTTATTTTAGATTTTGACTTTGCATAAATATTGTAAGTCCTTGGCCTTTACGGTCAAAATATGATTGTGGCCCTTCTTTATTGTTCCGCAAATAATTTTGATGTACGAGCAGCTGGGTAGCGGGTATATTACAGTCGAGCACACTCTAATGTAGCTTTCTTACCTGTTTTTTTTATACCCACTACTCATAAAGTAGAAGGGTATTATAACTTTGCTCAAACCGAAAATGTATGTAACAACTGTATGTTTAAGTTATGAGAATAAATAGCAACAACAACGTGCCTCATGCATTCAGACCATTATGAATGGTCTCATAATGTAACTTTGGCAAAATTTGCGTAATGGCTTAATGGCCGAATAGAGAAGTGGTAGACCTCTTAGGTAATGGGTGCAAGGTTCGATTCCGCATGCATGCGTGTCATGGTGGGGGAGATCGAACTTTTCCTTTCTTTTCCAAAAAAAAGGTTTTGACTCCCTTTTTGAGCTACCTTCATGAAACTTTGTATACATGTATCTTATTGCTGCCCGCTGTGAATAAGTCGGAACGAGCCGGTACGGACCGATACATCGTTTAGATGCCATAGAACCTATCAGTCGTTTTTTTAACAAAATTTATTTAAAGCTAGAGTGCCCTAGAACACTTTCCATTCAAGTATATAAATAGGTATTAAAAGGGCACATATCGTTTTTTATATGCACGTATTCGATTTATAGTCTTCAACAGGTAGAATTATTATTTTTACTGTTCAAGTGATAAATCTTGGATTTTTTGGTACTTGAATAAAAGTTATACGTTTTCAATACTTTTTACTCCTTTTGCCGGCAGCGCTGCTTGCAGCATTCTGCCGAATAGTGTGTGCGTGTACGGTGGTCAAATGGGTTAGGTTGTGGACTGCATAACGAACAAACTATTATGCATTTATGAATTCGAGTCCCCCACTAGCATCAAAAATTATTTTTTTTATTTTAGATTTTGACTTTGCATAAATATTGTAAGTCCATGGCCTTTACGGTTAAAATATGATTGTAGCCGTTCTTTAAGTAATTTTGATCTACGAGCAGCTGGGTAGCGGGTATATTACAGTCGAGCATGCTCAAATGTAGCTTTCTTACTTCTTTATTTAACTGTATGTTTAAGTTATGAAAATAAATAGCAACAACAACATGCATCATGCATTCAGACTTTGTTTATGTCGTGCAAGAATTTCCGAATGGTCTCATAATGTAACTATGGCAAAATTTGCGTAATGGCTTAAAGGCCGAATGGAGAAGGTATGGACCTCATAGGTAATGGGTCTAAGGTTCGATTCCACATGCATGCGGATAATAAACACAGAAGTTATTCAGCTAAACGTTGTCCATAGCTGTAAGCACAGCATTGTGCCGAATAGTGTGTGCGTGTACGGTGGTGAAATGGGTTAAGTTGTGGACAGCATAACGAACAGAACTAATATGCATTGATGAGTTCAAGTCCCACCCGCATCAAAAATTAAATGTGTGCAAAAAATAATTTTTTTTATTTTAGATTTTGACTTTGCATAAATATTGTAAGTCCATGGCCTTTACGGTCAAAATATGATTGTGGCCCTTCTTTATTATTCCGCAAATAATTTTGATGTAAGAGCAGCTGGGTAGCGGGTATATTACAGTCGAGCACACTCAAATATAGATTTCTTACTTGTTTATTTTAGATTTTGACTATTCATAAATATTGTAAGTCGATGGCCTTTACGGTCAAAATATGATTGTGGCCCTTCTCTATTGTTTCGCAAATAATTTTGATGTACGAGCAGCTGGGTAGCGGGTATATTACAGTCGAGCACACTTGAATGTAGCTTTCTTACTTGTTTTTTTTATACCCACTACTCATAAAGTAGAAGGGTATTATAACTTTGCTCAAACCGAAAATGTATGTAACAGGCAGAAGGAGACATCTCCGACTCCATAAAGTAAATATATTCTGGGTCAGGATCAACAGCCGAGTCGATATAGCCATGCCCGTCTGTCCGTCCGTGTGAAAATCTAGATCTCAGCTATTATAAGAGCTAAAACTACCAAATTTGGGGACAAAATGTGTTATTATTGCACGCCCCCTTCCGACCCCTTAAATCGAAAAAAATTGACGACAAGCGCAGGTTTGAAGTTGTTCATTTTCGGCTTATATGATAACTGTGGCTAGCCAGATGATCTCTGAAAATTTGGTAAGAATCGGATAATAAACACAGAAGTTATTCAGCTTAACGTTTTCCATAGCTGTAAGCAGATCTGCTGACTGCGCTGCTTGCAGCATTGTGCCGAATATTGTGTGCTTGTACGGTGGTGAAATGCAATACGAACAGTACTATTATGCTTTTACGGGTTCGAGTCCCTCCCGCATCAAAAATTAAATGTGTCCAACAATTTTTTTTACACCAACTACTCATTGAGTAGAAGGGTTTTATAATTTTGCTCAAACCGAAAATGTATGTAACAGGCAAAAGAGACATCTCCGACCCCATAAAGTATATATATATGTTCTGGCTCAGGATCAACAACCGAGTCGATATATCCATGCCCGTCTGTCCGTTCCGTGTGAATATCTAGATCTCAGCTATTATAACAGCTAAAACTACCAAATTTGGGGACAAAATGTGTTATGATGATGAAATGGGTTAAGTTGTGGACTACAAAACGAACAGTACTGTTATGCATTTACGGGTTCGAGTCCCGCCCGCATCAAAAATTAAATGTGTCCAAAAATTTTTTTTTATACCCACTACTCATAGAGTAGAAGGGTATTATACCTATGTTCAAACCGAAAATGTATGTAACAGAAAGTGTGTTATTATTGCACGCCCCTTCCGTCCACGTTAATTGGAAAAAATTTATTACAAGCGCAGTTTTGATTTCCTATTGTTCATTATTGCTGCCCGCTGTAAATAAGTCGGAACGAGCCGGTACGGACCGATCCAACGTTTAGATGCCATAGAACCTCTCGGTCGTTTTTTTTAACAAAATTTATTAAAAGTTAGAGTGCTCTAGAACACTTTCCATTCAAGTATATAAAGAGGTATTAAAGGGGCACATATCGTTTTTTACATGCACGTATTCGATTTATAGTCTTCAACAGGTAGAATTATTTTATACCCGCTACTCATAGAGTAGAAGGGTATTATAACTTTGTTCAAACCGAAAATGTATGTAACAGGCAGAAGGAGACACCTCCGACCCCATAAAGTATATATATTCTGGCTCAGGATCAACAGCCGAATCGATATAGCCAAGTCCGTCTGTCCGTCTGTCTGTCTGTCCGTCTGTCCGTCTGTCTGTCCGTGTGAAAATCTAGATCTCAGCTATTATAAGAGCTAGAACTACCATATTTGGTGACAAAATGTGTTATTATTGCACACTGATCAAGTTTATTTCGGATTTTTGCCACTCCCCCTTCCGCCCCTGTAAATCGAAAAAAATTAATTACAAGCGCAAAATGATGCCATATTATTTATTTTCGGTTTACATGATAACTATAGCTAACCGGATGATCTCTGAAAATTTGGTAACAATCGGATAATAAACACATAAGTTATTCACCTTAACGTTTTCCATAGCTGTAAGCAGCGCTGCCGGTAGCGCTGCTTGCAGCATTGTGCCGAATCGTGTGTGCGTGTACGGTGGTGAAATGGGTTAGGTTGTGGACTGCAAAACGAACAGTACTATTATGCATTAACGGGTTCGAGTCCCGCCCGCATCAAAAATTAAATGTGTGCAAAAATGTTTTTATACCCGCAACTCATAGAGTATAAGGGTATTATAACTTTGTTCAAACCGAAAATGTATTTAACGGGCAGAAGGAGACACCTCCTCCCCATAAAGTATAAATATTCTGGCTCAGGATCAACAGCCGAGTCGATATAGCCATGTCCGTCTGTCCGTCTGTCTGCATGTCCGTCTGTCTGTCCGTGTGACACAAAAAGTGTTATTATTGCGCGCACATCAAGTTTATTTTTGATTTTGACCACGCCCCCTTCCGCCCCTGTAAATCGAAAAAGCATTGATAACAAGCGCAATTTTGATGCCATATTGTTCATTTTCGGTTTAAATGATAACTATAGCTAGCCAGATGATCTCTGAAAATTTGGTAACAATCAGATAATAAACACAGAAGTTATTCAGCTTAACGTTTTCCACAGCTGTAAGCAGCTCTGCTGACTGCGCTGCTTACAGCATTGTGCCGAATCGTGTGTGCGTGTACGGTGGTGAAATGGGTTAAGTTGTGGACTGCATAACGAACAGTACTATTATGCATTTACGGGTTCGAGTCCCGCTCGCATCTAAAATTAAATGTGTGCAAAAATTTTTTTTTTTTATTTTAGATTTTGACTTTTCATAAATATTATACGTCCATAGCCTTTTGCGGTCAAAATATGATTGTAGCCATTTTTTTTGTTCCGCAAATAAATGATGTACGAGCAGCTGGGTAGCGGGTATATTACAGCCGAGCACACTCGACTGTAGCTTTCTTACTTGTTTTTTTATTTATTTTATATTTTGACTTTGCATAAATATTGTAAGTCCATAGCCTTTTACGGTCAAAATATGATTGTAGCCGTTTTTTTTTTTGTTCCGCAAATAAATTATGTACGAGCAGGTGGGTAGCGGTTATATTACAGTCGAGCACACTTGAATGTAGCTTTCTTACTTGTTTATTTAACTATATGTTTAAGTTATGAGAATAAATAGCAACAACAACATGCATCATGCATTCAGACTTTGTTTATGTCGTGGTGGACCTCTTAGGTAATGGGTCCAAGGTTCGATTCCGCATGCATGCGTGTCATGGTGGGGAGATCGAGCTTTTCTTAATTTTTGCAAAGAAAAGTTGTTGCCTCCCTTTTTTAGCTACCTTCATGAAACTTTGTATACATGTGTCTTATTGCTGCCCGCTGTAAATAAGACGATATGAGCCGGTACGGACCGATACATCGTTTAGATGCCATAGAACCTATCGGTCGTTTTTTTAACAAAATTTATTAAAAGTTAGAGTGCTCTAGAACACTTTCCATTCAAGTATAATAATAGGTTTTAAAACGGCACATATCGTTTTTTACATGCACGTATTCGATTTATGGTCTTTAACAGGTAGAATTATTATTTTTACTGTTCAAGTGATAAATCTTGGATTTTTTTGGTGCCTGAATAAAAGTTATAAATTTTCAATACTTTTTACTCCTTTTGCCGGCAGCGCTGCTTGCAGCATTGTGCCGAATAGTGTGTGTGTGTACGGTGGTGAAATGGGTTAAGTTGTGGACTGCATAACGAACAGAACTATTATGCATTTATGGGTTCGAGTCCCACCCGCATCAAAAATTAAATGTGTGCAAAAAATTGTTTTTTTTATTTTAGATTTTGACTTTGCATTAATATTGTAAGGCCATGGCCTTTTACGGTCAAAATATGATTGTAGCCGTTCTTTAAATAATTTTGATGTACGAGCAGCTGGGTAGTGGGTATATTACAGTCGAGCATACTCGAATGTAGCTTTCTTCCTTGTTTATTTAACTGTATGTTTAAGTTATGAGAATAAATAGCAACAACAACATGCATTATGCATTCAGACTTTGTTTATGTCGTGCAAGAATTTCCGAATGGTCTCATAATGTAACTTTGGCAAAATTTGCGTAATGGCTTAATGACCGAATGGAGAAGTGGTGGACCTCTTAGGTAATGGGTCCAAGGTTCGATTCCGCATGCATGCGTGTCATGGTGGGGAGATCGAGCTTTTCTTAATTTTTGGAAAGAAAAGTTTTTGCCTCCCATTTTGAGCTACCTTCATGAAACTTTCTATACATGTGTCTTATTGCTGCCCGCTGTAAATAAGTTGGAACGAGCCGGTACGGACCGATACATCGTTTAGATGCCATAGAACCTATCGGTCGATTTTTTAACAAAATTTATTAAAAGTTAGAGTGCTCTAGAACGCTTTCCATTCAAGTATATAAAAAGGTATTAAAGGGGCACATATCGTTTTTTACATGCACGTATTCGATTTATAGTCTTCAACAGGTAGAATTTTTTTTTTTACTGTTCAAGTGATAAATCTTGGATTTTTTTGGTACTTGAATAAAAGTTATACGTTTTCAATACTTTTTACTCCTTTTGCCGGCAGCGCTGCGTGCAGCATTGTGCCGAATAGTGTGTGTGTGTACGATATAGCCATGTCCGTCTGTCCGTCTGTCTGTCTGTCCGTCTGTCTGTCCGTGTAAAAATCTAGATCTCAGCTATTATAAGAGCTAGAACTACCAAATTTGGTGACAGTATGTGTTATTATTGCACGCTAATCAAGTTTATTTTGGATTTTGGCCACGTCCCCTTCCGCCCCTGTAAATCGAAAAAAATTGATTTCATGCGCAATTATGATGCCATATTCGTATTCGGTTGACACGATAACTATAGGTTGCCAGATGATCTCTGAAAATTTTGTAACAATCGGATAATAAACACAGAAGTTATTCAGCTTAACGTTTTCCATAGCTGTAAGCAGCTGTACGAGCAGATTGGTAGCGGGTATATTACAGTCCAGCACACTCAAATGTAGCTTTCTTACTTGTTTTTTTTTTATACCCACTACTCATAAAGTAGAAGGGTATTATAACTTTGCTCAAACCGAAAATGTATGTAACAGGCAGAAGGAGACATCTCCGACTCCATAAAGTAAATATATTCTGGGTCAGGATCAACAGCCGAGTCGATATAGCCATGTCCGTCTGTCCGTCCGTGTGAAAATCTAGATCTCAGCTATTATAAGAGCTACAACTACCAAATTTGGGGACAAAATGTTATTATTGCACCCCCCCTTCCGACCCCGTAAATCGAAAAAAAATTGACTACAAGCGCAGTTTTGATATTGTTCATTTACGGCTTATATGATAACTGTGGCTAGCCAGATGATCTCTGAAAATTTGGTAAGAATCGAATAATAAACACAGAATTTATTCAGCTTAACGTTTTCCTTAGCTGTAAGCAGCTCTGCTGACTGCGCTGCTTGCAGCATTGTGCCGAGTCCCTTCCGCATCAAAAATTAAATGTGTCCAACAATTTTTTTTATACCCACTACTCATTGAGTAGAAGGGTTTTATAACTTTGCTCAAACCGAAAATGTATGTAACAGGCAAAAGAGACATCTCCGACCCCATAAAGTATATATATATGTTCTGGCTCAGAATCAACAACCGAGTCGATATATCTATGCCCGTCTGTCCGTTCCGTGTGAATATCTAGATCTCAGCTATTATAACAGCTAAAACTACCAAATTTTGGGACAAAATGTGTTATTATTGCATGCCCCCTTCCCACTCCGTAAATCAAAAAAATTGATTACACGCGCAGTTTTGATGACATATTGTTCATTTTCGGCTTAAATGATAACTATAGCTAGCCAGATGATCTCTAAAAATTTGGTAAGAATCGGGATAATAAACACAGAAGTTATTCAGCTTAACGTTTTCCATAGCTGTAAGCAGCTCTACTGGAAGCGCTGTTTGCAGCAGCGTACTGAATAGTGTGTGCTTATACGGTGATGAAATGGGTTAAGTCGTGGACTACAAAACGAACAGTACTGTTATGCATTAACGGGTTCGAGTCCCGCCCGCATCAAAAATTAAAAAATTTTTTTTATACCCACTACTCATAGAGTAGAAGGGTATTATACCTATGCTCAAACCGAAAATGTATGTAACAGGTAGAAGGAGAAATCTCCGACCCCATAAAGTATATATATTCTGGCTCAGGATCAACAGCCGAGCCGATATATCCATGTCCGTCTGTCCGCCTTTCAGTCCGTGTGAAAATCTAGATCTCAGCTATTATAAGAGCTAGAACTACCAAATTTGGGGACAAAATGTGTTATTATTGCACGCTCCCTTCCGACCTCGTAAATCGAATAAAATTAATTACAAGCGCAGTTTTGATTTCCTATTGTTCATTATTGCTGCCCGCTGTAAATAAGTCGGAACGAGCCGGTACGGACCGATCCAACGTTTAGATGCCATAGAACCTCTCGGTCGTTTTTTTTATTAAAAGTTAGAGTCCTCTAGAACACTTTCCATTCAAGTATATAAAGAGGTATTAAAAGGGCACATATTGTTTTTTACATGCACGTTTTCGATTTATAGTCTTCAACAGGTAGAATTATAATTTTTACTGTTCAAGTGATACATCTTGGATTTTTTTGGTACTTGAATAAAAGTTATACGTTTTCAATACTTTTTACTCCTTTTGCCGGTAGCGCTGCTTGCAGCATTGTGCCGAATAGTGTGTGTGTGGTGAAATGGGTTAAGTTGTGGACTGCATAATGAACAGAACTATTATAAATTTACGGGTTCGAGTCCCGCCAGCATCAAAAATTAAATGTGTGCAAAAAATTATTTTTTATACCCGCTACTTATAGAGTAGAAGGGTATAATAACTTTGTTTAAGCCGAAAATGTATGTAACAGGCAGAAGGAGTCATCTCCGACCCCAGAAAGTATATATGTTCTGGCTCAGGATCAACAACCGAGTCAATATAGCCATGTCCGTCTGTCCGTCTGTCTGTATGTCCATCTGTCTGTCCGTGTGAAAATCTAGATCTCAGCTATTATAAGAGCTAAAACTACCAAATTTGATGACAGTATGTGTTAATATTGCACGCTAATCAAGTTTATTTTGGATTTTGGCCACGCCCCCTTTCGCCCCTGTAAATCGAAAAAAATTGATTTCATGCGCAATTATGATGCCATATTGTTCGCATTCGGTTTACACGATAACTATAGGTTGCCAGATGATCTCTGAAAATTTTGTAACAATCGGATAATAAACACAGAAGTTATTCAGCTTAACGTTTTCCATAGCTGTAAGCAGCTGTACGAGCAGATTGGTAGCGGGTATATTACAGTCGAGCACACTCAAATGTAGCTTTCTTACTTGTTTTTTTTATACCCTTTACTCATAGAGTAGAAGGGTATTATAACTTTGTTCAAACCGAAAATGTATGTAACCGGCAGATGGAGACACCTCCGACCCCATAAAGTATATATTCTGGCTCAGGATCAACAGCCGAGTCGATATAGCCATGTCCGTCTGTCCGTCTCTCTGTCCGTGTAAAAATCTAGATCTCAGCTATTATAAGAGCTAGGACAACCAAATTTGGTGACAATATGTGTTATTATTGCACGCTGATCAAGTTTATTTTGGATTTTGGCCACGCCCCCATCCGCCTCCGCAAATTGAAAAAAACATTGATAACAAGTGCAATTTTGATGCCATATTGTTCATTTTCGGTTTACATGATAACTATAGCTAGCCAGATAATCTTTGAAAATTTGGTAACAATCGGGTAATAAACACAGAAGTTATTCAGCTTAACGTTTTCCATAGCTGTAAGCAGCGCTGCCGGCAACGCTGCTTGCAGCATTGTGCCGAATCGTGTGTGCGTGTACGGTGGTGAAATGGGTTAAGTTGTGGACTGCAAAACGAACAGTACTATTATGCATTTACGGGTTCGAGTCCCGCCCGCATCAAAAATTAAATGTGTGCAAAAATGATTTTTTTTTTTATTTTATATTTTGACTTTGCATAAATATTATACGTCCATAGCCTTTTACGGTCAAAATATGATTGTAGCCATTTTTTTGTTTCGCAAATAAATTATGTACAAGAAGCTGGGTAGCGGGTATATTACAGTCGAGCACACTCGACTGTAGCTTTCTTACTTGTTTTTTTATACCCACTACTCATAAAGTAGAAGGGTATTATAACTTTACTCAAACCGAAAATGTATGTAACAGGCAGAAGGAGACATCTCCGGCTCCATAAAGTAAATATATTCTGGGTCAGGATCAACAGCCGAGTCGATATAGCCATGTCCGTCTGTCCGTCCGTGTGAAAATCTAGATCTCAGCTATTATAAGAGCTAGAACTACCAAATTTGGGGACAAAATGTTATTATTGCACGCCCCCTTCCGACCCCGTAAATCGAAAAAAATTGACTACAAGCGCAGTTTTGATATTGTTCATTTACGGTTTATATGATAACTGTAGCTAGCCAGATGATCTCTGAAAATTTGGTGGGAATCGGATAATAAAAGCAGAAGTTATTTACCTTAACGTTTTCCTTAGCTGTAAGCAGCTCTGCTGACTGCGCTGCTTGCAGCATTGTGCCGAATATTATGTGCTTGTACGGTGGTGAAATGCAATACGAACAGTACTATTATGCTTTTACGGGTTCGAGTCCCTCCCGCATCAAAAATTAAATGTGTCCAACAATTTTTTTTATACCCACTACTCATTGAGTAGAAGGGTTTTATAACTTTGATCAAACCGAAAATGTATGGAACAGGCAAAAGAGACATCTCCGACCCCATAAAGTATATATATATATATGTTCTGGCTCAGAATCAACAACCGAGTCGATATATCCATGCCCGTCTGTCCGTTCCGTGTGAATATCTAGATCTCAGCTATTATAACAGCTAAAACTACCAAATTTGGGGACAAAATGTGTTATTATTGCATGCCCCCTTCCCACCACGTAAATAAAAAAAAAATTGATTACACGCGCAGTTTTGATGACATATTGTTCATTTTCGGCTTAAATGATAACTATAGCTAGCCAGATTATCTCTAAAAATTTAGTAAGAATCGGATAATAAACACAGAAGTTATTCAGCTTAACGTTTTCCATAGCTGTAAGCAGCTCTACTGGGAGCGCTGTTTGCAGCAGCGTACTGAATAGTGTGTGCTTGTACGGTGATGAAATGGGTTAAGTTGTGGACTACAAAACGAACAGTACTGTTATGCATTTACGGGTCCGAGTCCCGCCCGCATCAAAAGTTAAATGTGTCCAAAAATTTTTTATTATTTCCACTACTCATGGAGTAGAAGGGTTTTATACCTATGCTCCTATGATTTCCTATTGTTCATTATTGCTGCCCGCTGTAAATAAGTCGGAACGAGCCGGTACGGACCGATGCAACGTTTAGATGCCATAGAACCTCTCGGTCGTTTTTTTAACAAAATTTATTAAAAGTTAGAGTGGTCTAGAACACTTTCCATTCAAGTTTATAAATAGGTATTAAAAGGGCACATATCGTTTTTTACATGCACGTATTCGATTTATAGTCTTCAACAGGTAGAATTATAATTTTTACTGGTCAAGCGATAAATCTTGGATTTTTTTGGTACTTGAATAAAAGTTATACGTTTTCAATACTTTTTACTCCTTTTGCCGGCAGCGCTGCTTGCAGCATTGTGCCGAATAGTGTGTATGTGTACGGTGGTGAAATGGGTTAAGTTGTGGAATGCATAACGAACAGAACTATTATGCATTTATGGGTTCGAGTCCCACTCGCATCAAAAATTAAATGTGTGCAAAAAATTATTTTTTTTATTTTAGATTTTGACTTTGCATAAATATTGCAGGTCCATGGCCTTTTACGGTCAAAATATGATTGTAGCCGTTCTTTAAATAATTTTGATGTACGAGCAGCTGGGTAGCGGGTATATTACAGTCGAGCACACTCGAATGTAGCTTTCTTACTTGTTTATTTAACTGTATGTTTAAGTTATGAGAATAAATAGCAACAACAACATCATGCATTCAGACTTTGTTTATGTCGTGCATGAATTTCTGAATGGTCTCATAATGTATTTTTGGCAAAATTTGCGTAATGGCTTAATGACCGAATGGAGAAGTGGTGGACCTCTTAGGTAATGGGTCCAAGGTTCGATTCCGCATGCATGCGTGTCATGGTGGGGAGATCGAGCTTTTCTTAATTTTTGCAAAGAAAAGGTTTTGCCTTCCTTTTTGAGCTACCCTTATGAAACTTTGTGTACATGTTTCTTATTGCTGCCCGCTGTAAATAAGTCGGAACGAGCCGGTGAGGACCGATACATCGTTTAGATGCCATAGAGCCTATCGGTCGTTTTTATACCCGCTACTCATTGAGTAGAAGGGTATTATAACTTTGTTCAAACCGAAAATGTATGTAACAGGCAGAAGGAGACACTCCGACCCCATAAAGTGTATATATTCTGGCTCAGGATCAACAGCCGAGTCGATATAGCCATGTCCGTCTGTCTGTCTGTCCGTCTGTACGTCTAGATCTCAGCTATTACAAAAGGTAGAGACACCTAACTTTCTGTATACCATAGGTAGATCGAGTTTATTTTCAATTTTCGATGTCGCGCCCACCGCCCACGCAAAACGATAATTACGATTATTAGGAAAAGTATTGAAGTTATGGCTTTCTGCTTTGGTATAAACATAGATAATTACAATATAAATCTATTTTCAAAATTACAATCCGATCGAACAATAAACACAGAAGATATTCATCTAAACGTTTTCCATAGTTACACTCTTTGCGCCTTTGCAGCATATCGTGACATCATCGTCAAATTTCCACATTTCTCCTAAATTTGCGTATTATTTAAAATTCATTAAGAATATTTAAAGCTTTTAAAAATGTTTAACAAAATTTTAACTGTCAATTTTCTTAATTTCAAAATATTTAAAAATTTCTATAATTTATTAAAATTTTTTTTTTATACTTCCCACTTTTCCAAAGTTCCATCATTTTTAAAATTGCTTATCAATGAAAAAGGGATTAACTCTTTGTTTCCCTTTTGATTTTTTTTGCCTTTCTTATCATTTCTAATATTCTAATATTCTATTCTAATATTCAGTTACCACTGTATTTAGTTAGTTTCGGCACCTTTAGCAGTAAGAGATGTTGTGCCAGCGCTGACACTTTTGATTGAATTCCCAGCAGCATGCGTTGCAAGACTCACCATACAGCGCCAACTGCCTGCGTCAACTACCTGTGCCTGCATCTGCGTGTACGTCGGCGTCGATTGTAATCAACACACTGGGATCAATCAGCAAACTTTAAAACTGAACGCCACACAGCAGTCAGCTCGAATGAATCCACCAAACGTATCAATCATGATGACAGGTCACAGTGCGAGCACAGTATAACTGGAAAAGACCAGGCCAGACCAGACACAGGCAGGACCAGGCAACAGGCAGCAGGTCCAGTTTTAGCTTTTCCTAACATGTCTGTGAAACGTCTCAGTTGTTGTTTTTGTTGTAGTTGGCGTTGCCTCACTTGTGAAGTCCCCACGCGCGTTGCGCCCATTAAATTCGAATAATCTTAGTTGTTGTTGCTTTATTTTTCATCAATCTCCCCACTCTGGACTCGAGTTGCAACTGTCGCATATAGCAGCTGGACACGGTGCTTGTGTGAGACGCTGCAGGCAGGCAGGCAGCATCAGCCCAACTGATTTGAAATCCTAAAGTGATTTTGATTACTTGAGGTATTGATATTTTGACTTGTACGTTGATTAGATAGTTGAAGGCTTGTTAGATGCATGTCAGCAGCAGCAGCGGCCTCAGACCGGTCTCACTGGCTGCATGTCTTGGTCTTGGTCTCTACGTCTCCATTTTCGTCTGCATCTGCGTGATGCGCCTGGCTTGATGTTGATTATAATTTAATTATAAGCAATCTGTAACAAGTAAATGGCTTGCATGGTGCTCTCACTCCATGGCATTCCTGGTCATGGCGCATAATTTAGCAGGCAGGTGTGAAAAAGCTTCATTAGCTTAGACGTCTCAGTCCGAGCCCGCTGCATGACTAATAATAGTCATGGGCCGGTCACATTCTGCTCTCTTGCCACATTTGCCACCGGCACAAACCATACTTATTCTCAATCTGCTTGGCTTGGGCAGCCACGATGTCTGCTAACGAAAGTTGCAGACATTTGAGTGACTGAAGCAAGGCAAAATGCTGTAGAAATTTCCCCTTGCGATTTGCGGCTAATCCCATGGAAAATAATATAGACAGAGAGGTATTCTCTCTTAAGACTTGCTGGCTTTATATGTAGAATTTGTAGCAAGGAGGTACCAAGCGATACAATTCTATTAAAACGATTCAAGTAGGCTGAGTTGCTTCTGTCTTAATTTCTGACTACGTAAGCTCTCAATGTGTTCGGATTTTCAGCTCTCAGCTCTCAATTGAGACTGGACTGGGTTTTTTTTTCTCTGGGTGAGACTGGAATCTCTTTTTTTTTCTCAGGGTGGGACTGGAATCTCTTTTTTTTTATTACACTTCTTTTTTTCGTAGTGCATTTGCATTAAAGTATGCCTTTTTTAACAAGTAGAGCAATTCTCTTCATTTTTGGATAAGTACACAAAAATGTTTCATATCATCGTTTTTTTTTATACCCGGTACTTCTGCAGCAATGGCTTAAGCTTGCGCATGCTCTTGACGCTCAACTTGTGTGTCTCAAAGAGTGAGATTGTCGCCTGCGAATAATCGTTGCCATAGAGTTTGCCCGTGGCCAGAGCCACATCGCGCTGGGTGAAGCCGAGCTCGATGCGACGCTGCTTGAAGGTCTTCGCAAACTGATCGAGCTCTATAACTATTCAACAAATTATTTAATTTCTTTTTTACACTAACTGAATTATTTTAATTTTTGGTCTTGGTTTACTATATTGTTTGTTTCCTTGTTTGCTTTGTTTTCAATCTATAGTAATAATATATTTAATTTAATATCTTTTCTATAACGACTTTTAAATATATTTGGTAAAACTTTTAACTAAATTTTAAATAGATATACAGTGGTGGCCTTTTATTTAGCACACTATTTAGCAGCACACTTCAACATGAATTTTTACCGATTGTATAGTGAATAGTTCACCAATTTTTTTTCTGGTTGTTGCCTTATTAGTTGATAAGGTGTACCGTTACTTTCAGCCTATTCCCTTTCGTCGTTTTTTTTCTGCGTTTTTTTTTATTAATTTATTAAGTAGAATGAGAAAACATAAGAAAGAGGACTAATATTTTGTTGGATATCCTTTGTTTTTGATAACTACATCCAATCTTCTGTGCTGACTCTCCACTAAAGCAGCGCATCTGTTCTGCGGAATACTGTACCATGCTTCTCGGATAACTATCCACAAATCATTCAAACTGCCCAGATTTTTGGTGCGAATGTGCTGCTCAACATCATTATAGAGATTCTCTATCGGATTGAGGTCCGGTGACTGAGCTGGCCACTTCAGCGTAACAACTTGATGCTCCTAAAGGCAACTTTTCATAAGCCGTGAAGTGTGCTTAGGATCGTTGTCGTGCATAAAACGCCATGATAATGGCATATTGTCCTCGGAATATGGCACCATTATATCCTCTATAATTTCTTTATAGACGTATTGGTCCATACGAGTGTCTATCCGGTAAATCATTGATATATATTTTTTAATAACATTTAAATTTTTAATTAAAATAAATAGGTAATACTAAATATGCGAGTCCTTAAAAGAAAGAACAAAGAAAATAAAAAAAGAAACGAAAAAATAGAAAAAAAAGAAAGAAAATTTCTTTCTTTTCTAGAAATAAAAAGAAAATTTGGTAACAATCGGATAATAAACACAGAAGTTATTCAGCTTAACGTTTTCCATAGCTGTAAGCAGCGCTGCTTGCAGCATTGTGCCGAATCGTGTGTGCGTGTACGGTGGTGAAATGGGTTAAGTTGTGGACTGCAAAACGAACAGTACTATTATGCATTTACGGGTTCGAGTCCCGCCCGCATCAAAAATTAAATGTGTGCAAAAATGTTTTTTTTTTATTTTATATTTTGACTTTGCATAAATATTATAAGTCCATAGCCTTTTACGGTCAAAATATGATTGTAGCCCATTTTTTGTTCCGCAAATAAATTATGTACAAGCAGCTGGGTAGCGGGTATATTACAGTCGAGCACACTCGACTGTAGCTTTCTTACTTGTTTTTATTTTATATTTTGACTTTGCATAAATATTGTAAGTCCATAGCCTTTTACGGTCAAAATATGATTGTAGCCGTTTATTTGTTCCGCAAATAAATGATGTACGACCAGCTGGTTAACGGGTATATTACAGTCGAGCACACTCGACTGTAGCTTTCTTACTTGTTTTAACAAAATTTATTAAAAGTTATAGTGCTCTGGAACACTTTCCATTCAAGTATATAAAAAGGTATTAAAGGGGCACATATCGTTTTTTACATGCACATATTCGATTTATAGTCTTCAACAGGTAGAATTATTATTTTTACTGTTCAAGTGATAAATCTTGGATTTTTTTGATACCTGAATAAAAGTTATACATTTTCAATACTTTTTACGCCTTTTGCCGGCAGCGCTACTTGCAGCATTGTGCCGAATAGTGTGTGTGTGTACGGTGGTGAAATGGATTAAGTTGTGGACTGCATAACGAACAGAACTTTTATAAATTTACGGGTTCGAGTCCCGCCCGCATCAAAAATTAAATGTGTGCAAAAATGTTTTTTTTTTATTTTATATTTTGACTTTGCATAAATATTATAAGTCCATAGCCTTTTACGGTCAAAATATGATTGTAGCCCATTTTTTGTTCCGCAAATAAATGATGTACGACCAGCTGGGTAGCGGGTATATTACAGTCGAGCACACTCGATTGTAGCTTTCTTACTTGTTTTAACAAAATTTATTAAAAGTTATAGTGCTCTGGAACACTTTCCATTCAAGTATATAAAAAGGTTATAAAGAGGCACATATCGTTTTTTACATGCACGTATTCGATTTATAGTCTTCAACAGGTAGAATTATTATTTTTACTGTTCAAGTGATAAATCTTGGATTTTTATGATACCTGAATAAAAGTTATAAATTTTCAATACTTTTTACGCCTTTTGCCGGCAGCGCTACTTGCAGCATTGTGTGTGTGTGTGTACGGTGGTGAAATGGGTTAAGTTGTGGACTGCATAACGAACAGAAATATTATAAATTTACGGGTTCGAGTCCCGCCCGCATCAAAAATTAAATGTGTGCAAAAAATTATTTTGTATACCCGCTATTTATAGAGTAGAAGGGTATAATAACTTTGTTCAAGCCGAAAATGTATGTAACAGGCAGAAGGAGACATCTCCGACTCCATAAAGTAAATATATTCTGGGTCAGGATCAACAGCCGCGTCGTTATAGCCATGTCCGTCTGTCCGTCCGTGTGAAAATCTAGATCTCAGCTATTATAAGATCTAGAACTACCAAATTTGGGGACAAAATGTTATTATTGCACGCCCCCTTCCGACCCCATAAATCGAAAAAAAATTGACTACAAGCACAGTTTTGATATTGTTTATTTACGGCTTATATAATAACTGTGGCTAGCCAGATGATCTCTGAAAATTTGGTAAGAATCGGATAATAAACACAGAAGTTATTCAGCTTAACGTTTTCCTTAGCTGTAAGCAGCTCTGCTGACTGCGCTGCTTGCAGCATTGTGCCGAATATTGTGTGCTTGTACGGTGGTGAAATGCAATACGAACAGTACTATTATGCTTTTACGGGTTCGAGTCCCTCCCGCATCAAAAATTAAATGTGTCCAACAATTTTTTTTATACCCACTACTCATTGAGTAGAAGGGTTTTATAATTTTGCTCAAACCGAAAATGTATGTAACAGGCAAAAGAGACATCTCCGACCCCATAAAGTATATATATATGTGTTCTGGCTCAGGATCAACAACCGAGTCGATATATCCATGCCCGTCTGTCCGTTCCGTGTGAATATCTAGATCTCAGCTATTATAACAGCTAAAACTACCAAATTTGGGGACAAAATGTGTTATTATTATCCGCCCCCTTCCCACCCCGTAAATCGAAAAAAAATTAATTACAAGCGCAGTTTTGATGACATATTGTTCATTTTCGGCTTAAATGATAACTATAGCTAGCCAGATGATCTCTAAAAATTTGGTAAGAATCGGATAATAAACACAGAAGTTATTCAGCTTAACGATTTCCATAGCTGTAATCAGCTCTACTGGCAGCTCTGTTTGCAGCAGCGTACTGAATAGTGTGTGCTTGTACGGTGATGAAATGGGTTAAGTTGTGGACTACAAAACGAACAGTACTGTTATGCATTTACGGGTTCGAGTCCCGCCCGCATCAAAAATTAAATGTGTCCAAAAATTTTTTTTTATACCCACTACTCATAGAGTAGAAGGGTATTATACCTATGCTCAAACCGAAAATGTATGTAACAGGTAGAAGGAGAAATCTCCGACCCCATAAAGTATATATATTCCGGCTCAGGATCAACAGCCGAGCCGATATATCCATGTCCGTCTGTCCGTCTTTCAGTCCGTGTGAAAATCTAGATCTCAGCTATTTTTAGAGCTCGAACCACCAAATTTGGGGACAAAATCTGTTATTATTACACGCCCCTTCCGACCCCTTAAATCGAAAAAAATTTATTACAAGCGCAATTTTGATGCCATATTGTTTATTTTTGGTTTATGTCCGTCTGTTCGTCCGTCCGCCTGTGTGAAAATCTAGATCTCAGCTATTATAAGAGCTAGAACTACCAAATTTGGGTACAAAGTGTGTTATTATTGCACGCCCCTTCCGTCCACGTTAATTGGAAAAAATTTATTACAAGCGCAGTTTTGATTTCCTATTGTTCATTATTGCTGCCCGCTGTAAATAAGTCGGAACGAGCCGGTACGGACCGATCCAACGTTTAGATGCCATAGAACCTCTCGGTCGTTTTTTTTAACAAAATTTATTAAAAGTTAGAGTGCTCTAGAACACTTTCCATTCAAGTATATAAAGAGGTATTAAAGGGGCACATATCGTTTTTTGCATGCACGTATTCGATTTATAGTCTTCAACAGGTAGAATTATTTTATACCCGCTACTCATAGAGTAGAAGGGTATTATAACTTTGTTCAAACCGAAAATGTATGTAACAGGCAGAAGGAGACACCTCCGACCCCATAAAGTATATATATTCTGGCTCAGGATCAACAGCCGAATCGATATAGCCATGTCCGTCTGTCTGTCTGTCCGTCTGTCCGTCTGACTGTCCGTGTGAAAATCGAGATCTCTCTGACAAAATGTGTTATTATTGCACACTGATCAAGTTTATTTTGGATTTTTGCCACTCCCCCTTCCGCCCCTGTAAATCGAAAAAAATTAATTACAAGCGCAAAATGATGCCCTATTGTTTATTTTCGGTTTACATCATAACTATAGCTAACCGGATGATCTCTGAAAATTTGGTAACAATCGGAAAATAAACACAGAAGTTATTCAGCTTAACGTTTTCCATAGCTGTAAGCAGCGCTGCCGGCTGGCTAGCTATAATTATCATTTAAACCGAAAATGAACAATATGGCATCAAAATTGCGCTTGTAATCAAAGGCAGACAGGCAGACAAACAGACAGACGGACATGGCTATATCGACTCGGCTGTTGATCCTGAGCCAGAATATTTATACTTTATGGGGAGGAGGTGTCTCCTTCTGCCCGTTACATACATTTTCGGTTTGAACAAAGTTATAATACCCTTATACTCTATGAGTAGCGGGTATAAAAAAATTTTTGCACACATTTCATTTTTGATGCGGGCGGGACTCGAACCCGTAAATGCATAATAGTACTGTTCGTTTTGCAGTCCACAACCTAACCCATTTCACCACCGTACACGCACACACGATTCGGCACAATGCTGCAAGCAGCGCTACCGGCAGCGCTGCTTACAGCTATGGAAAACGTTAAGCTGAATAACTTCTGTGTTTATTTTCCGATTGTTACCAAATTTTCAGAGATCATCCGGTTAGCTGTAGTTATCATGTAAACCGAAAATAAACAATATGGCATCATTTTGCGCTTGTAATTAATTTTTTTCGATTTACAGGGGCGGAAAGGGGAGTGGCAAAAATCCAAAATAAACTTGATCAGTGTGCAATAATAACACATTTTGTCAGAGAGATCTAGATTTTCACACGGACAGACAGACAGACAGACGGACAGACGGACAGACGGACATGGCTATATCGATTCGGCTGTTGACCCTGAGCCAGAATATATATACTTTATGGGGTCGGAGGTGTCTCCTTCTGCCTGTTACATAAATTTTCGGTTTGAACAAAGTTATCATACCCTTCTACTCTATGAGTAGCGGGTATAAAAAAAAACAATTAAGAAAGCTACAGTCGAGTGTGCTCGGCTGTAATATACCCGCTACCCAGCTGCTTGTACATAATTTGTTTGCGGAACAAAAAATGGGCTACAATCATATTTTGACCGTAAAAGGCTATGGACTTACAATATTTATGCAAAGTCAAAATATAAAATAAAAACAAGTAAGAAAGCTACAGTCGAGTATGCTCGACTGTAATATACCCGCTACCCAGCTGCTTGTACATAATTTATTTGCGGAGCAAAAAATGGGCTACAATCATATTTTGACCGTAAAAGGCTATGGACTTATAATATTTATGCAAAGTCAAAATATAAAATAAAAAAAAAACATTTTTGCACACATTTAATTTTTGATGCGGGCGGGACTCGAACCCGTAAATGCATAATAGTACTGTTCGTTTTGCAGTCCACAACTTAACCCATTTCACCACCGTACACGCACACACGATTCGGCACAATGCTGCAAGCAGCGCTGCTTACAGCTATGGAAAACGTTAAGCTGAATAACTTCTGTGTTTATTATCCGATTGTTACCAAATTTTCTTTTTCTTTCTAGAAAAGAAAGAAATTTTCTTTCTTTTTTTTCTATTTTTTCGTATCTTTTTTTTATTTTCTTTGTTCTTTCTTTTAAGGACTCGCATATTTAGTATTACCTATTTATTTTAATTAAAAATTTAAATGTTATTAAAAAATATGTATCAATGATTTACCGGATAGACACTCGTATGGACCAATACGTCTATAAAGAAATTATAGAGGATATAATGGTGCCATATTCCGAGGACAATATGCCATTATCATGGCGTTTTATGCACGACAACGATCCTAAGCACACTTCACGGCTTATGAAAAGTTGCCTTTAGGAGCATCAAGTTGTTACGCTGAAGTGGCCAGCTCAGTCACCGGACCTCAATCCGATAGAGAATCTCTAGAATGATGTTGAGCAGCACATTTGCACCAAAAATCTTGGCAGTTTGAATGATTTATGGATAGTTATCCGAGAAGCGTGGTACAGTATTCCGCAGAACAGATGCGCTGCTTTAGTGGAGAGTCAGCACAGAAGATTGGATGTAGTTATCAAAAACAAAGGATATCCAACAAAATATTAGTCCCCTCCTTTCTTATGTTTTCTCATTCTACTTAATAAATTAATAAAAAAAAGTATAAGTGTGCTAAAGTCATGTCCAGCTGAAAATCATAGTTAATTCATTCAAACCAACGCAGAAAAAAAACGACGAAAGGGAATAGGCTGCAAGTAACGGTACATCTTATCAACTAATAAGGCAGCAACCAAAAAAAAAATTGGTGAACTATTCACTATATAATCGGTAAAAATTCATGTTGAAGTGTGCTGCTAAATAGTGTGCTAAATAAAAAATATATATTTAAAATTTAGTTAAATGTTTTACCAAATATATTTAAAAGTCGTTATAGAAAAGATATTAAATTAAATATATTATTACTATAGATTGAAAACAAAGCAAACATTCCTATAGATTGAAAACAAAGCAAACAAGGAAACAAACAATATAGTAAACCAAGACCAAAAATTCAAAAAATTCAGTTAGTGTAAAAAAGAAATTAAATAATTTGTTGAATAGTTATGGAGCTCGATCAGTTTGCGAAGACCTTCAAGCAGCGTCGCATCGAGCTCGGCTTCACCCAGCGCGATGTGGCTCTGGCCACGGGCAAACTCTATGGCAACGATTATTCGCAGGCGACAATCTCACTCTTTGAGACACACAAGTTGAGCGTCAAGAGCATGCGCAAGCTTAAGCCATTGCTGCAGAAGTACCGGGTATAAAAAAAAACGATGATACGAAACCAAAAATAAAGAGAATTGCTCTACTTGTTAAAAAAGGCATACTTTAATGCAAATGCACTACGAAAAAAAAGAAGAGTTATAAAAAACAAGTAAGAAAGCTACAGTCGAGTGTGCTCGACTGTAATATACCCGCTACCCAGCTGATCTTACATCATTTATTTGCGGAACAAAAAAAACGGCTACAATCATATTTTGACCGTAAAAGGCTATGGACTTACAATATTTATGCAAAGTCAAATTCTAAAATAAAAAAAAATATATATTTTTGCACACATTTAATTTTTGATGCGGGCGGGACTCAAACCCGTAAATGCATTATAATACTGTTTATTTTGCAGTCCACAACTTAACCCATTTCACCACCCTACACGCACACACTATTTGGCACAATGCTGCAAGCAGCGCTGCTGGCAGCGCTGCTTACAGCTATGGAAAACGTTAAGCTGCATAACGTCTGTGTTTATTATCCGATTGTTACTAAATTTTTAGAGATCATCTGGCTAGCTATAGTTATCATGTAAACCGAATATGAACAATATGGCATCAAAATTGCGCTTGTAATAAATTTTTTTCGATTTACAGGGGCGGTCAACTTGATCAGCTTGCAATAATAACACATTTTGTCCCCAAATTTGGTAATCCTAGCTCTTATAATAGCTGAGATCTAGATTTTCACACGGACAGACAGACGGACAGACGGACAGACAGACAGACGGACAGACGGACATGGCTATATCGACTCGGCTGTTGATCCTGAGCCAGAATATATATACTTTATGGGGTCGGAGGTGTCTCCTTCTGCCTGTTACATACATTTTCGGTTTGAACAAAGTTATAACACCCTTCTACTCTATGAGTAGCGGGTATAAAAAGGAGGCAAAAACTTTTTTTTGGAAAAAATAACAAAAGTTCGATCTCCCCCACCATGACACGCATGCATGCGAAATCGAACCCAGAACCCATTACCTAAGAGGTCCACCACTTCTCCATTCGGCTATTAAGCCGTTACGTAGATTTTGCCAAAGTTACATTATGAGACCATTCGGAAATTCTTGCACGACAAAAACAAAGTCTGAATGCATGATGCGTGTTGTTGTTGCTATTTATAATCATAACTTAAACATACAATTAAATAAAAAACAAGTAAGAAAGCTACATTCGAATGTGCTCGACTGTAACATACCCGCTACCCAGCTGCTCGTACATAATTTATTTGCGGAACAAAAAAAAACGGCTACAATCATATTTTGACCGTAAAAGGCTATGGACTTACAATATTTATGCAAAGTCAAAATCTAAAATAAAAAAAAACATTTTTGCACACATTTAATTTTTGATGCGGGCGGGACTCGAACCCGTAAATGCATAATAGTACTGTTCGTTTTGCAGTCCACAACTTAACCCATTTCACCACCGTACACGCACACACGATTCGACACAATGCTGCAAGCAGCGCTGCCGGCAGCGCTGCTTGCAGCTATGGAAAACGTTAAGCTGAATAACTTCTGTGTTTATTATCCGATTGTTACCAAATTTTCAGAGATCATTGGCTAGCTATAGTTATCATGTAAACCGAAAATGAACAATATGGCATCAAAATTGCGCTTGTAATCAATGTTTTTTCGATTTACATGGGCGGAAGGGGGCGTGGCCAAAATCCAAAATAAACTTGATCAGCGTGCAATAATAACACATATTGTCACCAAATTTGGTTGTCCTAGCTCTTATAATAGCTGAGATCTAGATTTTCACACGGACAGACAGACGGACATGGCTATATCGACTCGGCTGTTGATCCTGAGCCAGAATATATATACTTTATGGGGTCGGAGGTGTCTCCTTCTGCCTGTTACATACATTTTCGGTTTGAACAAAGTTATAACACCCTTCTACTCTATGTATAGCGGGTATAAAAAAAGAAAAAGCTTAAGCGGCATGAACTGGGAATCGAATCACAGGCCTGTCGGTTCAGGAGTTCATCGCTTTTCCACTAAGCTACTGACGCTGTTATCCAACAACTGCAAAAATTTGCTTTGTATGGCATTCTTATTATTTCCTGTACAAATAAAGAATTTGCGCTGCCGGCAGCGCTGTTTACAGCTATGGAAAACGTTAAACTGAATAACTTCTGTGTTTATTATCCGATTGTTACTAAATTTTTAGAGATCATCTGGCTAGCTATAGTTATCATGTAAACCGAATATGAACAATATGGCATCAAAATTGCGCAAAATAGCGGGTATGTTACAGTCGAGCACACTCGACTGTAGCTTTCTTACTTGATTTTTCTTATTTTAGATTTTGACTTTGCATAAATATTATACGTCCATAGCCTTTTACGGTCAAAATATGATTGTAGCCATTTTTTTTGTTCCGCAAATAAATGATGTACGAGCAGCTGGGTAGCGGGTATATTACAGCCGAGCATACTCGACTGTAGCTTTCTTACTTGTTTTTTTTTATACCCGCTACTCATAGAGTAGAAGGGTATGATAACTTTGTTCAAACCGAAAATTTATGTAACAGGCAGAAGGCGACACCTCCGACCCCATAAAGTATATATATTCTGGCTCAGGATCAACAGCCGAGTTGATATAGCCATGTCCGTCTGTCCGTCTGTCTGTCCGTGTAAAAATCTAGATCTCAGCTATTATAAGAGCTAGAACTACCAAATTTGGTGACAAAATGTGTTATTATTGCACGCTGATCAAGTTTATTTTGGATTTTTGCCACTCCCCCTTCCGCCCCTGTAAATCGAAAAAAATTAATTACAAGCGCAAAATGATGCCATATTGTTTATTTTCGATTTACATGATAACTATAGCTAGCCGGATGATCTCTGAAAATTTGGTAACAATCGGATAATAAACACAGAAGTTATGCAGCTTAACGTTTTTCATAGCTGCAAGCAGCGATACCGGCAGCGGGTTCGAGTCCCGTCCTCATCAAAAATTAAATGTGTGCAAAAATGTTTCTTTTTTTATACCCGCTACTCATAGAGTAGAAGGGTATTATAACTTTGTTCAAACCGAAAATGTATGTAACAGGCAGAAGGAGACACCTCCGACCCCATAAAGTATATATATTCTGGCTCAGGATCAACAGCCGAGTCGATATTGCCATGTCCGTCTGTCTAGGACTACCAAATTTGGTGACAATATGTGTTATTATTGCACGCTGATCAAGTTTATTTTGGATTTTGGCCACGCCCCCGTAAATCGAAAAAACATTGATTACAAGGGCAATTTTGATGCCATATTGTTTATTTTCGATTTACATGATAACTATAGCTAGCCGGATGATCTCTGAAAATTTGGTAAAAATCGGAAAATAAACACAGAAGTTATTCAGCTTAACGTTTTCCATAGCTGTAAGCAGCGCTGCCGGCAGCGCTGCTTGCAGCGCTGTGACGAATCATGTGTGTGTGTACGGTGGTGAAATGGGTTAAGTTGTGGACTGCAAAACGAACAGTACTATTATGCATTTACGGGTTCGAGTCCCGCCCGCATCAAAAATTGAATGTGTGCAAAAATGTTTTTTTTATACCCGCTACTCATAGAGTAGAAGGTAACTTTGTTCAAACCAAAAATGTATTTAACAGGCAGAAGGAGACACCTCCGACCCCATAAAGTATATATATTCTGGCTCAGGATCAACAGCCGAGTCGACATAGCCATGTCCGTCTGTCCGTCTGTCTGTCTGTCCGTCTGTCTGTCCGTCTGTCTGTCCATCTGTCTGTCCGTGTGAAAATCTAGATGTCAGCTATTATAGGAGCTAGAACTACCAAATTTGGTGACAGTATGTGTTATTATTGCACGCTGATCAGGTGATATGATAACTATAGCTAGCCAGATGATCTCTGAAAATTTGGTAACAATCAAATAATAAACACAGAAGTTATTCAACCTAACGTTTTCCATAGCTATAAGCAGCGCTGCCGGCAGCCCAATTTCTTTATTTGTACAGGAGATAATAAGAATGGCTTACAATGCAAATTTTTGCAGTTGTTGGATAACAGCGTCAGTAGCTTAGTGGAAAAGCGATGAACTCCTGAACCGACAGGCCCGTAGTTCGATTCCCAGTTCATGCCGCTTAAGCTTTTTCTTTTTTTTTTTAAGAACTAAGACTTTACTTTTTGAATATGCATTAATTGGTGGTCGTGCATTTTATTTAAAAGTTTTTTAATGGCTCACAATGAACTTTTTTAAAAAGTGGAGAATTGACAGTCTCTTAAATCAGCTGTGTGCGATTGTTAGAGCGCAGCTTTTTCTTAAATTTTTTATTTTTATTTTTATACCCGCTACTCATAGAGTAGAAGGGTATTATAACTTTGTTCAAACCGAAAATGTATGTAACAGCCAAACGGAGACACCTCCGACCCCATAAAGTATATATATTCTGGCTCAGGATCAACAGCCGAGTCGACATAGCCATGTCCGTCTGTCCGTCTGTCTGTCTGTCCGTCTGTCTGTCCGTGAAAATCTAGATCTCAGCTATTATAAGAGCTAGAACTACCAAATTTGGTGACAGTATGTGTTATTATTGCACGCTGATCCAGTTTATTTTGGATTTTGGCCACGCCCCCTTCCGCCCCTGTAAATAAAAAAAAATTGATTAAAAGCGCAATTTTGCCAAACCGAAAATGTATGTAACAGGCAGAAGGAGACACCTCCGACCCCATAAAGTATATATATTCTGGCTCAGGATCAACAGCCGAGTCGATATAGACATGTCCATCTGTCCGTCTGTCTGTCTGTCCGTCTGTCTGTCCGTCTGTCTGTCCGTGTGAAAATCTAGATGTCAGCTATTATAGGAGCTAGAACTACCAAATTTGGTGACAAAATGTGTTATTATTGCACGCTGATCAAGTTTACTTTAGATTTTGGCCACTCCCCCTTCCGCCCCTGTAAATCGAAAAGAAATTAATTACAAGCGCAATATGTTGCCATATTGTTTATTTTCGGTTTACATGATAACTATAGCTAGCCAGATGATCTCTGAAAATTTGGAAACAATCGGATAATAAACACAGAAGTTATTCAGCTTAACGTTTTCCATAGCTGTAAGCAGCGCTACCGGCAGCGCTGCTTGCAGCATTGTGCCGAATCGTGTGTGCGTGTACAGTGGTGAAATGGGTTAGGTTGTGGACTGCAAAACGAACAGAACTATTATGCATTTACGGGTTCGAGTCCCGCCCGCATCAAAAATTAAATGTGTGAAAAAATGTTTTTTTTTTTATACCCGCTACTCATAGAGTAGAAGGGTAATATAACTTTGCTCAAACCGAAAATGTATGTATAAGACAGAAGGAGACACCTCCGACCCCATAAAGTATATATATTCTGGCTCAGGATCAACAGCCGAGTCGATATAGCCATATCCGTCTGTCTAGGACTACCAAATTTGGTGACAATATGTGTTATTATTGCACGCTGATCAAGTTTATTTTGGATTTTGGCCACGCCCCCTTCCGCCCCTGTAAATAAAAAAAATTGATTACAAGCGCAGTTTTGCCAAACCGAAAATGTATGTAACAGGCAGAAGGAGACACCTCCGACCCCATAAAGTATATATATTCTGGCTCAGGATCAACAGCCGAGTCGATATAGCCATGTCCGTCTGTCTAGGACTACCAAATTTGGTGACAATATGTGTGATCAAGTTTATTTTGGATTTTGGCCACGCCCCCTACCGCCCCCGTACATCGAAGAAACATTGATTACAAGCGCAATTTTGATGCCATATTGTTCATTTTCGGACTACATGATAACTATAGCTAGCCAGATGATCTCTAAAAAATTTGGTAACAATCAGATAATAAACACAGAAGTTATTCAGCTAAACGTTTTCCGTAGCTGAAAGCAGAATGCCTCACAATGCAAATTTTTGCAGTTGTTGGATAACAGCGTCAGTAGCTTAGTGGAAAAGCGATGAACTCCTGAACCGACAGGTCCGTGGTTCGATTCCCAGTTCATGCCGCTTAAGCTTGTTCTTTTTATTTTTTTTTGTAAGAACTTTTACTTTAATTTTTGAATATGCATTAATTGGTGGTCATGCATTTTACTTAAAAATTTTTTAATCGCTCACAATGAACTTAGTTAACAAGCGGAGAAGCGACAGCCTCTTAAATTAGCTGTGTGCGATTGTTAGAGCGCACCTTTTTCTTATATGTTTATACCCGCTACTCATAGAGTAGAAGGGTATTATAACTTTGTTCAAACCGAAAATGTATGTAACAGGCAGAAGAAGACACCTCCGACCCCATAAAGTATATATATTCTGGCTTAGGATCAACAGCCGAGTCGATATAGCTATGTCCGTCTGACCGTCTGTCCGTCTGTCTGTCCGTGTGAAAATCTAGATCTTAGCTATTATAAGAGCTAGGACTACCAAATTTGGAGACAATATGTGTAATTATTGCACGCTGATCAAGTTTATTTTAGATTTTGGCCACGCCCCCTTCCGCCCCCGTAAATCGAGAAAACATTGATTACGATCGCTTGATAACTATAGCTAGCCAAATGATTTCTGAAAATTTGGTAACAATCGGATAATAAACACAGAAGTTATTCAGCTTAACGTTTTCCATAGCTGTAAGCAGCGCTGCCGGCAGCTCTGCTTGCAGCATTGTGCCGAATCGTGTGTGCGTGTACGGTGGTAAAATGGGTTAAATTGTGGACTGCAAAACGAACAGTACTATTATGCATTTACGGGTTGGAGTCCCGCCCGCATCAAAAATTAAATGTGTGCAAAATGGTATTTTATACCCGCTACTCATAGAGTAGAAGGGTATTATAACTTTGTTCAAATCGAAAATGTATGTAACAGGCAGAAGGAGACACCTCCGACCCCATAAAGTATATATATTCTGGCTCAGGATCAACAGCCGAGTCGATATAGCCATGTCCGTCTGTCCGTCTGTCTGTCCGTGTAAAAATCTAGATCTCAGCTATTATAAGAGCTAGGACTACCAAATTTGGTGACAATATGTGTTATTATTGCACGCTGATCAAGTTTATTTTGGATTTTGGCCACTCCCCCTTCCGCCCCTGTAAATCGAAAAAAATTAATCACAACCGCATTTTTGATGCCAGATTGTTTATTTTCGGTTTACATGATAACTATAGCTAGCCATATGATCTCTAAAAGTTTGGAAACAATCGGATAATAAACACAGAAGTTATTCAGCTTAACGTTTTCCATAGCAGCATTGTGCCGAATCTTGTGTGCGTGTATGGTGGTGAAATGGGTTAGGTTGTGGACTGCAAAACGAACAGTACTATTATGCATTTACGGGTTCGAGTCCCGCCCGCATCAAAAATTAAATGTGTGCAAAAATGTTTTTTTTTTATTTTAGATTTTGACTTTGCATAAATAATGTAAGTCCATAGCCTTTTACGGTCAAAATATGATTGTAGCCGTCTTTTTTTTGTTCCGCAAATGAATGATTTACGAGCAGCTGGGTAGCGGGTATATTACAGTCGAGCACACTCGAATGTAGCTTTCTTACTTGTTTTTTTTTATTATACCCGCTACTCATAGAGTAGAAGGGTATTATAACTTTGCTTAAGCCGAAAATGTATGTAACAGCCAAACGGAGACACCTCCGACCCCATAAAGTATATATATTCTGGCTCAGGATCAACAGCCGAGTCGACATAGCCATGTCCGTCTGTCCGTCTGTCTGTCTGTCCATCTGTCTGTCCGTGAAAATCTAGATCTCAGCTATTATAAGAGCTAGAACTACCAAATTTGGTGACAGTATGTGTTATTATTGCACGCTGATCCAGTTTATTTTGGATTTTGGCCACGCCCCCTTCCGCCCCTGTAAATAAAAAAAAATTGATTAAAAGCGCAATTTTGCCAAACCGAAAATGTATGTAACAGGCAGAAGGAGACACCTCCGACCCCATAAAGTATATATATTCTGGCTCAGGATCAACAGCCGAGTCGATATAGCCATGTCCATCTGTCCGTCTGTCTGTCTGTCCGTCTGTCTGTCCGTGTGAAAATCTAGATGTCAGCTATTATAGAAGCTAGAACTACCAAATTTGGTGACAGTATGTGTTATTATTGCACGCTGATCCAGTTTATTTTGGATTTTGGCCACGCCCCCTTCCGCCCCTGTAAATAAAAAAAAATTGATTAAAAGCGCAATTTTGCCAAACCGAAAATGTATGTAACAGGCAGAAGGAGACACCTCCGACCCCATGAAGTATATATATTCTGGCTCAGGATCAACAGCCGAGTCGATATAGCCATGTCCATCTGTCCGGCAGCGCTGCTTGCAGCATTGTGCCGAATCGTGTGTGCGTGTACGGTGGTGAAATGGGTTAGGTTGTGGACTGAAAAAACGAACAGTACTATTATGCATTTACGGGTTCGAGTCCCGCCCGAATCAAAAATTAAATGTGTGCAAAAATGTTTTTTTTTTATACCCGCCACTCATAGAGTAGAAGGGTAATATAAATTTGTTCAAACCGAAAATGTATGTATAGGACAGAAGGAGACACCTCCGACCCCATAAAGTATATATATTCTGGCTCAGGATCAACAGCCGAATCGATATAGCCATGTCCGTCTGTCTGTCTGTCCGTCTGTCCGTCTGACTGTCCGTGTGAAAATCTAGATCTCTCTGACAAAATGTGTTATTATTGCACGCTGATCCAGTTTATTTTGGATTTTGGCCACGCCCCCTTCCGCCCCTGTAAATAAAAAAAAATTGATTAAAAGCGCAATTTTGCCAAACCGAAAATGTATGTAACAGGCAGAAGGAGACACCTCCGACCCCATGAAGTATATATATTCTGGCTCAGGATCAACAGCCGAGTCGATATAGCCATGTCCATCTGTCCGGCAGCGCTGCTTGCAGCATTGTGCCGAATCGTGTGTGCGTGTACGGTGGTGAAATGGGTTAGGTTGTGGACTGCAAAACGAACAGTACTATTATGCATTTACGGGTTCGAGTCCCGCCCGAATCAAAAATTAAATGTGTGCAAAAATGTTTTTTTTATACCCGCCACTCATAGAGTAGAAGGGTAATATAACTTTGTTCAAACCGAAAATGTATGTATAGGACAGAAGGAGACACCTCCGACCCCATAAAGTATATATATTCTGGCTCAGGATCAACAGCCGAGTCGATATAGCCATATCCGTCTGTCTAGGACTACCAAATTTGGTGACAATATGTGTTATTATTGCACGCTGATCCAGTTTATTTTGGATTTTGGCCACGCCCCCTTCCGCCCCTGTAAATAAAAAAAAATTGATTAAAAGCGCAATTTTGCCAAACCGAAAATGTATGTAACAGGCAGATGGAGACACCTCCGACCCCATAAAGTATATATATTCTGGCTCAGGATCAACAGCCGAGTCGATATAGCCATGTCCATCTGTCCGTCTGTCTGTCTGTCTGTCTGTCCGTGTGAAAATCTAGATGTCAGCTATTATAGGAGCTAGAACTACCAAATTTGGTGACAAAATGTGTTATTATTGCACGCTGATCAAGTTTATTTTAGATTTTGGCCACTCCCCTACCGCCTCTGTAAATCGAAAAGAAATTAATTACAAGCGCAATATGATGTCATATTGTTTATTTTCGGTTTACATGATAACTATAGCTAGCCAGATGATCTCTGAAAATTTGGAAACAATCGGATAATAAACACAGAAGTTATTCAGCTTAACGTTTTCCATAGCTGTAAGCAGCGCTACCGGCAGCGCTGCTTGCAGCATTGTGCCGAATCGTGTGTGCGTGTACGGTGGTGAAATGGGTTAGGTTGTGGACTGCAAAACGAACAGTACTATTATGCATTTACGGGTTCGAGTCCCGCCCGAATCAAAAATTAAATGTGTGCAAAAATGTTTTTTTTTTTATTTTAGATTTTGACTTTGCATAAATAATGTAAGTCCATAGCCTTTTACGGTCAAAATATGATTGTAGCGGTTTTTTTTTGTTCCGCAAATGAATGATGTACGAGCAGCTGGGTAGCGGGTATATTACAGTCGAGCACACTCGAATGTAGCTTTCTTACTTGTTTTTTTTTATTATACCCGCTACTCATAGAGTAGAAGGGTATTATAACTTTGTTTAAACCGAAAGTGTATGTAACAGCCAAACGGAGACACCTCCGACCCCATAAAGTATATATATTCTGGCTCAGGATCAACAGCCGAGTCGACATAGCCATGTCCGTCTGTCCGTCTGTCTGTCTGTCCATCTGTCTGTCCGTGAAAATCTAGATCTCAGCTATTATAAGAGCTAGAACTACCAAATTTGGTGACAGTATGTGTTATTATTGCACGCTGATCCAGTTTATTTTGGATTTAGGCCACGCCCCCTTCCGCCCCTGTAAATAAAAAAAAATTGATTAAAAGCGCAATTTTGCCAAACCGAAAATGTATGTAACAGGCAGAAGGAGACACCTCCGACCCCATGAAGTATATATATTCTGGCTCAGGATCAACAGCCGAGTCGATATAGCCATGTCCATCTGTCCGGCAGCGCTGCTTGCAGCATTGTGCCGAATCGTGTGTGCGTGTACGGTGGTGAAATGGGTTAGGTTGTGGACTGAAAAACGAACAGTACTATTATGCATTTACGGGTTCGAGTCCCGCCCGAATCAAAAATTAAATGTGTGCAAAAATGTTTTTTTTTTATACCCGCCACTCATAGAGTAGAAGGGTAATATAACTTTGTTCAAACCGAAAATGTATGTATAGGACAGAAGGAGACACCTCCGACCCCATAAAGTATATATATTCTGGCTCAGGATCAACAGCCGAATCGATATAGCCATGTCCGTCTGTCTGTCTGTCCGTCTGTCCGTCTGACTGTCCGTGTGAAAATCTAGATCTCTCTGACAAAATGTGTTATTATTGCACGCTGATCCAGTTTATTTTGGATTTTGGCCACGCCCCCTTCCGCCCCTGTAAATAAAAAAAAATTGATTAAAAGCGCAATTTTGCCAAACCGAAAATGTATGTAACAGGCAGAAGGAGACACCTCCGACCCCATGAAGTATATATATTCTGGCTCAGGATCAACAGCCGAGTCGATATAGCCATGTCCATCTGTCCGGCAGCGCTGCTTGCAGCATTGTGCCGAATCGTGTGTGCGTGTACGGTGGTGAAATGGGTTAGGTTGTGGACTGCAAAACGAACAGTACTATTATGCATTTACGGGTTCGAGTCCCGCCCGAATCAAAAATTAAATGTGTGCAAAAATGTTTTTTTTTTATACCCGCCACTCATAGAGTAGAAGGGTAATATAACTTTGTTCAAACCGAAAATGTATGTATAGGACAGAAGGAGACACCTCCGACCCCATAAAGTATATATATTCTGGCTCAGGATCAACAGCCGAGTCGATATAGCCATATCCGTCTGTCTAGGACTACCAAATTTGGTGACAATATGTGTTATTATTGCACGCTGATCCAGTTTATTTTGGATTTTGGCCACGCCCCCTTCCGCCCCTGTAAATAAAAAAAAATTGATTAAAAGCGCAATTTTGCCAAACCGAAAATGTATGTAACAGGCAGAAGGAGACACCTCCGACCCCATAAAGTATATATATTCTGGCTCAGGATCAACAGCCGAGTCGATATAGCCATGTCCATCTGTCCGTCTGTCTGTCTGTCTGTCTGTCCGTGTGAAAATCTAGATGTCAGCTATTATAGGAGCTAGAACTACCAAATTTGGTGACAAAATGTGTTATTATTGCACGCTGATCAAGTTTATTTTAGATTTTGGCCACTCCCCCTACCGCCTCTGTAAATCGAAAAGAAATTAATTACAAGCGCAATATGATGTCATATTGTTTATTTTCGGTTTACATGATAACTATAGCTAGCCAGATGATCTCTGAAAATTTGGAAACAATCGGATAATAAACACAGAAGTTATTCAGCTTAACGTTTTCCATAGCTGTAAGCAGCGCTACCGGCAGCGCTGCTTGCAGCATTGTGCCGAATCGTGTGTGCGTGTACGGTGGTGAAATGGGTTAGGTTGTGGACTGCAAAACGAACAGTACTATTATGCATTTACGGGTTCGAGTCCCGCCCGAATCAAAAATTAAATGTGTGCAAAAATGTTTTTTTTTTTATTTTAGATTTTGACTTTGCATAAATAATGTAAGTCCATAGCCTTTTACGGTCAAAATATGATTGTAGCGGTTTTTTTTGTTCCGCAAATGAATGATGTACGAGCAGCTGGGTAGCGGGTATATTACAGTCGAGCACACTCGAATGTAGCTTTCTTACTTGTTTTTTTTATTATACCCGCTACTCATAGAGTAGAAGGGTATTATAACTTTGTTTAAACCGAAAGTTTGAAAGTTATAAGAAAAAGGTGCGCTCTAACAATCGCACACAGCTAATTTAAGAGGCTGTCGCTTCTCCGCTTGTTAACTAAGTTCATTGTGAGCGATTAAAAAATTTTTAAATAAAATGCATGACCACCAATTAATGCATATTCTTATAAATAAAAAAATTGATTACAAGCGCAATTTTGCCAAACCGAAATTGTATGTAACTGGCAGAAGGAGACACCTCCGACCCCATAAAGTATATATATTCTGGCTCAGGATCAACAGCCGAGTCGATATAGCCATGTCCGTCTGTCCGTCTGTCTGTCTGTCCGTCTGTCTGTCCGTCCGTCTGTCCGTGTGAAAATCTAGATGTCAGCTATTATAGGAGCTAGAACTACCAAATTTGGTGACAGTATGTGTTATTATTGCACGCTGATCAAGTGATATGATAACTATATCTAGTCAGATGATCTCTGAAAATTTGGTAACAATCGAATAATAAACACAGAAGTTATTCAACTTAACGTTTTCCATAGCTGTAAGCAGCGCTGCTTGCAGCATTGTGCCGAATCGTGTGTGCGTGTACAGTGGTGAAATGGGTTAAGTTGTGGACTGCAAAACGAACAGTACCATTATGCATTTACGGGTTCGAGTCCCGTCCGCATCAAAAATTAAATGTGTGCAAAAATGTTTTTTTTTTTTATTTTATATTTTGACTTTGCATAAATATTATAAGTCCATAGCCTTTTACGGTCAAAATATGATTGTAGCCGTTTTTTTTGTTCCGCAAATAAATTATGTACAAGCAGCTAGGTAGCGGGTATATTACTCCCGCTACTCATAGAGTAGAATGGTATTATAACTTTGTTCAAACCGAAAATGTATGTAACAGGCAGAAGGAGACACCTCCGACCCATAAAGTATATATATTCTGACTCAGGATCAACAGCCGAGTCGATATAGCCATGTCCGTCTGTCCGTCTATCTGTCCGTGTGAAAATCTAGATCTCAGCTATTATAAGAGCTAGGACAACCAACTTTGGTGACAATATGTGTTATTATTGCACGCTGATCAAGTTTATTTTGGATTTTGCCACGCCCCCTTCCGCCCCCGCAAATCGAAAAAACATTGATAACAAGTGCAATTTTGATGCCATATTGTTCATTTTCGGTTTACATGATAACTATAGCTAGCCAGACGATCTCTGAAAATTTGGTAACAATCGGATAATAAACACAGAAGTTATTCAGCTTAACGTTTTCCATAGCTGTAAGCAGCGCTGCCGGCAGCAAAAATGTTTTTTTTTTTATTTTATATTTTGACTTTGCATAAATATTATAAGTCCATAGCCTTTTACGGTCAAAATATGATTGTAGCCGTTTTTTTGTTCCGCAAATAAATTATGTACAAGCAGCTGGGTAGCGGGTATATTACAGTCGAGCACACTTGACTGTAGCTTTCTTACTTGTTTAAAATTGCTTATCAATGAAAAAGGGATTAACTCTTTGTTTCCCTTTTGATTTTTTTTGCCTTTCTTATCATTTCTAATATTCTAATATTCTATTCTAATATTCAGTTACCACTGTATTTAGTTAGTGGTTTCGGCACCTTTAGCAGTAAGAGATGTTGTGCCAGCGCTGACACTTTTGATTGAATTCCCAGCAGCATGCGTTGCAAGACTCCCCATACAGCGCCAACTGCCTGCGTCAACTACCTGTGCCTGCATCTGCGTGTACGTCGGCGTCGATTGTAATCAACACGCTGGGATCAATCAGCAAACTTTAAAACTGAACGCCACACAGCAGTCAGCTCGAATGAATCCATCAAACGTATCAATCATGATGACAGGTCACAGTACGAGCACAGTATAACTGGAAAAGACCAGGCCAGACCAGACACAGGCAGGACCAGGCAACAGGCAGCAGGTCCAGTTTTAGCTTTTCCTAACATGTCTGTGAAACGTCTCAGTTGTTGTTTTTGTTGTAGTTGGCGTTGCCTCACTTGTGAAGTCCCCACGCGCGTTGCGCCCATTAAATTCATATAATCTTAGTTGTTGTTGCTTTATTTTTCATCAATCTCCCCACTCTGGACTCGAGTTGCAACTGTCGCATATAGCAGCTGGACACGGTGCTTGTGTGAGACGCTGCAGGCAGGCAGCATCAGCCCAACTGATTTGAAATTCTAAAGTGATTTTGATTACTTGAGGTATTGATATTTTGACTTGTACGTTGATTAGATAGTTGAAGGCTTGTTAGATGCATGTCAGCAGCAGCAGCGGCCTCAGACCGGTCTCACTGGCTGCATGTCTTGGTCTTGGTCTCTACGTCTCCATTTTCGTCTGCATCTGCGTGATGCGCCTGGCTTGATGTTGATTATAATTTAATTATAAGCAATCTGTAAGTAATCAAGTAAATGGCTCGCATGGTGCTCTCACTCCATGGCACTCCTGGTCATGGCGCATAATTTAGCAGGCAGGTGTGAAAAAGCTTCATTAGCTTAGACGTCTCAGTCCGAGCCCGCTGCATGACTAATAATAGTCATGGGCCGGTCACATTCTGCTCTCTTGCCACATTTGCCACCGGCACAAACCATACTTATTCTCAATCTGCTTGGCTTGGGCAGCCACGATGTCTGCTAACGAAAGTTGCAGACATTTGAGTGACTGAAGCAAGGCAAAATGCTGTAGAAATTTCCCCTTGCGATTTGCGGCTAATCCCATGGAAAATACGAGGGTCGTTTGATAAGACCGTGACTTTTTGTATTTGCCGCGCACCTGCTCTAAATACAACACTGCTCCTGTCAGCAGTTATCGATTAACAGCTGACTGTAAAATTTTGAGAAAGCTGCGTTTTTTGGTTTGCGTTTTATAGGCATTGAAAGCAGACGATCTCGTGAATTTTAACGAAAATGGGAATTTAAAGTGAATTTCGTGTGCTAATTAAGCATTATTTTTTGCGTAAAAAATCCATCACCGAAACCAAGGAAAGACTTGATAAATATTATGGGGACTCTGCACCATCAATTTCAATGGTTAAGAAATGGTTTACTGAGTTCCGTTGTGGTCGTACCAGTACAAGTGATGCCGAACGTTCAGGTCGCCCAAAAGAGGTCGTCATGCCAGAAATCGTCGACAAAATCCATGGAATGATATTGGATGATCGGAGAATGAAAGTGCGTGAGGTAGCTGAGGCTGTAGGCATCTCAACTGAACGGGTACCCATGACATATTTTGACATGAATATTTGAAAAAACCTTCCGCCCGGGGGGGGCGCGGGTTCAAAAGCTTCCCGCGATAAGTGCTCACACCGTGGACCATTTCAAAGGAGTGTTTCGTTGCGATGTTCAACCGCAATCCAAACGAATTTTTGCGCCGTTTCGTTACCGTAGACGAAACATGGATCCACCACACCACACCAGAGACCAAAGAACAATCAAGACAGTGGGTTTCTCCGGGTGAACGTGCACCAAAGAAGGCCAAGGTGGGTCTGTCGGCCAACAAGGTCATGGCCACAGTTTTTTGGGATGCACAAGGTATCATTCACATCGATTACCTTGAAAAGGGTAAAACGATCACCGGCGAATATTATTCAGAGCTTTTGGACAGATTCGATATTGATTTGAAGCAGAAACGACCGCATTTGGCGAAAAAAAGTGCTGTTCCATCAGGACAATGCACGGGTGCACACCTGTGTAGTCAGCATGGCAAAATTTCATAAATTGGGCTACGAACTGCTACCCCATCCAGCATATTCTCCAGATTTAGCCCCTGTGACTATTTTTTGTTTCCAAACATGAAGAAATGGCTCGGCGGTAAGAGATTCGGGTCAAATGAAGAGGTCATCACAGAAACAAACGACTATTTTGAGGGCCTTGAGAAAACCTATTATTTGGAAGGAATAAAAAAATTGGAAAAACGCTGGACTAAATGTATAGAGCTAAAAGGAGATTATGTTGAGAAATAAAACGCTTCTTTGACGAAAAAAATATATTTTATTCAAAAAGTCACGGACTTATCAAACGACCCTCGTAATATAGACAGAGAGGTATTCTCTCTTAAGACTTGCTGGCTTTATATGTAGAATTTGTAGCAAGGAGGTACCAAGCGATACAATTCTATTAAAACGATTCAAGTAGGCTGAGTTGCTTCTGTCTTAATTTCTGACTACGTAAGCTCTCAATGTGTTCGGATTTTCAGTCCGCTCTCAGCTCTCAATTGAGACTGGACTGGGTTTTATTTTTCTCTAGGTGAGACTGGAATCTCTTTTTTTTTCTCAGGGTGGGACTGGAATCTCTTTTTTTTTATTACTCTTCTTTTTTTCGTAGTGCATTTGCATTAAAGTATGCCTTTTTTTAACAAGTAGAGCAATTCTCTTCATTTTTGGATAAGTACACAAAAATGTTTCATATCATCGTTTTTTTTTTTTATACCCGGTACTTCTGCAGCAATGGCTTAAGCTTGCGCATGCTCTTGACGCTCAACTTGTGTGTCTCAAAGAGTGAGATTGTCGCCTGCGAATAATCGTTGTCATAGAGTTTGCCCGTGGCCAGAGCCACATCGCGCTGGGTGAAGCCGAGCTCGATGCGACGCTGCTTGAAGGTCTTCGCAAAGTGATCGAGCTCCATAACTATTCAACAAATTATTTAATTTCTTTTTTACACTAACTGAATTTTTTGAATTTATGGTCTTGGTTTACTATATTGTTTGTTTCCTTGTTTGCTTTGTTTTCAATCTATAGTAATGTTTGCTTTGTTTTCAATCTATAGTAATAATATATTTAATTTAATATCTTTTCTATAACGACTTTTAAATATATTTGGTAAAACTTTTAACTAAATTTTAAATATATATACAGTGGTGGCCTTTTATTTAGCACACTATTTAGCAGCACACTTCAACATGAATTTTTACCGATTGTATAGTGAATAGTTCACCAATTTTTTTTCTGGTTGTTGCCTTATTAGTTGATAAGATGTACCGTTACTTTCAGCCTATTCCCTTTCGTCGTTTTTTTTCTGCGTTGGTTTGAATGAATTAACTATGATTTTCAGCTGGACATGAGTTTAGCACACTTATACTTTTTTTTATTAACTTATTAAGTAGAATGAGAAAACATAAGAAAGGGGACTAATATTTTGTTGGATACCCTTTGGTTTTGATAACTACATCCAATATTCTGTGCTGACTCTCCACTAAAGCAGCGCATCTGTTCTGCGGAATACTGTACCATGCTTCTCGGATAACTATCCACAAATCATTCAAACTGCCCAGATTTTTGGTGCGTATGTGCTGCTCAACATCATTCTAGAGATTCTCTATCGGATTGAGGTCCGGTGACTAAGCTGGCCACTTCAGCGTAACAACTTGATGCTCCTAAAGGCAACTTTTCATAAGCCGTGATGTGTGCTTAGGATCGTTGTCGTGCATAAAACGCCATGATAATGGCATATTGTCCTCGGAATATGGCACCATTATATCCTCTATAATTTCTTTATAGACGTATTGGTCCATACGAGTGTCTATCCGGTAAATCATTGATACATATTTTTTAATAACATTTAAATTTTTAATTACAATAAATAGGTAATACTAAATATGCGAGTCCTTAAAAGAAAGAACAAAGAAAATAAAAAAAGAAACGAGAAAATATAAAAAAAAGAAGTAAGAAAGCTACATTCGAGTGTGCTCCCGCTACCCAGCTGCTTGTACGTAATTTATTTGCGGAACAATAAATGGGCTACAATCATATTTTGACCGTAAAAGGCTATGGACTTATAATATTTATGCAAAGTCAAAATATAAAATAAAAAAAAAAACATTTTTGCACACATTTAATTTTGATGCGGGCGGGACTCGAACCCGTAAATGCATAAAAGTACTGTTCGCTTTTCAGTCCACAACTTAACCCATTTCACCACCGTACACGCACACACGATTCGGCACAATGCTGCAAGCAGCGCTGCCGGCAGCGCTGCTTACATCTATGGAAAACGTTAAGCTGAATAACTTCTGTGTTTATTATCCGATTGTTACCAAATTTTCTTTTTCTTTCTAGAAAAGAAAGAATTTTTCTTTCTTTTTTTTATACCCGCTACTCATAGAGTAGAAGGGTATTATAACTTTATTCAAACCGAAAATGTATGTAACAGGCAGAAGGAGCCACCTCCGACCCCATAAAGTATATATATTCTGGCTCAGGATCAACAGCCGAGTCGATATAGCCATGTCCGTCTGCTTGCAGCATTGTGCCGAATCGTGTGTGCGTGTACGGTGGTGAAATGGGTTAAGTTGTAGACTGCAAAACGAACAGTACTATTATGCATTTACGGGTTCGAGTCCCGCCCGCATCAAAAATTAAATGTGTGCAAAAATGTTTTTTTTTTTATACCCGCTACTCTTAGAGTAGAAGGGTATTATAACTTTGTTCAAACCGAAAATGTATGTAACAGGCAGAAGGAGACACCTCCGACCCCATAAAGTATATATATTCTGGCTCAGGATCAACAGCCGAGTCGATATAGCCATGTCCGTCTGTCCGTCTGTACGTCTAGATCTCAGCTATTACAAAAGGTAGAGACACCTAATTTCCTGTATACCATAGGTAGATCGAGTTTATTTTCAATTTTCGATGTAGCGCCCACCGCCCACGCAAAATGATAATTACGATTATTAGGAAAAGTATTGAAGTTATGGCTTTCTGCTTTGGTATAAACATAGATAATTACAATATAAATCTATTTTCAAAATTACAATCCGATCGAACAATAAACACAGAAGATATTCATCTAAACGTTTTAAATAGTTACACTCTTTCCGCCTTTGCAGCATATCGTGACGTCATCGTCAAATTTCCACATTTTTCCTAAATTTGCGTATTATTTAAAATTCATTAAGAATATTTAAAGCTTTTAAAAATGTTTTAACTGTTAATTTTCTTAATTTCAAAATATTTAAAAATTTCTATAATTTATTAAAACTTTTTTTTTATACTTCCCACTTTTCCAAAGTTCCATAATTTTTATTATACCCGCTACTCATAAAGTAGGAGGGTATTATAACTTTGTTCAAACCGAAAATGTATGTTACAGGCAGAAGGAGACACCTCCGACCCCATAAAGTATATATATTCTGGCTCAGGATCAACAGCCGAGTCGATATAGCCATGTCCGTCTGTCCGTCAGTCTGTCCGTGTGAAAATCTAGATCTCAGCTATTATAAGAGCTAGGACTACCAAATTTGGTGACAATATGTGTTATTATTGCACGCTGATCAAGTTCATTTTGGATTTTGGCCACGCCCCCTTCCGCCCCCGCAAATCGAAAAAACATTGATAACAAGTGCAATTTTGATGCCATATTGTTCATTTACATAATAACTATAGCTAGCCAAATAAGCTCTAAAAATTTGGTAACAATCGGATAATAAACACAGAAGTTATTCAGCTTAACGTTTTCCATAGCTGTAAGCAGCGCTGCCGGCAGCGCAGCTTGCAGCATTGTGTCGAATCGTGTGTGCGTGTACGGTGGTGAAATGGGTTAAGTTGTGGACTGCAAAACGAACAGTACTATTAGCATTTACGGGTTCGAGTCCCGCCCGCATCAAAAATTAAATGTGTGCAAAAATGTTTTTTTTTTTTATTTTATATTTTGACTTTGCATAAATATTATAAGTCCATAGCCTTTTACGGTCAAAATATGATTGTGGCCGTTTTTTTGTTCCGCAAATAAATTATGTACAAGCAGCTGGGTAGCGGGTATATTACAGTCGAGCACTCTCGACTGTAGCTTTCTTACTTGTTTTTTTATACCCGCTACTCATAGAGTAGAAGGGTATTATAACTTTGTTCAAACCGAAAATGTATGTAACAGGCAGAAGGAGACACCTCCGACCCCATAAAGTATATATATTTTGGCTCAGGATCAACAGCCGAGTCGATATAGCCATGTCCGTCTGTCTGTCTGTCCGTCTGTCCGTCTGTCTGTCCGTGAAAATCTAGATCTCAGCTATTATAAGAGCTAGAACTACCAAATTTGGTGATAGTATGTGTTATTATTGCACGCTGATCAAGTTTATTTTGAATTTTGGCCACGCCCCCTTCCGCCCCTGTAAATAAAAAAAAAATGATTACAAGCGCAATTTTGCCAAACCGAAAATGTATGTAGCAGGCAAAAGGAGACACCTCCGACCCCATAAAGTATATATATTCTGGCTCAGGATCACCAGCCGAGTCGATATAGCCATGTCCGTCTGTCTGTCTGTCCGTCTGTCCGTCTGTCTGTCCGTGTGAAAATCTAGATGTCAGCTATTATAGGAGCTAGAACTACCAAATTTGGTGACAGTATGTGTTATTATTGCAAGCTGATCAAGTTTATTTTGGATTTTGGCCACGCCCCTCCCGCCCCTGTAAATCGAAAAAAATTGATTACAAGCGCAATTTCGATACTATATTGTTCATTTTCGGTTTTTATGATAACTATAGCTAACAATCGGATATTAAACGCAGAAGTTATTCAGCTTAACGTTTTCCATAGCTGTAAGCAGCGCTGCCGGCAGCATTGTGCCGAATCGTGTGTGCGTGTACGGTGGTGAAATGGGTTAAGTTGTGGACTGCAAAACGAACAGTACTATTATGCATTTACGGGTTCGAGTCCCGCCCGCATCAAAAATTAAATGTGTGCAAAAATGTTTTTTTTTATTTTAGATTTTGACTTTGCAGAAATATTGTAAGTCTATAGCCTTTTACGGTCAAAATATGATTGTAGCCGTTTTTTTTTTGTTCCGCAAATAAATGAGCAGCTGGGTAGCGGGTATATTACAGTCGAGCACACTCGAGTGTAGCTTTCTTACACGGACAGACAGTCGGACAGACGTACAGACGGACATGGCTATATCGACTCGGCTGTTGATCCTGAGCCAGAATATAGGTACTTTATGGGGTCGGAGATGTCTCCTTCTGCCTGTTACATACATTTTCGGTTTGAACAAAGTTAACCGAATGCTTGCAGCATTGTGGCGAATCGTGTGTGCGTGTACGGTGGTGAAATGGGTTAAGTTGTGGACTGCAAAACGAACAGTACTATTATGCATTTACGGGTTCGAGTCCCGCCCGCATCAAAAATTAAATGTGTGCAAAAATGTTTTTTTTTTATTTTAGATTTTGACTTTGCAGAAATATTGTAAGTCTATAGCCTTTTACGGTCAAAATATGATTGTAGCCGTTTTTTTTTTGTTCCGCAAATAAATGAGCAGCTGGGTAGCGGGTATATTACAGTCGAGCACACTCGAGTGTAGCTTTCTTACACGGACAGACAGTCGGACAGACGGACAGACGGACATGGCTATATCGACTCGGCTGTTGATCCTGAGCCAGAATATATGTACTTTATGGGGTCGGAGATGTCTCCTTCTGCCTGTTACATACATTTTCGGTTTGAACAAAGTTAACCGAATGCTTGCAGCATTGTGCCGAATCGTGTGTGCGTGTACGGTGGTGAAATGGGTTAAGATGTGGACTGCAAAACGAACAGTACTATTATGCATTTACGGGTTCGAGTCCCGCCCGCATCAAAAATTATAAATGTGTGCAAACATTTTTTTTTTTTATTTTATATTTTGACTTTGCATAAATATTGTAAGTCCATAGCCTTTTACGGTCAAAATATGATTGCAGCCGTTTTGCTGTTCCGCAAATAAATGATGTACGAGCAGCTGGGTAGCGGGTATATTACAGTCGAGCACTCTCGACTGTAGCTTTCTTACTTGTTTATAAGTATTTTGGAAAAAAACAAACTATGTTTCTTAGGAAAATTATAATTTATTTGGAGATTCATTTCTCAGTCATTTATGCTTTCTCAGTCAAAAGTAAAAGTAAATTCACCCAATTCAATTGGTATTAAAAACTATTTTGAGATCTTCTCAGTCAATAAAGAAATTAAAATTAAAGGAAATTAAACAGTTCAACTCATTTGAAATAAAACGTAACTATTTTGTCATTCACTGGTTTTTATTTAAAAACAAGTAAGAAAGCTACATTCGAGTGTACTCGACTGTAATATACCCGCTACCCAGCTGCTCAAAATTATTTGCGGAACAATAAAGTACGGCTACAATAATATTTTGACCGTAAAATGCCATGGACTTACAAAATTTATGCAAAGTCAAAATCTAAAACAAAACAAATAATTTTTTGCACACATTTAATTTTTGATGCTGGTGGGACTCGTAATAGTTATGTTCGTTATGCATAATAGTTATGTTCGTTATGCAGTCCACAACTTAACCCATTTCACCACCGTACACGCACACACTATTCGGCACAATGCTGCAAGCAGCGTAAACGTATAACTTTTATTCAGGTACCAAAAAATCCAAGATTTATCACTTAAACAGTAAAAATAATAAATCTACCTGTTGCGGACTATAAATCGAATACGTGCATGTAAAAAACGATATGTACCCTTTTAATACCTCTTTATATACTTGAATGGAAAGTGTTCTAGAGCACTCTAACTTTTAATAAATGTTGTTAAAAAAACAACCGATAAGTTTTATGGCATCTAAACGATGTATAGGTCCGTACCGGCTCTTTCCGACTTATTTACAGTGGGCAGCAATAAGAAACATGTATACAAAGTTTCATGAAGGTAGCTCAAAAAGGGAGGCAAAAACTTTTCTTTGCAAAAAATAAGAAAAGCTTGATCTCCCCCAGCATGACACGCATGCATGCGGAATCGAACCTTGGACCCATTACCTAAGAGGTCCACCACTTCTCCTTTCGGTCATTAAGCCATTACGCAAATTTTGCCAAAGTTACATTATGAGACCATTCGGAAATTCTTGCATGACAAAAACAAAGTCTGAATGCATTATGCGTGTTGTTGTTGCAATTTATTCTTATAACTTAAACATACAATTAAATAAAAAATAAAAATATATTATATATATTACAGTGGAGCACACTCGACTCTAGTTTTCTTACTTGTTATATATTGTTAACAAATGAAATCGAAAATTTCATTATGGGTGAGCACTCCTGTGCGGTGGACGTGTCATCAAAATTTTAATACAAATTCGATGAGTGTCTGGTATATTCTTCTTCCAAGATGTGTCTCATGTATGTGGCTAAAACGTGTTCAATCCTTGCTCTTCCCACCGGGTGTACCAACTACCACAGTCGAGCAATTCGTTTTATTAGTCAATTGACCAAGTGTCAAAGGCTCGATTTGAATGGGTGTCTGTGTGTGTAAGTTTGCACGTGTGTGTTTTTATACCCACTACTCATAGAGTATAAGGGTATTATAGGTTTGTTCAAACCTAAAGTGTATGTAACAGGCAGGAGGAGACATCTCCGACCCCATAAAGTATATATATTCCTTGTCAACACCTTAAACATTCCGTTCGAAGCTGGTGTAAAGAGACACTCCCTCAGTAGACAGGAGGGTTGCGTTTCGCACTCGTTTTCCTCGGCATCACTGCATCGCACGTTGCTTTGAGCATTGAAACTATCCATGAGCGATGTCACCATGGTCTCCGAGTGTCCATTTGTGGTCTCCATAGTTTCAATCTTGTATGCCAACATATCTTCATCCAGATTCCAGTTTCACCTCCTATAACTGGTGGTATGCGAACATATGCATGGTCAACAAGCTTTCCAAACATGTGTTCGAATTGCTCCGGACTATCGCTAGGTGAAGCATAGCAGCTCTACAAGTAAACTCCATTGAGTTTCACGATGCCGCGCATTGGTCGCTGTCGGAGCCAAAAGGTTCTGTGCAGCTGCGCAATGGTTGACGTTGAACTGAATGATGTTTATGAGGTCTGACATCATTATGGTAGCTATTATCTTCTTTTTAGACCAATGATTTTTAAAAACAAGTATGAAAGCTACAGTCGAGTGTGCTCTATTGTAATATACCCGCTTCGTTTATCAAAATTATTTGCGGAACAATAAAAAACGGTTACAATCATATTTTGACCGTAAAAGTCAATACAACATTTATGCAAAATCAACTAAAATAAAAAAAAAATTTTTTGCACACATGTAATTTTTGATGCGGGCGGGACTTTAACCCGTAAACGCATAATAGTACTGTTCGTTTTGCAGTCCATAACTTAACCTATTTTCCCACCGTACACGCACACACTATTCGGCACAATGCTGCAAGCAGCGCTGCCAGCAGAGCACTATTATGGAAAACGTTAAGCTGAATAACTTTTGTGTTTATTATCCGATTGTTACAAAATTTTCAGAGATCATCTGGCTAGCTATAGTTATCATATAAACCGAAAATGAACAATATGGCATAAAAATTGCGCTTGTAAACAATTTTTTTTCGATTTACGGGGTCGGAAGGGGGCGTGGCCTAAATCTAAAATAAACTTGATCAGCGTGCAATAATAACACATTTTGTCAGCAAATTTGGTGATGCGGGCGGGACTCGAACCCGGAAATGCATAATAGTACCGTTCGTTTTGCAGTCAACAACTATTTCACCACCGTACACGCACACACTATTCGGCACAATGCTGCAGGCAACACATTTTTGCACACATTTAATTTTTGATGCGGATGGGACTCGAATCCGTAAATGCATAATAGTACTGTTCGTTTTGCAGTCCACAAATTAACCCATTTCGCCACAGTACACGCACTCACTATTCGGCACAATGCTGAAAGCAGCGCTGCCAGCAGAGCTGCTTACAACTATGGAAAACGTTAAGCTGAATAACTTCTGCGTTTAATATCCGATTGTTAGCTATAGTTATCATATAAACCGAAAATGAACAATATAGTATCGAAATTGCGCTTGTAATAAATTTTTTTCGATTTGAGGGGGCGAAAGGGGGCCTGGCCTAAATCCAAAATAAACTTGATCAGCGTGCAATAATAACACATTTTGTCCCCAAATTTGGTAGTTCTAGCTCTTATAATAGCTGAGAACTAGATTTTCACACGGATGGACAGACGGACAGACGGACATGGCTACATCGACTCGCCTGTTGATCCTGAGCCAGAATATATATACTTTATGGGGTCGGAGATGTCTCCTTCTGCCTGTTACATACATTTTCGGTTTGAACAAAGTTATATTACCCTTCTACTCTATGAGTAGCGGGTATAAATACATGGTCTATTGTGTTTGTCAAATTCTGCGTAACAAGGAAGTATATATATTCCTTCGAACTTGTTCGGGCTGTCGCTAGGTGGAGCATAGCAGTTGTACTAATGCACCCCCTTGACCCACGCACTGTTGCTCTTTCCTGTATAAACATCGGGATGAAATACTTAATCGCCGCCTTGCCCGACTCGTCCTGGATCAGAGCCGTGTTTCCACCACCCATGAGGTAGGGTTCGCTGAAAAGCATCAGGTCTGCATTGCGGTCTACCGCTGTCTGGGTCAAGAGGCTCTGAGCAGTAATGCAGTGTTTAACATTGAGCTGCATAATGTTATTTTTGTCCATTATATCAGTTTTTTACTTCATTGAGACACGTCTTGTAGGACAGGCACTTGTAACTATCCATCACGTGGTTTGTGTCTACGTAGCTTTTTTTTTGCCTTGTGGGGCGTGAATCAGTGTAGAGCCAGGCCCAGCTCTCAATTCTCCCCACAACCCCTAACCCATTCTAAGCAGCGTTGTGTGCTTGGTAAATTACGATAAAGCGCAGGCAGCGCGGCAATTGCCAGCCAACTTACAACCTGACTTACTGATAATGATGTCGATGTCAAGCACGATGATGACGTTTGCGAACTGCGTGCCAATATGACCGGCCTTGACTCAACTTCACTCGGGTTTAAAAATTTAATTATGTGCCTAGCTCGGCGCGAGCGGCATGCCAGCGAGCTATACCACTGTCCCGCCGTTCAAAGATGTCCGTGTCCTCACTACCACTGCCATGTACTGAGCATGGTAACTGGCTCAGATTACAAATTATTATTAGCTGCCATTGTTGCTTGTGGGCCAATAAATTGAGACGCTTCGTCTGACGGATACAATTCTTTATGGTTTGAAATTTCTGCAAATATCGCGTAATGGTAGGAAAACTTAGAGAGACTAATAGCCCCTGAAACTTATTCATATACGGGGGCTTCTTAGTTCTTGTTCTTCTTAGCTTCTTAGTTTTTGTTCTACAATAATCAGTTAACTTTTCATAGATAGTCTCATGAATTATTTTTTAAATATCATATAACTGCTGTATCTTATTATTTATATTAAACCATAAGCCATATCAAAATCAAATAAGTAGTTTCCAAATGTCTCATGGTATTAATCGACTCAAGAAGTTTTCTTAAGTATTGACTTCCCAAAGCTTTGTGGCATTCCAAACTTTAATTTAAGTACTTATTATCTTAGTATAGACTATAAAGTTAATAAGTCACAGTGAGCTAAAGCTTAGTCTACTGTCAAGCGCTCCGACAGTAAGATACCTGCCGCACAATTTCAGGATACTAATTCACACTTTTATTTCCACTACTAAACTATTATAACAATCAGCTTTGCTCAGTCGCTCTCACTTACATAAACATCCAAACCCGTTATAGAGCCATGACATCATGATGTGCAGCAAAGGCGCAGGCAACGGAACTATCGAATAACTTGACTTGTTTGATTTATGGTTAGATTTGATTGTAATGAGGTGCATATTGCATACATCTATGTGTACATGGAAGCTAAAAGTTATGACTTTTTATACCCGCTACTCATAGAGTAGAAGGGTATTTTTACTTTGTTCGAACCGAAAATGTATGTAACAGGCAGAAGGAGACACCTCCGACCCCATAAAGTATATATATTCTGGCTCAGGATCAACAGCCGAGTCGATATAGTCATGTCCGTCTGTCCGTCTGTCTGTCTGTCCGTCTGTCTGTCCGTTTAAAAATCTAGATCTCAGCTATTATAAGAGCTAGGACTACCAAAATTTGGTGACAATATGTCTTATTATTGCACGTTGATCAAGTTTATTTTGGATTTTGGCCACGCCCCCTTCCGCCCCCGTAAATCGAAAAAATTGGTGGGACTCGAACCCATAAATGCATAATAGTTATGCTCGTTATGCAGTCCACAACTTAACCCATTTCACCACCGTACAGGCACACACTATTCGGCACAATGGTGCAAGCAGCGCTGCCGGCAAAAGGAGTAAAAAGTATGGTAAACGTATAACTTTTATTCAGGTACCAAAAAATCCAGGATTTATCACTTAAACAGTAAAACTAATAAATCTACCTGTTGCGGACTATAAATCGAATACGTGCATGTAAAAAACGATATGTGCCCTTTTAAAACCTCTTTATATACTTGAATGGAAAGTGTTCTAGAGCACTCTAACTTTTAATAAATGTTGTTAAAAAAACAACCGATAAGTTTTATGGCATCTAAACGATGTATAGGTCCGTACCGGCTCTTTCTGACTTATTTACAGTGGGCAGCAATAAGAAACATGTATACAAAGTTTCATGAAGGTAGCTCAAAAAGGGAGGCAAAAACTTTTCTTTGCAAAAAATAAGAAAAGCTTGATCTCCCCCAGCATGACACGCATGCATGCGGAATCGAACCTTGGACCCATTACCTAAGAGGTCCACCACTTCTCCTTTCGGTCATTAAGCCATTACGCAAATTTTGCCAAAGTTACATTATGAGACCATTCGGAAATTCTTGCACGACAAAAACAAAGTCTGAATGCATGATTCGTGTTGTTGTTGCAATTTATTCTCATAACTTAAACATACAATTAAATAAAAAATAAAAATAAAAAAATACAAGAAAAAGCTGCGCTCTAACAATCGCACACATCTGATTTAAGAGACAGTCACTTCTCCACTTGTTAACTAAGTTCATTGTGAGCCATTAAAAAAATGTTAAATAAAATGCACCGCCACCAATTAATGCATATTCAAAAATAAAAGTATAAGTTCTTAAAAAAAAAAGAAAAAGCTTAAGCGGCATGAACTGGGAATCGAACCACGGGCCTGTCGTTTCAGGAGTTCATCGCTTTTCCACTAAGCTACTGAAGCTGTTATCCAACAACTGCAAAAATTTGCATTGTAAGCCATTCTTATTATTTCCTGTTTTAATAAAGAATTTGCGCTGCCGGCAGCGCTCCTTACAGCTATGGAAAACGTTAAGCTGAATAACTTCTATTCGATTTACAGGGGCGGAAGGGGGCGTGGCTAAAATCCAAAATAAACTTGATCAGCGTGCAATAATGACACACACTGTCACCAAATTTGGTAGTTCTAGCTCTTATATTAGCTGAGATCTAGATTTTCACACGGACAGACAGACGGACAGACAGACAGACGGACATGGCTATATCGACTTGGCTGTTGAACCTGAGCCAGAATATTTATACTTTATGGGGTCGGAGGTGTCTCCTTCTGCCTGTTACATACATTTTCAGTTTGAAAAAAGTTATAATACCCTTCTACTCTATGAGTAGCGGGTATAGTAAAAGCATGTTGACGTTTTTTGGTTTCAGCGAGCATCTCTTCTCATTTATATCAAGCCCTGTTTTACTAAACATCCTCTTACTCTCAGTTGAGGTGGCAGGCATACAAAAGTATTTTTGAACGCATGTTATAAATCCTTCGTCAGTTGAAATCTGTAAAAAAAAGATTATAATTATATTATTGAGTATATTTAATGTAATTAATCAATTATGTACCTTGCTGCGCAATATGCTTTTTCTTAGTGGTGGTAAAACAAATTTTTTCTTAGGAATGGTACATTTCAAAAAACATCGAACATCGAAGTTCCAAACATCGATGTTTTTAAAAAATTGAAAAACATCGATGTATCGTCGATGTTTCTTCCAGCTCTAGTAGCGGGTATAAAATCTTCATGCCATATTTTTTGAATGATCCTTTCGGGTCTGCCACGCACCCTTGAGCCTGTTCTATACATTTGCGCAAAGTAGGTATACCCTTTTTTTAAAAATTCCAATGATCAAGGGGTATAAAAAATATGCATAACATTCATTGCTTATTTGGCTTACTTCCATGCTCGTAGCCTGATTTGACTTTAGGCCAAGTTAATTGAACTGACCTGTCTTTTTAGACCATGGCTTTTAAAACAAGTAAGAACGGCTACAGTCAAGTGTTGACTGTATATAACAATGGATTTTTCAACAACACATAGAAATTTTAAGTTAGACGCCAAGCAGTCTAAGCAGTTGGAAAAAACACTGCTTGGAAATCACACTGCTTGCTTGCTTGTAGTAGGCACATTGCAAATCTGCAAGCAAGCAAACAGTGTTTTTCCAACGGTTGTTTTTTTCCGCCTACTTGCGTAAGTGCGTCCGTGGTAAGTTAGTGAACTACGAAACTAATGATTTAATGGGTTCGTTGGTTCAAATCCCAGCGTCTAACTAAAAATTATTTTTGTTTTTCTTTAAAAAACGCTTTTATCAATAACAGAATTGTCAATCTAATTTTATTTATGATCTTCAAAAATCCAAGGTGTTATACAGTTAACACTTGACTGTAGCCGTTCTTACATGATTGCTATTGGCAAAGGGGAAAAACAGTGTCCAAATTTTCTTTAATTGATGCGCAGGGAATCAATTGAAATGCCACAGAAGAGCAAATACGGAGAGAGAAAGAGACAAAGAGTGAAAGGATGATAAAGAATCGAACTTGTAAATATGCATTTGGAAAGAGCTGCAGGTGAATGTGGGGGTGGCTGTTACATTGATTTTGATCAAACTGAGATTTCCTGCAGCTGGAGATACAAAAATTGGCTAAACAAAATGTAGAAATGTTGTGTCACAGAAGGCTAGAGGAGTCAACAAGGGTGGCCACAAATCGACCCAGAGTCTAAGTAAATCATTACCACAGAGGGGAGGTATGTAAGGATAGAAGGAGACCCAAGCAGTTGCAAACCTATAGAAGATATACCAACTACCAGACGCATCTGTCTACTGCTGCTTGTGCTGCACTGAAAAGTCCTTAAGTCCTTGACCCTTGCTGCTGCATTTCATTCCAGATGTTACACGGTGGTTTCGCTATGATATTTGTCGTTATGCTTGGAAGTATCATATCTAGTCCTTTTTCTAACTGAGGAGAAAATTCGACATTATTCTAGCTTCAGGATTTTTTTAATGCGCAGAAAAATTAATTTTGAAAAAATCATAATTATTTGAGTATAGTTTGTTACATTATCAAAATGAAACAGACTATCTTTAGACTATCTAATAATAACACAAAAAGATGTTGAGAAAGTAATGTACTGAAAAGTTGACTAAATTTATTATGGAACAAGAAAGGAAAACTACAGTCGAGCGCACCCCACAGTAAGCTTCTGTCAGAAGTTAAGAGACAATACTGGACCGAATTTCGGGTTCGTCAGTAGCGCTTTCCCTCCTGCTCAGCTTTTTTCTCGCGAGCCTGTAACCGAGACCCCACGGGTTCTCACGCATTCCAGCAGATCCTTGAAAAGCGCGCTTCGGCAGCCGATATCCTGTGCTTGAGATCTGTGCGTTTGGTTTTAAAGGCCGCTGGCAGATCCGCATACTGAGGTGTTCTCCTGGTTCGTTCCGCTCGTCTCCTTGCCTTGTGACAACCTGTCCGTAGCTGATGTAAAGAAGCACTCCACCAGTTTACCGCTGGCTTATGCGTGGCTTATGCCGTTCTCTTCCTTGGAATCGTTGCATTGCACTCTGCCCACCAGAAGTTGCGAAACCCTCTGCGATGCCCTCTGCATGGGCATCTGTGATCTGGTGGGAGTTGATTTGATATTGCAGCATAGCATGGTCAAGCTTCCTGGGTTCAGAAGTTAGTCCAGGTGCGCTTTTCCGCTGGCTGTGTGTCGTGCCAATTGGTCCGACGCTAAAGGTGATCCGGGACCATCCAGTTCGAATTCACCACTAGTCATCTACTGACGAAGGTGATATCAATGAAATACCCCAGTCGTTGTTTAATGTCGGTTTGCGTCCGTCATTCAGCAGTACCAGGTCGAGGCGTTAAATGACCCATACGTTAAAAATCACCAGCAATGACAGTTGATCTCCGTCCTCTTGCGTGGTTTACGAGCGTGTCAAGCAATTCTTCGAACTTGTTCAGGCTGTCGCTAGATGGAGCATAGCAGCTGTACAAATGCACCCCCTTGACCCACGCACTGTTGCTCTTTCCTGTATAAACATCGGGCTGAAATACTTGATCGCCGCCTGGCCCGACTCATCCAGGATCAGAGTCGCGTTTCCACCACCGGGAGGTAGGGTTTGCTTAAAAGCATCAGGTCTGCATGCCGGTCCACCGCTGTCTGGGTCAGGTGGATCTGAGAAGTAGCACAGTGATTCACATTGAGCTGCATAATGTTAATTTTTTCAATAATTTCGGCTCTTTACTCCATTGAGACACGCCTTATAGGTCGGGCACTGGTTACTACCCATCACGTTTGTGATTTTTTTTAGACAGTGGATTCTAAAAAAATACATGGTCTATGTTTGTCGAAATATGCGTAACAGGCAGAAGGTGGCAATTGCGACCCCATTAGGTATATTAGGTATATATTCTTGCACAGGATTACTTGCCGAGTCGATATAGCCATGTCCGTCTGTCCGTCTGTCTGTCCGTGTGAAAATCTAGATCTCAGCTATTATAAGAGCTAGAACTACCAAATTTGGTGACAGTATGTGTTTTTATTCTTCTTACTGAAAATTATATATGTTGTTTATTATTTTTCTTTGAAAAACACGTTTACCAATAATAGTTTTCTAAATCTGATGATTCAGTCAACACTTGACAGTAGCCGTTCTTACTTGTTTTCTTTTTTTTTGTTGTAATATAAAACAAGCACACTTATTACAATGGATTTTGTTGAGCAAATTAATTTTAATTGTTTTATAATCCAGCTAAGGAAAACAACTCGCGGGGATGGAAGTGGCCTAGCGGCTAGAGTGTCAGACTGCAAAGCCCAAAAGTTTTCGGTTCGATTCTCGAAATTAGAGCCACGGAAAAATACACTTTAATATAATAATATATATATATTTTTTTGTAAGTTAAGCAAATATAAGATAGGGCAACAATAACAACGCGGACTACATATCTGATCCAACGTTTTGTTGCACAAAATAAATGAAATGGTCTTATGCTGCAAAGTTGTCAAATGCATCGAAAAGGAAGGCTGTGGCGTGATGGTAGCATTACCGGATTGTTGTGTAAAAGTTCTTGGTTCAATTTTTATTGTGGGGGTCATAGCGCGGTGAGTTTTTTTTTTGTATTACGAGGGTCGTTTGATAAGACCGTGACTTTTTGTATTTGCCGCGCACCTGCTCTAAATACAACACTGCTCCTGTCAGCAGTTATCGATTAACAGCTGACTGTAAAATTTTGAGAAAGCTGCGTTTTTTGGTTTGCGTTTTATAGGCATTGAAAGCAGACGATCTCGTGAATTTTAACGAAAATGGAAAAAAGTGAATTTCGTGTGCTAATTAAGCATTATTTTTTGCGTAAAAAATCCATCACCGAAACCAAGGAAAGACTTGATAAATATTATGGGGACTCTGCACCATCAATTTCAATGGTTAAGAAATGGTTTACTGAGTTCCGTTGTGGTCGTACCAGTACAAGTGATGCCGAACGTTCAGGTCGCCCAAAAGAGGTCGTCATGCCAGAAATCGTCGACAAAATCCATGGAATGATATTGGATGATCGGAGAATGAAAGTGCGTGAGGTAGCTGAGGCTGTAGGCATCTCAACTGAACGGGTACATCACATTTTACATGAATATTTGGACATGAAAAAGCTTTCCGCGCGATGGGTGCCGCGATTGCTCACACACGACCATAAGCGCAACCGTGTGACCATTTCAAAGGAGTGTTTGGCGATGTTCAACCGCAATCCAAACGAATTTTTGCGCCGTTTCGTTACCGTAGACGAAACATGGATCCACCACACCACACCAGAGACCAAAGAACAATCAAGACAGTGGGTTTCTCCGGGTGAACGTGCACCAAAGAAGGCCAAGGTGGGTCTGTCGGCCAACAAGGTCATGGCCACAGTTTTTTGGGATGCACAAGGTATCATTCACATCGATTACCTTGAAAAGGGTAAAACGATCACCGGCGAATATTATTCAGAGCTTTTGGACAGATTCGATATTGATTTGAAGCAGAAACGACCGCATTTGGCGAAAAAAAAGTGCTGTTCCATCAGGACAATGCACGGGTGCACACGTGTGTAGTCAGCATGGCAAAATTTCATAAATTGGGCTACGAACTGCTACCCCATCCAGCATATTCTCCAGATTTAGCCCCCTGTGACTATTTTTTGTTTCCAAACATGAAGAAATGGCTCGGCGGTAAGAGATTCGGGTCAAATGAAGAGGTCATCACAGAAACAAACGACTATTTTGAGGGCCTTGAGAAAACCTATTATTTGGAAGGAATAAAAAAATTGGAAAAACGCTGGACTAAATGTATAGAGCTAAAAGGAGATTATGTTGAGAAATAAAACGCTTCTTTGACGAAAAAAATATATTTTATTCAAAAAGTCACGGACTTATCAAACGATATACCTCGTATACCAGCTACTCATAGAGTAAAAGGGTATTATAACTTTCTTCAAACCGAAAATATATGTAACAGGCAGAAGGAGACACCTCCGACCCCATAAAGTATTTATATTCTGGCTCAGGATCAACAGCCGAGTCGATATAGCCATGTCCGTCTGTCTGTCCGTGTGAAAATCTAGATCTGTCGTTGTTGTAGACCCCTGTCGTTGTTGAATGTCGGTTTGCGTCCGTCATTCAGCAGTACCAGGTCGAGGCGTCAAATGACCCATGCGTTAAAATCACCAGCAATGACAGTTGATCTCCGTCCTCTTTCGTGGTTTACGAGCGTGTCAAGCAATTCATCGAACTTGTTCAGGCTGTCGCTAGGTGGAGCATAGCAGCTGTACAAATGCACCCCCTTGACCCATGCACTGTTGCTCTTTCCTGTATAAACATTCGGCTGAAATACTTGATCGCCGCCTGGCCCGACTCATCCAGGATCAGAGCCGTGTTTCCACCACCGGGAGGTAGGGTTCGCTTAAAAGCATCAGGTCTGCATGCCGGTCCACCGCTGTCTGGGTCAGGTGGATCTGAGAAGTAGCACAGTGATTCACATTGAGCTGCATAATGTTAATTTTTTCAATAATTTCGGCTTTTTACACCATTGAGACACGCCTTGTAGGTCGGGCACTCGTTACTACTCATCACGTTTGTAATTTTTTTTAGACAGTGGATTCTAAAAAAATACAGGCAGAATGTGGCAATTGCGACCCCATTAGGTATATATATTCTTGCTCAGGATCACTTGCCGAGTCGATATAGCCATGTCCGTCTGTCCGTCCGTCTGTCTGTCTGTCCGTGTGAAAATCTAGATTTCAGCTATTATAAGAGCTAGAACTACCAAATTTGGTGACAGCATGTGTTATTATTCTTCTTACTAAAAATTATATGTGTTGTTTATTATTTTTCTTTGAAAAACACGTTTACCAATAGCAGTTTTTTAAATCTGATTTTTTTCATAACCTTGAAAAATCCACGGTCCTATACAGTCAACACTTGACGGTAGCCGTTCTTACTTGTTTTCTTTTTTTTTGGAATTTAAAACAACTACACTTATTACAATGGATTTTGTTGAGCAAATTAATTTTAATTGTTTTATAATCCAGCTAAGGAAAACAACTCGCGGGGATGGCAGTGGCCTAGTGGCTAAAGTGTCAGACTGCAAAGCCCAAAAGTTTTCGGTTCGATTCTCGAAATTAGAGCCACGGAAATATACACTTTAATATAATAATATATATATATTTTTTTGTAAGTAAAGCAAATATAAGATAGGGCAACAATAACAACGCGGACTACATATCTGGTCCACCGTTTTGTTGCACAAAATAAATGAAATGGTCTTATGCTGCAAATTTGTCAAATGTTTGTTACCGGATTGTTGTGTAAAAGTTCTTGGTTCAATTTTTATTGTGGGGGTCATAGCGCGGGGTGTTTTTATTTTATTATACCCGCTACTCATAGAGAAGAAGGGTATTATAACTTTGTTCAAACCGAAAATGTATGTAACAGGCAGAAGGAGTGTATATATTCTGGGTCAGGGTCAACAGCCGAGTCGATATAGCCATGTCCGTCTGTCCGTCTGTCTGTCCGTGTGAAAATCTAGATCTCAGCTATTATAAGAGCTAGAACTACAAAATTTGGTGACAGTATGTGATTTTATACTTCTTACTGAAAAATATATGTGTTGTTTATTATTTTTCTTTGAAAAACACGTTTACCAATAACAGTTTTCTAAATCTGATGATTCAGTCAACACTTGACAGTAGCCGTTCTTACTTGTTTTCTTTTTTTTTTTGTTGTAATATAAAACAAGCACACTTATTACAATGGATTTTGTTGAGCAAATTAATTTTAATTGTTTTATAATCCAGCTAAGGAAAACAACTCACGGGGATGGAAGTGGCCTAGTGGCTAGAGTGTCAGACTGCAAAGCCCAAAAGTTTTCGGTTCGATTCTCGAAATTAGAGCCACGGAAAAATACACTTTAATATAATAATATATATATATATTTTTTTGTAAGTAAAGCAAATATAAGATAGGGCAACAATAACAACGCGGACTACATATCTGGTCCACCGTTTTGTTGCACAAAATAAATGAAATGGTCTTATGCTGCAAAGTTGTCAAATGCATCGCAAAGGAAGGCTGTGGCGTGATGGTAGCAGTACCGGATTCTATAAAAGTTCTTGGTTCAATTTTTATTGTGGGGGTCATAGCGCGGTGTGTTTTTATACCCGCTACTCATAGAGTAGAAGGGTATTATAACTTTGTTCAAACCGAAAATGTATGTAACAGGCAGAAGGAGACACGTCCGACCCCATAAAGTGTATATATTCTGGGTCAGGATCAACAGCCGAGTCGATATAGCCATGTCCGTCTGTCCGTCTGTCTGTCCGTGTGAAAATCTAGATCTCAGCTAATGTAAGAGCTAGAACTACCAAATTTGGTGACAATATGTGTTATTATTGCACGCTGATCAAGTTTATTTTGGATTTCGGCCACGCCCCCTTCCGCCCCTGTAAATAAAAAAAAATTGATTAGAAGCGCAATTTTGATGCCATATTGTTCATTTTCGGTTTATATGATAACTATAGCTAGCCAGATTATCTCTGAAAATTTGGTAACAATCGGATAATAAACACAGAAGTTATTCAGCTTAACGTTTTCCATAGCTGTAGTCAGCCCTACCGGCAGCGCAAATTCTAAATTTGTACAGGAAATAATAAGAAATTCTTTATTTGTACAGGAAATAATAAGAATGCCTTACAATGCTAATTTTTGCAGTTGTTGGATAACAGCGTCAGTAGCTTAGTGGAAAAGCGATGAACTCCTGAACCGACAGGCCCGTGGTTCGATTCCCAGTTCATGCCGCTTAAGCTTTTCATACCCGCTACTCATAGAGTAGAAGGGTATTATAACTTTGTTCAAACCGAAAATTTATGTAACAGGCAGAAGGAGACACCTCAGACCCCATAAAGTATATATATTCTGGCTCAGGATCAACAGCCGAGTCGAGATAGCCATGTCCGTCTGTCCGTCTGTCTGTCTGTCCGTCTGTCTGTCCGTGTGAAAATCTAGATCTCAGCTATTATAAGAGCTAGGACTACCAAATTTGGTGACAATATGTGTTATTATTGCACGCTGATCAAGTTTATTTTGGATTTTGGCCACGCCCCATTCCGCCCCCGTAAATCGAAAAAAACATTGATTACAAGCGCAATTTTGATGCCATATTGTTCATTTTCGGTTCACATGATATCTGTGAAAATTTGGTAACAATCGGATAATCAACACAGAAGTTATTCAGCTTAACGTTTTCCATAGGTATAAGCAGCGCTGCCGGCAGCGTTGTGCCGAATAGTGTGTGCGTGTACGGTGGTGAAATGGGTTAAGTTGTGGACTGCAAAACGAACAGTACTATTATGCATTTACGGGTTCAAGTCCCGCCCGCATCAAAAATTAAATGTGTGCAAAAATATTATTTTGTATAAATATATTTAGTGCAGAAATGTTTATACCCGCTACTCATAGAGTAGAAGGGTATTATAACTTTGTTCAAACCGAAAATGTATGTAACAGGCAGAAGGAGACACCTCCGCAGCAAGCAGCGCTGCTTGCAGCATTGTGCCGAATAGTGTGTGCGTGTAGGGTGGTGAAATGGGTTAAGTTGTGGACTGCAAAGTGAACAGTACTATTATGCATTTACGGGTTCGAGTCTCGCCCGCATAAAAAATTAAATGTGTGCAAAAATATTATTTTTTTTTTTATTTTAGAATTTTTCTTTGCATAAATATTGTAAGTGCATAGCCTTTTACGGTCAAAATATGATTGTAGCCGTTTTTTTTTGTTCCGCAAATAAATGATGTACGAGCAGCTGGGTAGCGGGTATATTACAGTCGAGCACACTCGACTTTAGCTTTCTTACTTGTTTTTCTTTTAATATTTATTTTTTATTTTAATATATAATAAATAATAAATTAGTTTACTGAAGAGTCCAAAATGTTCCCTATTCAATATCATGGTGCACGCATGTACATATGTATGTACTAATGATATACACATACATATGTATGTATATATGACATACGCATGTTCACGTGTTGGTGTAAGGGAATAGACAAAAGAAGCAGATGTTATATGCATTTTTAACGCGTGCCAAAATTTAAGAAGAGGCATTGAAACCTGTGTATTTGTGTGTGTGTATTTTGCCACGCGCTTCAAAACATACATTAATCGTCTTCTCTTTCTGTCCAATGCTTATTGCACTTGTCTATTCGCTTTTGCATTCTCCCCGCGTTCTTTTTCTTTGCTTCATTAAATTAATTGAGCGCGTCGTTCGATCAGCTATAATTTAATTTACAATTTAATCTGTTTAGTTTTAGTTTTTCCTTTTAAAAATAATTTTGGTATTAAGTAATATATATAATCGCAGCGTGTGTTTGTGTTCCCGCTAAGTGCACTTTGTTTTGTGTTTATTGTGCTTGCTGAATTAATTAATGTGACTAAATTGAACTTTCGTGTGACTAAATATACACGTGTACAAATATAATATTTATTATAATTATTATTATTATAACAATTATTATTCAAATTAGTGCTGTGTTCCGTATAAACAATAACATTAAACTTTGGCGCTCCCTTACGCTTGTTGCTTACGTTGTTGTTAAAAGCGTTAGTTCAAAAAGCTAGAGCCACCAAATTTGGTGACAACACTTATGTGAATCATACGCTGTAAAATTTTAATTAAAATTTGGGTCACGCCTACTTCCGCCCCCGCAAATCGAAAATCCGTATTGAAAGCGCCTATATTTCAGAAACTAAAAAAGCTAGAGCCACTAAATTTGGTGACAACACTTATGTGAATCATACGCTGTAAAATTTTTATTAAAATTTGGGCCACGCCTACTACCGCCCTCGAAAAATTTAACTTCCACAATTATAGTTGAACAGTCACGATTTTTTGAAACTCAACATAAAAGCTGATGGCGGACGTTTTGTAAAAAATTGAATAAGATCGGACAATAATCATAGAAGATATGCAAAAAATTGTTTTTCTTATTTTTCTTATAATTGACTCGCCAGTTTGGTTGTATTGAGTCTTGTGTCAGGCATATTGTGCCGCAGAGGGTGTGGGTTCGATTCTCACATTAGGCAACGTAAAATAAAATTGTTTTTTCTTTTTTTTTAATTTTAATAACAATTTTTTTTTGTTGTAATATAAAAAAAAAACAAGTAAGAAAGCTACAGTCGAGTGTGCTCAACTGTAATATACCCGCTACCCAGCTGCTTGTACATAATATATTTGCGGAACAAAAAAACGGCTACAATCATATTTTGACCGTAAAAGGCTATGGACATATAATATTTATGCAAAGTCAAAATATAAAATAAAAAAAAAACATTTTTGCACACATTTAATTTTTGATGCGGGCGGGACTCCAACCCGTAAATGCATAAAAGTACTGTTCGTTTTGCAGTCCACAACTTAACCCATTTCACCACCGTACACGCACACACGATTCAACACGATGCTGCAAGCAGCGCTGCCGGCAGCGCTGCTTACAGCTGTGGAAAACGTTAAGCTGAATAACTTCTGTGTTTATTATCCGATTGTTACCAAATTTTCAGAGATCATCTGGCTAGCTATAGTTATCATGTAAACCGAAAATGAATAATATGGCCTCAAAATTGCACTTGTTATCAATGTTTTTTAGATTTGCGGGGGCGGAAGGGGGCGTGGCCAAAATCCAAAATAAACTTGATCAGCGTGCAATAATAACATATATTGTCACCAAATTTGGTTGTCCTAGCTCTTATAATAGCTGAGATCTAGATTTTCACACGGAAAGACAGACGGACAGACGGACATGGCTATATCGACTCGGCTGTTGATCCTGAGCCAGAATATATATACTTTATGGGGTCAGAGGTGTCTCCTTCTGCCTGTTACATACATTTTCGGTTTGAACATAGTTATAATACCCTTCTACTCCATGAGTAGCGGGTATAAACACACTTATTACAATGGATTTTGTTGAGCAAAATTAATTTTAATTGTTTGATAATCCAGCTAAGGAAAACAACTCGCGGGGATGATAGTGGCCTAGTGGTTAGAGTGTCAGACTGCAAAGCCAAAACTTTTCGGTTCGATTCTCGAAATTAGAACCACCGAAAAATACACTTTAATATAATAATATATATCTATTTTTTTGTGAGTAAAGCAAATATAAGATAGGGCAACAATAACAACGCGGACTTCATATCTGGTCCACCGTTTTGTTGCACAAAATAAATGAAATGGTCTTATGTTGCAAAGTTGTCAAATGCATCGCAAAGGAAGGCTGTGGCGTGATGGTAGCAGTACCGGATTGTTGTGTAAAAGTTCTTGGTTCAATTTTTATTGTGGGGGTCATAGCGCGGTGTGTTTTTTTTTTTTTATTATACCCGCTACTCATAGAGTAGAAGGGTATTATAACTTTGTTCAAACCGAAAATGTACGTAACAGGCAGAAGGAGACACCTCCGACCCCATAAAGTATATATATTCTGGCTCAGGATCAACATCCGAGTCGATATAGCCATGTCCGTCTGTCCGTCTGTCTGTCCGTGTGAAAATCTAGATCTCAGCTAATGTAAGAGCTAGAACTACCAAATTTTGGTGACAATATGTGTTATTATTGCACGCTGATCAAGTTTATTTTGGATTTTGGCCACGCCCCCTTCCGCCCCCGTAAATCGAAAAAACATTGATTACAAGCGCAATATTGATGCCATATTGTTCATACACGATAACTATAGCTAGCCAGATGATCTCTGAAAATTTGGTAACAATCGGATAATAAACACAGAAGTTATTCAGCTTAACTTTTCCATAGCTGTAAGCAGCGCTACTTGCAGCATTGTGCCGAATCGTGTGTGCGTTTACGGTGGTGAAATTTATTTATTTATTTATTTATTTATTTAACGTCAACTAAAGGCAGTCGACACAAAATTTTAAAAGTTTTAATATTTAATAAAAAAAAAAATTTTCATATAATTAAGTTAAAATTATCTTTAAGATTAAAAAAAATTAAAATTAAAAGTGAAGTAAATAATTACAATTTAAAACAAAAATTTAACGACAAGTCTGGGTGAACAAAAGAATAATTAAAAATTATATTTATTTAAAATGATCCAACATTTGTTGCAAAAGAATTGGGAAAAACCCAGAAAAACCCAATCAGATCAGAGAAGATTGTTAGGTGTTAGTTGTTAGTGTTAGGTGTTAGTTGTTAGTACGCTTCATCGACCGGAGGAAGCGTAAAAGAAAATCCAACATTAGATAGTAAGTAAAGATATATAGTTCATGGATAGAAAAAAGATAAACGAGGAAAAAAGAGAAATACACTAGTGAGGACTAAATTCTACACAGATGAGAAAGAATTAAAGATTTTAAGTCTACAGAATTTGAATTAGCTATGATAAAATATAAGTTGTTATACTTCGAACATAATGCCCTAAAGGGTTCATGCAAGGCATTGTTCGACCTACAGTGAGAAAGTGTTAGAGGTAGGAAGTTACGAGAGTTTCTAAAGGGGACAGAGAAGTATAACTGGCTAACCAAGTCTTCACTATCAATATCACCTTGAATAAGGTTATTTATAAACAGTACACCAAGCATGGTTCTACGATTTGCTAAAGACGGAAGATTTAATAAGAGAAGTCTACTAGAGTAAGAAGGTAATCTTAAGTTTGCATCCCAATTAAGGCCTCGTAGGGCAAAAATTAAAAAATTCTTTTGCACAGATTCAATGCGGTCCTTGTAAAATGAATACTGAGGACACCAAACACATGAACTATACTCAAGAATAGAACGCACAAGAGAGATATAAAGCGTTTTTGTGACATAAGGGTCGTTGAATTCCTTAGACCACCGCTTTATAAAGCCCAGAACACCCATGGCCTTATTGACCATAGAAATAATGTGTTCAGTAAATTTAAGTTTGCGATCCAAACGGACGCCCAGATCATCAGCCAAGGTAATTCTATCCAGGGGGCAACCACAAAGAGTGTATGAGGCGTACTTGGGACTGGCCCGAGAGAAAGTCATTAGTTTGCATTTACCCATGTTCTAATAAAAAGAGTGAAAAGAAGGGGACCCAGATGGCTTCCTTGAGGAACACCAGAGGTGACATAAAGTGGGTTAAGTTGTTGACTGCAAAACGAACAGTACTATTATGCATTTACGGGTTCGAGTCCCGCCCGCATAAAAAATTAAATGTGTGCAAAAATGTTTCTTTTTTTTATTTTAAATTTTGACTTTGCATAAATATTGTAAGTCCATAGCCTTTTACGGTCAAAATATGATTGTAGCCGTTTTTTTGTTCTGCAAATAAATGATGTACGAGCAGCTGGGTAGCGGGTATATTACAGTCGAGCACACTCTACTGTAGCTTTCTTACTTTCTTGCTTTCTTACTTTCTTTCGTAAATCGAAAAAACATTGATTACAAGCACAATTTTGATGCCATATTGTTCATTTTCGGTTTGCATGATAACTATAGCAAGCCAAATGATCTCTGAAAATTTGGTAACAATCGGATAATAAACAAAGAAGTTATTTAGCTTAACGTTTTCCATAGCTGTATAGCTGCCGGCAGCGCTGCTTGCAGCATTGTGCCGAATCGTTTGTGCGTGTACGGTGGTGAAATGGGTTAAGTTTTGGACTGCAAAACGAACAGTACTATTATGCATTTACGGGTTCGAGTCCCGCCCGCATCAAAAATTAAATGTGTGCAAAAATGTTTTTTTTTATTTTAGATTTTGACTTTGCATAAATATTGTAAGTCCATAGCCTTTTACGGTCAAAATATGATTGTAGTCGTTTTTTTTTTTTGTACCGCAAATAAAGGATGTACGAGCAGCTGGGTAGCGGGTATATTACAGTCGAGCACACTCGAATGTAGCTTTCTTACTTGTTTTTTATTATACCCGCTACTCATAGAGTAAAAGGGTATTATAACTTTCTTCAAACCGAAAATGTTTGTAACAGGCAGATGGAGACACCTCCGACCCCATAAAGTATTTATATTCTGGCTCAGGATCAACAGCCGAGTCGATATAGCCATGTCCGTCTGTCCGTCTGTCTGTCCGTGTGAAAATCTAGATCTGTCGTTGTTGTAGACCCCTGTCGTTGTTGAATGTCGGTTTGCGTCCGTCTTTCAGCAGTACCAGGTCGAGGCGTTAAATGACCCATGCGTTAAAATCACCATCAATGACAGTTGATCTCCGTCCTCTTGCGTGGTTTACGAGCGTGTCAAGCAATTCTTCGAACTTGTTCAGGCTGTCGCTAAGTGGAGCATAGCAGCTGTACAAATGCACCCCCTTGACCCACGCACTATTGCTCTTTCCTGTATAAACATTCGGCTGAAATACTTGATCGCCGCCTGGCCCGACTCATCCAGGATCAGAGCCGTGTTTCCACCACCGGGAGGTAGGGTTCGCTTAAAAGCATCAGGTTTGCATGCCGGTCCACCGCTGTCTGGGTCAGGTGGATCTGAGAAGTAGCACAGTGATTCACATTGAGCTGCATAATGTTATTTTTTCCAATAATTTCGGCTTTTTACTCCATTGAGACACGCCTTGTAGGTCGGGCACTCGTTACTGTACGTATATATGACATACGCATGTTCACATGTTGGTGTAAGGGAATAGACAAAAGAAGCAGACGTTATATGCATTTTTAACGCGTGCCAAAATTGAAGAAAAGGCATTGAAAGCTGTGTATATGTGCGTGTGTATTACGAGGGTCGTTTGATAAGACCGTGACTTTTTGTATTTGCCGCGCACCTGCTCTAAATACAACACTGCTCCTGTCAGCAGTTATCGATTAACAGCTGACTGTAAAATTTTGAGAAAGCTGCGTTTTTTGGTTTGCGTTTTATAGGCATTGAAAGCAGACGATCTCGTGAATTTTAACGAAAATGGAAAAAAGTGAATTTCGTGTGCTAATTAAGCATTATTTTTTGCGTAAAAAATCCATCACCGAAACCAAGGAAAGACTTGATAAATATTATGGGGACTCTGCACCATCAATTTCAATGGTTAAGAAATGGTTTACTGAGTTCCGTTGTGGTCGTACCAGTACAAGTGATGCCGAACGTTCAGGTCGCCCAAAAGAGGTCGTCATGCCAGAAATCGTCGACAAAATCCATGGAATGATATTGGATGATCGGAGAATGAAAGTGCGTGAGGTAGCTGAGGCTGTAGGCATCTCAACTGAACGGGTACATCACATTTTACATGAATATTTGGACATGAAAAAGCTTTCCGCGCGATGGGTGCCGCGATTGCTCACACACGACCATAAGCGCAACCGTGTGACCATTTCAAAGGAGTGTTTGGCGATGTTCAACCGCAATCCAAACGAATTTTTGCGCCGTTTCGTTACCGTAGACGAAACATGGATCCACCACACCACACCAGAGACCAAAGAACAATCAAGACAGTGGGTTTCTCCGGGTGAACGTGCACCAAAGAAGGCCAAGGTGGGTCTGTCGGCCAACAAGGTCATGGCCACAGTTTTTGGGATGCACAAGGTATCATTCACATCGATTACCTTGAAAAGGGTAAAACGATCACCGGCGAATATTATTCAGAGCTTTTGGACAGATTCGATATTGATTTGAAGCAGAAACGACCGCATTTGGCGAAAAAAAAGTGCTGTTCCATCAGGACAATGCACGGGTGCACACGTGTGTAGTCAGCATGGCAAAATTTCATAAATTGGGCTACGAACTGCTACCCCATCCAGCATATTCTCCAGATTTAGCCCCCTGTGACTATTTTTTGTTTCCAAACATGAAGAAATGGCTCGGCGGTAAGAGATTCGGGTCAAATGAAGAGGTCATCACAGAAACAAACGACTATTTTGAGGGCCTTGAGAAAACCTATTATTTGGAAGGAATAAAAAAATTGGAAAAACGCTGGACTAAATGTATAGAGCTAAAAGGAGATTATGTTGAGAAATAAAACGCTTCTTTGACGAAAAAAATATATTTTATTCAAAAAGTCACGGACTTATCAAACGATATACCTCGTATACCAGCTACTCATAGAGTAAAAGGGTATTATAACTTTCTTCAAACCGAAAATATATGTAACAGGCAGAAGGAGACACCTCCGCAGCAAGCAGCGCTGCTTGCAGCATTGTGCCGAATAGTGTGTGCGTGTAGGGTGGTGAAATGGGTTAAGTTGTGGACTGCAAAGTGAACAGTACTATTATGCATTTACGGGTTCGAGTCTCGCCCGCATAAAAAATTAAATGTGTGCAAAAATATTATTTTTTTTTTTATTTTAGAATTTTTCTTTGCATAAATATTGTAAGTGCATAGCCTTTTACGGTCAAAATATGATTGTAGCCGTTTTTTTTGTTCCGCAAATAAATGATGTACGAGCAGCTGGGTAGCGGGTATATTACAGTCGAGCACACTCGACTTTAGCTTTCTTACTTGTTTTTCTTTTAATATTTATTTTTTTTTTTAATATATAATAAATAATAAATTAGTTTACTGAAGAGTCCAAAATGTTCCCTATTCAATATCATGGTGCACGCATGTACATATGTATGTACTAATGATATACACATACATATGTATGTATATATGACATACGCATGTTCACGTGTTGGTGTAAGGGAATAGACAAAAGAAGCAGATGTTATATGCATTTTTAACGCATGCCAAAATTTAAGAAGAGGCATTGAAACCTGTGTATTTGTGTGTGTGTATTTTGCCACGCGCTTCAAAACATACACTTATCGTCTTCTCTTTCTGTCCAATGCTTATTGCACTTGCCTATTCGCTTTTGCATTCTCCCCACGTTCTTTTTCTTTGCTTCATTAAATTAATTGAGCACGGCGTTCGATCAGCTACAATTTAATTTACTATTTAATCTGTTTAGTTGTGCGTTTTAAAAATAATTTTAGTATTACGTAATATATATAATCGCAGCGTGTGTTTCTGTTCCCGCTAAGTGCACTTTGTTTTGTGTTTATTGTGCTTGCTGAATTAATTAATGTGACTAAATTGAACTTTCGTGTGACTAAATACACACGTGTACAAATATAATATTTATTATAATTATTATTATTATAACAATTATTATTCAAATTAGTGCTGTGTTCCGTATAAACAATAACATTAAACTTTGGCGCTCCCTTACGCTTGTTGCTTACGTTGTTGTTAAAAGCGTTAGTTCAAAAAGCTAGAGCCACCAAATTTGGTGACAACACTTATGTGAATCATACGCTGTAAACTTTTAATTAAAATTTGGGTCACGCCTACTTCCGCCCCCGAAAAATTTAACTTCCACAATTATAGCTGAACAGTCACGATTTTTTTAAACTCAACATAAAAGCTTATCGCGAACGACAATAAACATAGAAGATATTCAAAAAATTGTTTTTCTTATTTTTCTTATAATTGACTCGGCAGTTTGGTTGTATTGAGTTTTGTGTCAGGCATATTGTGCCGCAGAGGGTGTGGGTTCGATTCTCACATTAGGCAACGTTAAATAAAATTGTTTTTTCATTTTTGTTTAATTTTAATAACAATTTTAAAATTCATTTTTTTTTGTTGTAATATAAAATAAACACACTTATTACAATGGATTTTGTTGAGCAAATTAATTTTAATTGTTTGATAATCCAGCTAAGGAAAACAACTCGTGGGGATGGTAGTGGCCTAGTGGTTAGAGTGTCAGACTGCAAAGCCAAAACTTTTCGGTTCGATTCTCGAAATTAGAGCCACCGAAAAATACACTTTAATATAATAATATATATATATATTTTTTTGTAAATAAAGCAATAATAAAGCAATAATAAGATAGGGCCACAATAACAACGGGGACTACATATCTGGTTCACCGTTTTGTTGCACAAAATAAATGAAATGGTCTTATGCTGCAAAGTTGTCAAATGCATCGCAAAGGAAGGCTGTGGCGTGATGGTAGAAGTACCGGATTGTGTAAAAGTTCTTGGTTCAATTTTTATTGTGGGGGTCATAGCGCGGTGTGTTTTTATACCCGCTACTCATAGAGTAGAAGGGTATTATAACTGTGTTCAAACCGAAAATGTATGTAACAGGCAGGAGGAGACACCTCCGACCCCATAAAGTATATATATTCTGGCTCAGGATCAACAGCCGAGTCGATATAGTCATGTCCGTCTGTCTGTCTGTCCATCTGTCCGTCAGTCTGTCCGTGTGAAAATCTAGATCTCAGCTATTATAAGAGCTAGAACTACCAAATATGATGACAGTATGTGGTATTATTTCACGCTGATCAAGTTTATTTTGGATTTTGGCCACGCCCCTTCCGCCCCCGTAAATCGAAAAAAATTGATTACAATCGCAATTTTGATGCCGTATTGTTCGTATTCGGTTTACATGATAACTATAGCTAGCCAAATGATCTCTGAAAATTTGGTAACAATCGGATAATAAACACAGAAGTTATTCAGCTTAACGTTTTCCATATCTGTAAGCAGCGCTGCCGGCAGCGCTGCTCGCAGCATTGTGCCGAATCGTGTGTGCGTGTACGGTGGTGAAATGGGTTAAGTTGTTGACTGCAAATGATAACTATAGCTAGCCAAATGATCTCTGAAAATTTGGTAACAATCGGATAATAAACAGAAGTTATTCAGCTTAACGTTATCCATAGCTGTAAGCAGCGCTGCCGGCAGCGCAAATTCTTTATTTGTACAGGAAATAGTAAGAATGCCTTACAATGCAAATTTTTGCAGTTGTTGGATAACAGCGTCAGTAGCTTAGTGGAAAAGCGATGAACTCCTGAAACGACAGGCGCGTGGTTCGATTCCCAGTTCATTCCGCTTAAGCTTTTTCTTTTATCCCCGCTACTCATAGAGTAGAAGGGTATTATAACTTTGTTCAAACCGAAAATGTATGTAACAGGCAGAAGGAGACAACTCCGACCCCATAAAGTATATATATTCTGGCTCAGGATCAACAGCCGAGTCGATATAGCCATGTCCGTCTGTCCGTCTGTCTGTCCGTGTGAAAATCTAGATCTCAGCTATTATCTGATTGTTACCAAATTTTCAGAGATCATCTGGCTAGCTATAGTTATCATATAAACCGAAAATGAACAATATGGCATCAAAATTGCGCTTGTAATATTGTCACCAAATTTGGTAGTCCTAGCTCTTATATTAGCTGAGATCTAGATTTTCATACGGACAGACAGACGGACATGGCTATATCGACTCGGCTGTTGATCCTGAGCCAGAATATATATACTTTATGGGGTCGGAGTTGTCTCCCTCTGCCTGTTACATACATTTTCGGTTTGAACAAAGTTATTATACCCTTCTACTCTATGAGTAGCGGGCATAAAAAAAGAAAAAACAATTTTATTTTACGTTGCCTAATGTGAGAATCGAACCCACACCCTCTGCGAAACAATATGCCGAAAACAAGACTCAATACAACCAAACTGGCGAGTCAATTATAAGAAAAATAAGAACAACAATTTTTTGAATATCTTCTATGTTTATTGTCCGATCTTATTCAAATTTTTACAAAACGTCCGCGATAAGCTTTTATGTTGAGTTTCAAAAAATCGTGACTGTACAGCTAGAATTGTGGAAGTTACATTTTGCTGGGGCGGTAGTAAGTGTGGCTCAAATTTTAATAAAAATTTTACAACGTATGATTCATATAAGTGTTGTCACCAAATTTAGTGGCTCTAGCTTTCTTAGTTTCTGAGATATAGGCGCTTGCAATACGGTTTTTCGATTTGCGGGGGGCGGAAGTAGGCGTGACCCAAATGTTAATTAAAATTTTACAGCGTATGATTCACATAAGTGTTGTCACCAAATTTGGTGGCTCTAGCTTTTTTAGTTTCTGAGTTATAGCCGTTCATACAGACGAACAAACAGACATGGCTCAATCGCCTCGGCTAGTGATCCTGAGCAAGAATATATATACTTTATGGGGTCGCAGATGCTTCCTTATACCTGTTTCGCACATTGCGACAAACACAATAGACCATGTATTTTTTTAAAATCCATGGCCTAAAAATGGCATGGAAAGTTTATTTCTTTATGGGCCATACGATATGCAATGTAGTTTACTCCGAATTATGAACAACAAGTAGAATGCGTATTACATTTTATTAAGCTTAAAATTAATTAAATTGAATTAAAGATTATATTCCTTAGACAGAAAATAATTTTTAATATTCTGTATGATGACTTCCATGTCTCAGACCAAAATGAATATGCCCTTTTTCTCTATGTTAGGGTACATATAACAAGAAAAGAACTTGCGGAACTATGTGACATTTCTTTTTGGGGGGCTTTCCATTTTCATAAACCTCCCTTCCTCCATTTCGCTCACTCTCTCTCTCTCTCTCTCTCTCTTTCTCTTTAGCATATAACATACGTGCATCTTCCCCCACACACACATTATGGTCGACTACAAAGTGCCCACAAAGATTCTCTTCGTGGCAATCTAGGCTGATATTGCATGTTGTTAACTTTTCAATTACCCCGAAAAGTCAGCTATTTATGTCGCCTGTTTGTCAGGAGTGCAGGGCGCATAGAAATATTGCCTGAAATATGTGAGATGAGTGCACAATGGGCAACATCAGCTTGTTTTAAGGGTAGTATATAAAACTAGAAAGCAAGTTTGTGTTTGTTGGGAGAAAGAAACAATACTTGTAGTATGTTTGAGAGATATATATATAGAAACAGATTCAGAGTTATGGTTAAGTAAAAAACAACAACAATTGTTTGATTTTTTCGTGAACACATTATTTACTTCCAAAGTAACTAAGGAAGAACCGGAGCCTTTGGATTATCACTTGACCGGATAATGGAGTTTTAAAGTCGAAACGAGGCTTTGATGAGACTATCTCTATTCATAGTACTCAGAACTGAACGAACGTAAAGGGACGTGCTCGCGTTTATATAGGAAAGCTTAAGGGCGAAGTGTCTTTAAGAGACTTTAAGCTGTGAGTTATGGTTATCTCGTGAAGAGAAGGGTTCTCTTGAAATAAGGGGTAATTTGAGAATCCTGATACAAGTGGGTGAGCGGTGACTTTATTATTTCAGTTGGTTTCCTTTTAGAATTGGGGGAGATTTGTTTATCGTTAGGATTTCAGAATTGGGAGAGAATTGTTTATCGTTGAGGTTTCGAACGGTTGGGGACTATTGTTTGGTTTATGATCTGTGGGTACAGTGTTTTTGAAGTGTATGGTGACTTGAAACATGACACTAGGCATGTGGGTTAATGGTCAAAGTTAATCGAAGGGCTCTTGTTTTTTGATTACAATTTGCACTTAACATTTAATGTGTTTAGTACTTAAATTTTTATATGTGTAAGTGAGCTCTACAATAATGCTCTTTGCTATATTCTAATATACAATTATAATATATGGGGTTGGGGTGTAAGTGTTAAATGGATATGTTACTTTCCCATGCTTAAGAAAAAGCCTGCCCTCAGGCGTGCATTGTTGGATATAATACGGGAAAATTTACTATGGGTAAATTATTTTCTGTTTCGGAATTTATAATAGTTTCGTTTTATGAGGTTTGGTTTTTTGAATTTTATTAAGAGTATAACTATTATGATTAATGCTGTAAGTGTTAATTTTTGAAAACTATTATTCGATTGAGTATGTTGTTCAATTATTTCTTTTGCTTGAATGTATTCGAGTATTCGATTTTTTACATAGATTCTTTGAGTATAATCTAACACTGTGTTGGTAATAAGTATTTCTGTTGAAAATGAATTTCTGTAACTGGCAACACAAATATAGTGAACTAGTTCCAAAGTAGGTATCGATAAGCACAAATACAATTGTTATCGCTGAAGCGATTAAGCGCGCATTTCTCTCGACTGTAACTTTACTTGTTAAGCAGTCTGCACTGAATAAAGAACACGCGATAAACGAAGACAAATCCCAACAAAGGTTATGGGCCCAGGCGGTCGCGAAAGCGTGTTTAAATAAAGATATATAGAAAAAGATTAGCGGTGTGTCCAAAAATAAATTGCTGAGCAAAATGGCTAGTAGTTTATATTCAATAGATAAACTAGACGATATGGTGTGTCCAAATGCGCGGTGTGCTTATACATTCAGATACGTGGAGTGTAGTTAACGGTGCATACGAAAGACCAGAGACAGGTGATCAAAAGTGGATAAAAACGGACGAAAAGGCCTTGGCATCAATAATTTTGTCTGTGAAACCTACGCAGCTTAATTATATCAAACATTGTAAAACAGCAAAAGAAGCTTGGAACAAGCTAAAAGATGTTTATGAGCCACAAGGGCCAGCAAGAAAGGTGACATTATATAAAAACCTATTAAGTTTGCATTTAATCGAAGGGAACAATGTACCGCAATATCTAAACGCTTTTACTAGCGTGGTAGAAAAATTAAGTAAAGTGGGCATAGAATTAAAAGACGAATTAGTAGTGATAATTCTTTTGTCAAGCCTCCCTAAAAGTTATGAAAACTTCGTTATCGCGATGGAAATTCGAGATGAGCTTCCGAATTTCGTGGTCTTGCGAAATAAGTTATTAGAAGAGGCAGAACGTAGAGGCCAAGGCAATACCGAGAAAAACGCACAACATGCATATTTTGCGAATAACGGAAATAACTCTAAAAACGGTAAATGCTATGCGTGCGGGAAGCGTGGACATTTCGCGGCGAATTGCAAGAACGCAAAAGAAAGGGAACAAAGCGAAGTCAGACAAAAGCAACAACACCAAAACGCGTCGAATTCGAAGGAAAATAAAAATTCCAACGAACGCTCCTATTTGTGTGTATCAAAGCATTCAGCTTTATATTCTAACAAATATAATATATGTCGCGGTGAATGGTGCATTGACAGTGGTGCCACTTTGAATATGGCAAACGATCGTGACTTGTTTAGCGAATATAAAGAATTAAATCAAATCATTTTTGTGGCCGGTGACCAATCTTTAAACGCTATTGGAATTGGTACCATCAAAATAAAAACAGACAGATCGTGCTTTAATTTAAAAAATGTGTTGCATGTACCCAAAATTCAAACAAATTTTTTCTCAGTAGTTAAGGGCACAGAAAATGGTTTAAAAATTGAATTTAAAGGGAACATCGTGTTAATTAAAGACACTGGCAACGGCACAATAGTTGCAATCGGAAAACGTGAAAATGATTTATATTTCTTTAAAAATATATTGCAATCAATCAACGTTGCGTATGTCGAAAACGTTTTTAAATGGCATAACAGATTGGGCCATATAAATATGCAAAGTTTATATAAACTTTCAACAAAGGAAATAGTGCATCGTATAGACAAGTTTAAATCAGCTGTGAATACATCGTGTGTGTCCTGCATGAAAAGCAAAAGTTGTTCATTACCATTTGTAGAATCTGAATATCGTGCCAAAAATATTTTAGAATTAATCCATTCGGACGTTTGTGGACCTTTTAATGTAAACTCTATCGGCGGGTCAAAATATTTTGTGACATTTATTGACGATAAGTCAAGATATACAACAGTTAAGTTTATGCATCAAAAGAGTGAAGTCCTACAGCATTTTAAAGAATTTGAATTGTATGTGGAGAAACAAACTGGTTTCAAAATAAAGACACTAAGAAGTGACAATGGTGACAATCGAACAGTTTTTGCGCGAAAACGGCATAAAACGGCAATTAACAGTGCCACATACCCCACAGCAAAATGGCGTTGCTGAACGATATAATCGAACAATTGTGGAAATGGCGAGATCAATGTTAGTGCATTCGGGTTTAGAAGACAAGTTTTGGGCTGAAGCGTGTGCCTGCGCAGCTCATATTAAAAATAGAATACTCTCAAGAGCTTTAGAAGACTCGACACCATTTGAAGTATGGTTCAAACGCAAGCCCGTAGTGAAATATTTGCGGACATTTGGCTGTTTGGCAGTCGGTTTGGAAAAAACCCAGAAGCAAAAATTTCAGGCTAAGGGAAAAGAATTCATATTTGTCGGCTATAGCAACGAAGTCAAAGGATACAGGCTATACGACCAAGAAGTTGACAAAGTCGTAGTGAAGCGTGACGTTAAGTTCGACGAAAACGTGTTGATGGGCAACAAAAACAACGTTAAATTTTCTGAAATTGACCAAGAAATAAATAGTGAGGATACGGCAGAAGACTCGGAGGATTTGGATACAAGATTAGTTCGCTCCTGTTCACCCGAAACGGATTATGAAGATGCAGCTGAATCTCACGACACACCGCCTAAAAACGATAGCTTTGAGACGGAAGAAGAGGATGACCACAACATACCCATATATGGACCAGGCAGACCTCGAATACTACATAGTGGTGCACCAGGTAGACCAGCTAAATAACGCACCAGTTAAATGTGATGATCGCTTCAGAAGAGGTACAAGCTCCAGAGAACCTGAAAGCGGCAATGAACTGCAAGTCTTCTGAAAAATGGATAGAAGCAATGAAAGCTGAGTATAAATCTCTAGTTGCCAACAATACATGGACGCTGGTGGATTCCCCCAAATGCAGAGTCATTGGCAATAAGTGGGTGGAAAAAGGATGCAGTCAGTAGTATGGCGTCAACTACGAAGAAACTTATTCGCCAGTTGTACGTTATGCAACGATACGCATGGTATTTGCACTAGCAGCACAACTCCAGCTACATCTACATCCAATGGATGTGTGCACGGCTTATTTGAACGGAGATCTTCACGAGGAAGTATATATGGTTCAACCCGAAATGTTCGCTGACAACCATTTCCCAAAACGTGTGGCAAAGCTGAACAAGGCTATCTACGGATTGAAACAATTTGGCGGAGAGTGGAACGCGAAGCTGGATCGTGCTTTACAAGATTATGGATTTGTTCCATGCAGCAGCGAGCCATGTTTGTATAAACTATATAACAATAACCACATTAATCTCATTGCAGTGTATGTCGACGATATCCAAGCCAAGACAAAGACGACTTGTTGAAAATCAAAGAGTATATTGGCAAGCAATTCAAATCAGTCGATAAGGGTCCAGTTACCAACTTTTTGGGTTTTGAGATCGAGCGCAATGCAGATACTGGTGATGTGTTTGTGTGTCAAACAACTTACATAGAAGACATGTTGCAACAGCAAGGCATGCAGAACTGCAAGGCGGCATCAACTCCGTTGGATCCAGGGTACCAGATAAAGCCACCTTCTAACGACGATAACATGGCTGATGAGAAGCACTATCAGGCACTGATTGGCAGCCTGATGTATTTGGCCATATCAACTCGACCAGACATATTACACTCAGTGTGTAAGCTATCGCAGATGAACAAGTGCCCTCGTATGGAACATGAGAATGGCGCAAAGCATATCCTGCGGTACTTGGCTAGTACAAAACACTACCGTTTGCATTACTACAAGTGCGATGAACCCATTGTAGGCTACACGGATGCGGATTGGGGCGGTAATGTCATTGACCGCAAGTCTTATACAGGATACATCTTCTTCATGGCTGGAGCGGCTTTCTCCTGAGAATCACACAAGCAAACTACAGTGGCATTGAGCAGCACAGAGGCGGAATACATGACATTAGCAGCGGCTGGCAAAGAAGCAGTATATTTAAAGCAATTGTTAACTGAAATACTTTGTAACAAACAGAATCTAACACCTATATGTATTTATAGCGATAATTTAGGAACCCAACAATTGGCTAACAATCATTCTTACCATTCAAGAAGTAAGCATATTGATATAAGGTATCATTTCATTCGCGAATTAGTAAACAAGAAAGAAATTGTTTTGAATTATATTGATACTACGAATATGCTAGCAGACATTTGTACTAAGAATTTAACAAAAGCTAAGCATAATAAGTTACTAAATTTAATTGGACTAAAATAAGAAATAATGTAATGTACATATATTTGTATTGAGAAGAGGTGTTGAAAATGAATTTCTGTAACTGGCAACACAAATATAGTGAACTAGTTCCAAAGTAGATATCGATAAGCACAAATACAATTGTTATCGCTGAAGCGATTAAGCGCGCATTTCTCTTGACTGTAACTTTACTTGTTAAGCGGTCTGCACTGAATAAAAAACGTGCGATAAACGAAGAACAATCCCAACAATTTCTTCTAGTTAAACAAAAGAACTAAATACTTTTATCATATTATTGCCTTCTATTATGATTTCTCTACTGATACAGTTTTGATTTAGAATGGTCTTGGAAAGGTTCCAAGTTGTGATTGTATTAGGTTCAACATATTTTATTTCAAATTCAGAGTGTGTTTTGCTGTATCTACATTTAGTTGTGACATGATTTAGTATACCTGCGATACATTTATTTATGACTAAGCTTTGAGAGTTTGCTGTGTATGTTTGATTATTATGTGAAAAGTATTTGTCGTGTATTGTTTCGGTTAATATGTTATCTTTTTCGTCGAGGTATGGTACTATTTCAAAAACTGGTGTTTTAATTATGTCCCTCGGAAGGTGGGATATTATCAAAATCTCGTTAGTGTCAGTTTTAATCCAAGTTAAGGTTTTAATGTTAAGAAGTTTTTCAGCATTAACGTGGGTTAATAAAGTATGTCTCAGAAGTTAAGGGTTAAAGATACATAGGCGTCTCAGTTGCATACCAAGTTCTATATATGTATTTAGTTCTATATATGTATTTAGTGAATTGTTATAAGTTAAAAACAAGTAATAAAGCTACAGTCGAGTATGCTCGACTGTAATATACCCGCTACCCAGCCGCTTGTACATAATTAATTTGCGGAACAAAAAAACGGCTACAATAATATTTTGACCGAAAAAAACTATGGATTTATAATATTTATGCAAAGTCAAAATATAAAATAAAAAAAAAAAAACATTTTTGCACACATTTAATTTTTGATGCGGGCGGGACTCGAACCCGTAAATGCATAATAGTACTGTTCGTTTTGCAGTCCACAACTTAACCCATTTCACCACCGTACACGCACACACGATTCGCTGCCGGCAGCGCTGCTTACAGCTATGGAAAACGTTAAGCTGAATAACTTCTGTGTTTACTATCCGATTGTTACCAAATTTTCAGAGATCATTTGGCTTGCTATAGTTATCATGTAAACCGAAAATGAACAATATGGCATCAAAATTGCGCTTGTAATCAATGTTTTTTCGGTTTATGGGGGCGGAAGGGGGCGTGGCCAAAATCCAAAATAAACTTGATCAGCGTGCAATAATAACACATATTGTCACCAAATTTGGTAGTCCTAGCTCTTATAATAGCTGAGATCTAGATTTTCACACGGACAGACAGACGGACAGACGGACACGGCTATATCGACTCGGCTGTTGATCCTGAGCCAGAAAATGTATACTTTATGGGGTCGGAGGTGTCTCCTTCTGCCTGTTACATACATTTTCGGTTTGAACAAAGTTATAATACCCTTCTACTCTATAAGTAGCGGGTATAATTATTAAGGCTATCAGTTGTTCTTCTTCAAAAATATTTAAATGGTAGTCAGTTCAATTTCTTTATTTATGGCTTCTATTACGTGGTTGAGCTAATTTGTATATTATTTTTAGACCATGGATTTCAGACCTGCCGGCGGCGCTGCTTGCAGCGTGAAATGGGTTAAGTTGTGAACTGCAAAACGAACAGTAGTATTATGCATTTATGGGTTCGAGTCCCGCCCCCATCAAAAATTAAATGTGTGCAAAAATGTTTTTTTTTTTATTTTAGATTTCCATAGCCTTTTACGGTCAAAATATGATTGTAGCCGGTTTTTTTGTTCCGCAAATAAACGATGTACGAGCAGCTGGGTAGCGGGTATATTACAGTCCAGCATAGTCGACTGTAGCTTCCTTAGTTATTATACCCGCTACTCATAGAGTAGAAGAGTATAATAACTTTGTTCAAACCGAAAATGTATGTAACAGGCAGAAGGAGACACCTCCGACCCCATAAAGTATATATATTCTGGCTCAGGATCAACAGCCGAGTCGATATAGCTGTAAATCGAAAAAACATTGATTACAAGCGCAATTTTGACGTCATATTGTTCATTTTTGGTTTACATGATAAATATAGCTAGCCAGATGATCTCCGATAATTTGGTGACAATCGGATAATAAACACAGAAGTTATTCAGCTTAACGTTTTCCATAGCTGTAAGCAGCGCTGCCGGCAGCGCTGCTTGCAGCATTGTGCCGAATCGTGTGTGCGTGTACGGTGGTGAAATGGGTTAAGTTGTGGACTGCAAAATGTGTGCAAAAATGTTTTTTTATTTTATATTTTGACTTTGCATAAATATTATAAGTCCATAGCCTTTTACGGTCAAAATATGATTGTAGCCGTTTTTTTGTTCCGCAAATAAATGATGTACGAGCAGCTGGGTACCGGGTATATTACAGTCGAGCACTCTCGACTGTAGCTTTCTTACTTGTTGAATATGCATTAATTGGTGGTCATGCATTTTATTTAAAATTTTTTTAATGGCTCACAATGAACTTAGTTAACAAGTGGAGAAGTGACAGTCTCTTAAATCAGCTGTGTGCGATTGTTAGAGCGCAGCTTTTTCTTATATTTTTTTATTTTTATTTTTTATCTAATTGTATGTTTAAGTTATGAGAATAAATAGCAACAACAACACGCATCAAACATTTAGACTTTTTTTTTGTCGTGCAAGAGTTTCCAAATGGTCTCATAATGTAACTTTGGCAAAATTTGCGTAATGGCTTAATGACCGAATGGAGAAGTGGTGGACCTCTCAGGTAATGGGTCCAAGTTTCGATTCCGCATGCATTTTTTTGTCTCCCTTTTTGAGCTACCTTCATGAAACTTTGTATACATGTTTCTTATTGCTGCCCGCTGAAAATAAGTCGGAATGAGCCGGTACGGACCGATACATCGTATAGATGCCATAGAACCTATAGGTTGTTTTTTTAACAAAATTTATCAAAAGTTAGAGTGCTCTAAAACACTTTCCATTCAAGTATATATAGAGGTATTAAAAGGGCACAAATCGTTTTTTACATGCACGTATTCGATTTATAGTCCTCAACAGGTACAATTATTATTTTTACTGTTTAAGTGATAAATCTTGGATTTTTTTGGTACCTGAATAAAAGTTATACGTTTTCAAAACTTTTTACTCCTTATGCCGGCAGCTCTGCTTGCAGCATTGTGCCGAAGGGTGTGTGCGTGTACGGTGGTGAAATGGGTTAAGTTGTGGACTGCAAAACGAACATAACTATTATGCATTTACGGGTTCAAGTCCCACCCGCATCAAAAATTAAATGTGTGCAAAATATTATTTTTTTATTTTAGATTTTGACTTTGCATAAATATTGTAAGTCCATGGCCTTTTACGGTTAAAATATGATTGTAAGTATTCAAATCCTAATCTAACTTAGTTAACTTAGTGATAATGTTTGTGATTAATGCCCTAATAAGTTAGTTGCTGGGCTGGGAGGCCGTTGCGCTGCAGCCGGCTTTGAATGCATATTCGGACTAGTTTTCTTGCGAGGGGATTTGCATGGGTGGTCAGCTTGTGTTGGTATTGCATTTTCTTCTCAGTTGTTACTTCGATTTGATTTTTAGGTCTCTGTGTATGACTTCGTTCCAGTGATACTTCTCAGAATTCTTGATTGTGCTAGCTGAATAATGTCACTGTTTCTCTGGATGCGTTGTCCCACAGCTCGGAGCCATAAGTCTAGATAGGTTTTAAGACGGAGTTGTATAGAAGAGCTTTGAACTCCAAACTAAGTGGAGAGCGAGCATTTATGAGCCAGTGGAGTTTCCTTGCTTTAAGTTTAAGATGTATCGTCTTGGCTTCTATATGTTTGCGCCAAGTGAGCCGCCTGTCTAGATGAGCACCCAGATATGTTACCTCGTTGGCTTGTGGAATGCATATGTTATTCAGAACCAGTAGTGAGGATGTTTGTTTATTTAAGGTACAGGTAACCTGCTTGCATTTTTGTATATTTATTAAAATTCTCCAGTCGGAAAGCCATCGTTCTACAAATGTTAAGTATCGGGATAGGAGTGCCGTGGCTTTTGTTGGGCATTTGGAGCGACTGAGTATCGCGGTATCATCAGCGAACGTAGAGGTTGTATACAGGGTGTATATGATTGGACCCAGAATACTGCCTTGTAGCACTCCAGCTTCGATTGCGCAATCGCGTGAGGTGCTTGTACTGCATCCTATTGCAAATACTCTGTTGTATAGGTACGACTTTAGTAGCTTATGTGTGTTTTGTGGCAACAGCTTGATTATTTTAAACTAAAGTCCATCCAGCCACACTCTGTCAAATGCCTGCGCGACGTCTAGAAAAATGGGTGTGCAATATTCTCGATGTTCAAAAGCAGTACGAATTTCTGACGTGATTCGATTGACCTGTTCCATGTTTTTCTCTGAAGCCAAATTAATGTGTTGGAAGTGTGTTGTTTATTTACAGATAAGGGCTAATTCGCAGGAGTAGCATTTTTAGACCATGGATTTTAAAAAAATTCATGGTTTATTGTGTTTGTCAAAATGTGCGTAACAGGTAGAAGGAGGCATATGCGACCACATAAAGTGTATATATTCTTGCTCAGGATCACTAGTCGAGTCGATTAAGCCATGTCTGTCTGTCCGTCTGTATGAACGTCTATATCTCAGAAACTAAAAAAGCTAGAGCCACCAAATTTGGTGACAACACTTATGTGAATCATACGCTGTAAAATGTTTATTAAAATTTGGGCCACGCCTACTTCCGCCCCTGCAAATCGAAAAACTGTATTGCAAGCGCCTATATCTCAGAAACGAAAAAAGCTAGAGCCACCAAATTTGGTGACAACACTTATGTGAAACATACGCTGTACAATTTTTTTTAAACTTTGGGACACGCCTACTTCCACCCCCGCAAATCGATAAACCGTATAGCAAGCGCAATAATAAAGCTAGAGTATCAGTTTTGGTGTGAATGTTAACTATCACCACCTAAACGATCGCTGAAAATTTGGTTCCGATCGGATAATGAACACAAAAGTTATTCAACGTTTTATATAGATTTGCACTGCGCCCACTGCAAGCAAGCAAGCAGGGTTTTTTCAAAGCAGTGTTTTTATCCAACTGCTTGGACTGTTTGGCGTCTAACTGAAAATAATATTTGTTGATTATTATTTTTCTTTAAAAAACACGTTTACCAATAACAGTTTTCTAAATCAGATTTTTTTCATAACCTTGAAAAATGCATGACCTTGTACAGTCAACACTTGACTGTAGCCGTTCTTACTTGTTTAAATCAACTTTGAGACACAAGTTAATAAACTTTTCGGTCTATATGATGATGGCTGCGTTTTATCTTTTTCTGGCTTTGGAATCATTACTAGGTCGACTTTTTCCATTTTTGAGGGAAGTATCCAAGCTTGGCGATGCCGATGTTCATTGGTAAGGCTACGTGTGGCTATTTTAAGCATGTGTCTTGTAGTTGGTGATCTATTGGACTGCCACTCCCTTCGTAGGCTTCGTTTATCTTATACTAGCCGCTCAATTTCTCGGTTAGTTCTGATGTAGTTTTGTTTTGCATACGTCACGGGCAGGGTTTAAGCCTTTGCAACCGAAACTAGAATATTTTCAAGAATGTCCGTTGACTTGTCTATATCCTCCTTAGTATATAATGCCCGCGTTAGTTCTATGTGTGAACAGACATATTTTGTCGACTATGTGGGGGCGATTTAGCATATTCAGAAGAACAGGTGAGTGATTTGATGATAAATCTGCTATTGCTTCAGCGGTGACCATGTTGCGGGGGACTTGTTTAGTAATTGCAAAATCGATCAGGTCTGGGATTTTTCTTGGGTCTGCTGGCCAGTATGTAGGCGTACCCGGGGATACATAGTCTAGCTTGTTTTTCGGCTTCATAAGCGCATTGTACAACTGCTTACCCTTTGGCGTCACAAGTCGAGATCCCCAATGGGTGTGCTTGGTGTTATAGTCACCCGCTGCGTCGAATCTGTCATCTAGTGTGTTAAAGAATTCCATAATTGATCCTCAGAGATTGGAAAGCGTGGTGGGCAGTAGACTGCGGCAAGAGTCATTGAACCATTGTTGAGTTGTAAAGCTATGGACGTCGATTGTAAGTGGTTTTTGTCAAAACTGTTTAAGTGGTGGTGATTTCTGATGAGTATTCCAGTGAGCTTTACTAACTGGATGATTTGTACCATAGAACAAGTATCCTGGTATATGAAAATTATATTTATTTGTGAGGTGCGTTTCTGTTAGTAGTATTACGTCGATGTTTTTTATACCCGCTACTCATAGAGTAGAAGGGTATTATAACTTTGTTCAAACCGAAAATGTATGTAACAGGCAGAAGGAGACACCTCTCAGGCTCAGGATCTACAGCCGAGTCGATATAGCCATGTCCGTGTGTCCGTCTGTCCGTCTGTCTGTCCGTGTGAAAATTTAGATCTCAGCTATTATAAGAGCTAGGACTACCAAATTTGGTGACAATATGTGTTATTATTGCACGCTGATCATGTTTATTTTGGATTTTGGCCACTCCCCCTTCCGCCCCCGTAAATCGAAAAAACATTGATTACAAGCGCAATTTTAATGCCATATTGTTCATTTTCGGTTTACATAATAAATATAGCTAGCCAAATGATCTCTGAAATTTGGTAACAATCGGATAATAAACACAGAAGTTATAAGTCAGCTTAACGTTTTCCATAGCTGTAAGCAGCGCTGCCTGCAGCGCTGCTTGCAGCATTGTACCGAATCGTGTGTGCGTGTACGGTGGTGAAATGGGTTAAGTTGTTGACTGCAAAACGAACAGTACTATTATGCATTTACGGGTTCGAGTCCCCCCCCGCATCAAAAATTAAATGTGTGCAAAAATTTTTTTTTTTATTTTATATTTTGACTTCGCATAAATATTATAAGTCCATAGCCTTTTACGGTCAAAATATGTAGCCGTTTTTTTGTTCCGCAAATAAATATGTACAAGCAGCTGGGTAGCGGGTATATTACAGTCGAGCACAGTCGACTGTAGCTTTCTTACTTGTTTTTTTTTTTGTAATATAAAACAAGCACACTTATTACAATGGATTTTGTTGAGCAAATTAATTTTAATTGTTTTATAATCCAGCTAAGGAAAACAACTCGCGGGGATGGCAGTGGCCCAGTGGCTAGAGTGTCAGACTGCAAAGCCCAAAAGTTTTCGGTTCGATTCTCGAAATTAGAGCCACCGAAAAATACACTTTAATATAATAATATATATATATATTTTTTTGTAAATAAAGCAATAATAAGATAAGGCAACAATAACAACGCGGACTACCTACCTGGTTCACCGTATTGTTGCACAAAATAAATGAAATGATCTTATGCTGCAAAGTTGTCAAATGCATCGCAAAGGAAGGCTGTGGCGTGATGGTAGCAGTACCGGATTCTATAAAAGTTCTTGGTTCAATTTTTATTGTGGGGGTCATAGCGCGGTGTGTTTTTATACCCGCTACTCATAGAGTAGAAGGGTATTATAACTTTGTTCAAACCGAAAATGTATGTAACAGGCAGAAGGAGACACATCCGACCCCATAGAGTATACATATTCTGGCTCAGGATCAACAGCCGAGTCGATATAGCCATGTCCGTCTGTCTGTCTGTCTGTCTGTCCGTCTGTACGTCTATATCTCAGCTATTACAAAAGGTAGAGACACCTAATTTCCTGTATACCATAGGTAGATCGAGTTTATTTTCAATTTTCGATGTCGCGCCCACCGCCCACGCAAAACGATAATTACGATTATTAGGAAAAGTATTGAAGGTTTGGCTTTCTGCTTTGGTATAAACATAGATAATTATAATATAAATCTATTTTCAAAATTACAATCCGATCGAATAATAAACACAGAAGATATTCATCTAAACGTTTTCCATAGTTACACTCTTTGCGCCTTTGCAGCATATCGTGATGTCATCGTCAAATTTCCACATTTTTCCTAAATTTGCGTATTATTTAAAATTCATTAAGAATATTTAAAGCTTTTAAAAATGTTTTAAAAATATTAACTGTCAATTTTCTTAATTTCAAAATATTTAAAAATTTCTATAATTTATTAAAATTTTTTTTTTATACTTCCCACTTTTCCAAAGTTCCATAATTTTTAAAATTGCTTATCAATGAAAAAGGGATTAACTCTTTGTTTCCCTTTTGATTTTTTTGGCTTTCTTATCATTTCTAATATTCTAATATTCTATTCTAATATTCAGTTACCACTGTATTTAGTTAGTGGTTTCGGCACCTTTAGCAGTAAGAGATGTTGTGCCAGCGCTGACACTTTTGATTGAATTCCCAGCAGCATGCGTTGCAAGACTCCCCATACAGCGCCAACTGCCTGCGCCAACTACCTGTGCCTGCATCTGCGTGTACGTCGGCGTCGATTTTAATCAACACGCTGGGATCAATCAGCAAACTTTAAAACTGAACGCCACACAGCAGTCAGCTCGAATGGATCCATCAAACGTATCAATCATGATGACAGGTCACAGTGAGAGTACAGTATAACTGGAAAAGACGAGGCCAGACCAGACACAGGCAGGACCAGGCAACAGGCAGCAGGTCCAGTTTTAGCTTTTCCTAATATGGTTTACTATATTGTTTGTTTCCTTGTTTGCTTTGTTTTCAATCTATAGTAATGTTTGCTTTGTTTTCAATCTATAGTAATAATATATTTAATTTAATATCTTTTCTATAACGACTTTTAAATATATTTGGTAAAACTTTTAACTAAATTTTAAATATATATACAGTGGGGGCCTTTTATTTAGCACACTATTTAGCAGCACACTTCAACATGAATTTTTACCGATTGTATAGTGAATAGTTCACCAATTTTTTTTCTGTTTGCTGCCTTATTAGTTGATAAGATGTACCGTTTCTTTCAGCCTATTCCCTTTCGTCGTTTTTTTCTGCGTTGGTTTGAATGAATTAACTATGATTTTCAGCTGGACATGAGTTTAGCACACTTATACATTTTTTTATTAATTTATTAAGTAGAATGAGAAAACATAAGAAAGGGGACTAATATTTTGTTGGATATATTTTGATAACTACATGCAATCTTCTGTGCTGACTCTCCACTAAAGCAGCGCATCTGTTCTGAGGAATACTGTACCACGCTTCTCGGATAACTATCCACAAATCATTCAAACTGCCCAGATTTTTGGTGCGAATGTGCTGCTCAACATCATTCTAGAGATTCTCTATCGGATTGAGGTCCGGTGACTGAGCTGGCCACTTCAGCTTAAGGCAACTTTTCATAAGCCGTGAAGTGTGCTTAGGATCGTTGTCGTGCATAAAACGCCATGATAATGGCATATTGTCCTCGGAATATGGCACCATTATATCCTCTATAATTTCTTTATAGACGTATTGGTCCATACGAGTGTCTATCCGGTAAATCATTGATACATATTTTTTAATAACATTTAAATTTTTAATTAAAATAAATAGGTAATACTAAATATGCGAGTCCTTAAAAGAAAGAACAAAGAAAATAAAAAAAAAAAGAAACGGAAAAAAAGAAAAAAAAAGAAAGAAAATTTCTTTCTTTTCTAGAAAGAAAAAGAAAATTTGGTAACAATCGGAAAAAAATGTTTTTTTTTTTATACCTGCTACTCATAGAGTAGAAGGGTATTATAACTTTGTTCAAACCAAAAATGTATGTAACAGGCAGAAGGAGACACCTCCGACCCCATAAAGTATATATATTCTGGCTCAGGATCAACAGCCGAGTCGATATAGCCATGTCCGTCTGTCTGTCTGTCCGTCTGTCCGTCTGTACGTCTAGATCTCAGCTATTACAAAAGGTAGAGACACCTAATTTCCTGTATACCATAGGTAGATCGAGTTTATTTTCAATTTTCGATGTCGCGCCCACCGCCCACGCAAAACGATAATTACGATTATTAGGAAAAGTATTGAAGTTATGGCTTTCTGCTTTGGTATAAACATAGATAATTATAATATAAATCTATTTTCAAAATTACAATACGATCGAACAATAAACACAGTTTAGATATTCATCTAAATGTTTTCCATAGTTACACTCTTTGCGCCTTTGCAGCATATCGTGACGTCATCGTCAAATTTCCACATTTTTCCTAAATTTGCGTATTATTTAAAATTCATTAAGAATATTTAAAGCTTTTAAAAATGTTTTAAAAATATTAACTGTCAATTTTCTTAATTTCAAAATATTTAAAAATTTCTATAATTTATTAAACATTTTTTTTTATACTTCCCACTTTTCCAAAGTTCCATAATTTTTAAAATTGCTTATCAATGAAAAAGGGATTAACTCTTTGTTTCCCTTTTGATTTTTTTGGCTTTCTTATCATTTCTAATATTCTAATATTCTATTCTGATATTCAGTTACCACTGTATTTAGTTAGTGGTTTCGGCACCTTTAGCAGTAAGAGATGTTGTGCCAGCGCTGACACTTTTGATTGAATTCCCAGCAGCATGCGTTGCAAGACTCCCCATACAGCGCCAACCTCCTGCGCGCACTACCTGTGCCTGCATATGCGTGTACGTCGGCGTCGATTGTAATCAACACGCTGGGATCAATCAGCAAACTTTAAAACTGAACGCCACACAGCAGTCAGCTCGAATGAATCCATCAAACGTATCAATCATGATGACAAGTCACAGTGCGAGCACAGTATAACTGGAAAAGACCAGGCCAGACCAGACACAGGCAGGAGCAGGTAACAGGCAGCAGGTCCAGGTTTAGCTTTTTCTAACATGGTTTATTATATTGTTTGTTTCCTTGTTTGATTTGTTTTCAATCTATAGTAATGTTTGCTTTGTTTTCAATCTATAGTAATAATATATTTAATTTAATATCTTTTCTATAACGACTTTTAAATATATTTGGTAAAACTTTTAACTAAATTTTAAATATATATACAGTGGTGGCCTTTTATTTAGCACACTATTTAGCAACACACTTCAACATGAATTTTACCGATTGTATAGTGAACAGTTCACCAATTTTTTTTCTGGTTGTTGCCTTATTAGTTGATAAGATGTACCGTTACTTTCAGCCTATTCCCTTTTGTCGTTTTTTTTCTGCGTTGGTTTGAATGAATTAACTATGATTTTCAGCTGGACATGAGTTTAGCACACTTATACTTTTTTTTATTAATTTATTAAGTAGAATGAGAAAACATAAGAAAGAGGACTAATATTTTGTTGGATATCCTTTGTTTTTGATAACTACATCCAATCTTCTGTGCTGACTCTCCACTAAAGCAGCGCATCTGTTCTGCGGAATACTGTACCACGCTTCTCGGATAACTATCCACAAATCATTCAAACTGCCCAGATTTTTGGTGCGAATGTGCTGCTCAACATCATTCTAGAGATTCTCTATCGGATTGAGGTCCGGTGACTGAGCTGGCCACTTCAGCGTAACAACTTGATGCTCCTAAAGACAACTTTTCATAAGCCGTGAAGTGTGCTTAGGATCGTTGTCGTGCATAAAACGCCATGATAATGGCATATTGTCCTCGGAATATGGCACCATTATATCCTCTATAATTTCTTTATAGACGTATTGGTCCATACGAGTGTCTATCCGGTAAATCATTGATACATATTTTTTAATAAAATTTAAATTTTTAATTAAAATAAATAGGCAATACTAAATATGCGAGTCCTTAAAAGTAAGAACAAAGAAAATAAAAAAAAGAAACGAAAAAATAGAAAAAAAAGAAAGAAAATTTATTTCTTTTCTAGAAAGAAAAAGAAAATTTGGTAACAATCGGATAATAAACACAGAAGTTATTCAGCTTAACGTTTTCCATAGCTGTATTGTGCCGCATTGTGCCGAATCGTGTGTGCGTGTACGGTGGTGAAATGGGTTAAGTTGTGGACTGAAAAACGAACAGTACTATTATGCATTTACGGGTTCGAGTCCCGCCCGCATCAAAAATTAAATGTGTGCAAAAATGTTTTTTTTTTTATTTTATATTTTGACTTTGCATAAATATTATAAGTCCATAGCCTTTTACGGTCAAAATATGATTGTAGCCCATTTTTTGTTCCGCAAATAAATTATGTACAAGCAGCTGGGTAGCGGGTATATTACAGTCGAGCACACTCGACTGTAGCTTTCTTACTTGTTTTTTTTATTTTAGATTTTGACTTTGCATAAATATTGTAAGTCCATAGCCTTTTACGGTCAAAATATGATTGTAGCCATTTTTTTGTCCCGCAAATAAATGATGTACAAGCAGCTGGGTAGCGTGTATATTACAGTCGAGCTCACTCGACTGTAGCTTTCTTACTTGTTTTTTTTATTCCCGCTACTCATAGAGTAGAAGGGTATTATAACTTTGTTCAAACTGAAAATGTATGTAACAGGCAGAAGGAGACACCTCCGATCCCATAAAGTATATATATTCTGGCTCAGGATCAACAGCCGAGTCGATATAGCCATATCCGTCTGTCCGTCTGTCTGTCTGTCCGTCTGTCTGTCCGTGTGAAAATGTAGATCTCAGCTAATATAAGAGCTAGAACTACCAAATTTGGTGACAGTGTGTATTATTATTGCACGCTGATCAAGTTTATTTTGGATTTAGGCCACGCCCCCTTACGCCCCTGTAAATCGAAAAAAAATTGATTACAAGCGCAATTTTGATGCCATATTGTTCATTTTCGGTTTATGTGATAGCTAGATGATCTCTGAAAATTTGGTAACAATCAGATAATAAACAAAGAAGCTATTCAGCTTAACGTTTTCCATAGCTGTAAGCAGCTCTGCCGGCAGCGCAAATTCTTTATTTGTACAGGAAATAATAAGAATGCCTTACAATGCAAATTTTTGCAGTTGTTGGATAACAGCGTCAGTAGCTTAGTGGAAAAGCGATGAACTCCTGAAACGACAGGCCCGTGGTTCGATTCCCAGTTTATGCCGCTTAAGCTTTTTCTGTTATACCCGCTACTCATAGAGTAGAAGGGTATTATAACTTTGTTCAAACCGAAAATGTATGTAACAGGCAGAAGGAGACACCTCCGACCCCATAAAGTATATATATTCTGGCTCAGGATTAACAGCCGAGTCGATATAGCCGTGTCCGTCTGTCCGTCTGTCTGTCCGTGTGAAAATCTAGATCTCAGTTATTATAAGAGCTAGAACTACCAAAATTGGTGACAATATGTGTTATTATTGCACGTGATCAAGTTTATTTTGGATTTTGGCCACGCCCGTAAATCAAAAAAAGATTGATTACAAGTGCAATTTTAATGCCATATTGTTCATTTCCGGTTTGCATGATATCTATAGCTAGCCAGATGATCTCTGAAAATTTGGTAACAATCGGATAATAAACACAGAAGTTATTCAGCCTAACGTTTTCCATTGCTGTAAGCAGCGCTGCCGGCAGCATTGTACCGAATCGTGTGTGCGTGTACGGTGGTGAAATGGGTTAAGTTGTGGACTGCAAAATGAACAGTACTATTATGCATTTACGGGTTCAAGTCCCGCCCGCATCAAAAATTAAATGTGTGCAAAAATGTTTATACCCGCTACTCATAGAGGAGAAGGGTATTTTAACTTTGTTCAAACCGAAAATGTATGTAACAGGCAGAAGGAGACACCTCCGACCCCATAAAGTATATATATTCTGGCTCAGGATCAACAGCCGAGTCGATATAGCCATGTCCGTCTGTCCGTCTGTCTGTCCGAGTGAAAATCTAGATCTCAGCTATTATAAGAGGACTACCAAATATGGTGACAATATGTGTTATTATTGCACGCTGATCAAGTTTATTTTGCATTTTGGCCACGCCCCCTTCCGCCCCTGTAAATCGAAAAAACATTGATTACAAGCGCAATTTTGATGCCATATTGTTCATTTCCGGTTTGCATGATATCTATAGCTAGCCACATGATCTCTGCAAATTTGGTAACAATCGGATAATAAACACAGAAGTTATTCACCTTAACGTTTTCCATAGCTGTAAGCAGCGCTACCGGCAGCGCTGCTTGCAGCATTGTGCCGAATCGTGTGTGCGTGTACGGTGGTGAAATGGGTTAAGTTGTGGACTGCAAAACGAACAGTACTATTATGCATTTACGGGTTCGAGTCCCGCCCGCATCAAAAATTAAATGTGTGCAAAAATGTTTTTTTATACCCGCTACTCATAGAGTAGAAGGGTATTATAACTTTGTTCAAACTGCAAATGTATGTAACAGGCAGAAGGAGACACCTCCGACCCCATAAAGTATATATATTCTGGCTCAGGATCAACAGCCGAGTCGATATAGCCATGTCCGTCTGTCCGTCTGTCTGTCCGAGTGAAAATCTAGATCTCAGCTATTATAAGAGGACTACCAAATATGGTGACAATATGTGTTATTATTGCAAGCTGATCAAGTTAATTTTGGATTTTGGCCACGCCCCCTTCCGCCCCTGTAAATCGAAAAAACATTGATTACAAGCGCAATTTTGATGCCATATTGTTCATTTCCGGTTTGCATGATATCTTTAGCTAGCCAGATGATCTCTGCAAATTTGGTAACAATCGGATAATAATCACAGAAGTTATTCAGCCTAACGTTTTCCATAGCTGTTAATTAATGTGACTAAATTGAACTTTCGTGTGACTAAATATACACGTGTCCAAATATAATATTTATTATAATTATTATTATTATAATAATTATTATTTAAAATAGTGCTGTGTTTCGTATAAACAATAACATTAAACTTTGGCGCTCCCTTACGCTTGTTGCTTACGTTGTTGTTAAAAGCGTTAGACCCGCGTTCGGCTCGTGTTCGGTTCGTGACGTAACGTATTTCGTAACGCGTCTTTTATGCTCTGCGCACAGTGGGAGTAATAAGCAGATAAGCAAATTTTTTCATTTATAATTATTAATTCAGTCAATTATATTTAAATTCCAATAATAAAGAATATATTTATTACTTATTTATAATTCGTTAACACTTTTGAATTTGTAAACAATAATTGATTGAATATTAATTAACAAACTAAATATTTTTTCTGTGTTTATCGTTTAATTTATACTTATTATTTTCTTTATAGTATTATATTAGTTGATATTCTTCATTTATATAATCTTATATTTTTTCCAATTGGAATTTAGATAGTACTTTTTATTGACCCTTTTTGCGAAAGTTAGTTGGCTATGCCTCGCAAAAGTAAATCTGCTGCTTAACGAGCGGCAAATCAGAGGCGAAAAAATAGAAAAAATAGGGACCAAATTGATTATTCGCAGGCAGAAAACGATAGAAATGCTAGAGCCCAGAGAGATCGCAGAGGAAATGAAGAGAATAGGGAATCTCAGCAGATTGGGAATATTAGTCGAAGCTCATCTAGAGGACCAAATTTAGACATTAGGAATTATGAAAGTATAGAGAACCCAGAAAATAGAAGACTTATACGTAGTGATAAAGTAGAAGGGGAAAGGGGTGTCAGGAATCTACGTAGGTCTACTCGAAGACAGAATGTTGACCAACCGACAACGGAACAGCATGAGGGTATTCAAAATGTAGGACAGAGCCGGACAGGAGCGGACTATAGGAAGAGGCAGAGAGAAGCCAATAGATTGCGTAGATCTGTTCGTAGTTCTAGCTCTTATATTAGATGAGATCTAGATTTACACACGGATAGACAGACGGACAGACGGACAGACAGACAGACGGACAGACGGACATGTCTGTATCGACTCGGCTGTTGATCCTGAGCCAGAATATATATACTTTATAGGGTCGGAGGTGTCTCCTTCTGCCTGTTATATACATTTTCGGTTTGAACAAAGTTATAATACCCTTTTACTCTATGAGTAGCGGATATAAAAGAAAAAGCTTAAGCGGCATGAACTGGGAATCGAACCACGGGCCTATCGTTTCAGGAGTTCATCGCTTTTTCACTAAGCTACTGACGCTGTTATCCAACAACTGCAAAAATTTGCATTGTAAGGCATTCTTATTATTTCCTGTACAAATAAGGAATTGGCGCTGCCGGCAGCGCTGCTTACAGCTATGGAAAACATTAAGCTGAATAGCTTCTGTGTTTATTATCTGATTGTTACCAAATTTTCAGAGATCATCTGGCTAGCTATAGTTATCATATAAACCGAAAATGAACAATATGGCATCAAAATTGCGCTTGTAATATTGTCACCAAATTTGGTAGTCCTAGCTCTTATAATAGCTGAGATCTAGATTTTCATACGGACAGACAGACGGACATGGCTATATCGACTCGGCTGTTGATCCTGAGCCAGAATATATATACTTTATGGGGTCGGAGTTGTCTCCCTCTGCCTGTTACATACATTTTCGGTTTGAACAAAGTTATTATACCCTTCTACTCTATGAGTAGCGGGCATAAAAAAAAAAAAAACAATTTTATTTTACGTTGCCTAATGTGAGAATCGAACCCACACCCTCTGCGAAACAATATGCCGAAAACAAGACTCAATACAACCAAACTGGCGAGTCAATTATAAGAAAAATAAGAACAACAATTTTTTGAATATCTTCTATGTTTATTGTCCGATCTTATTCAAATTTTTACAAAACGTCCGCGATAAGCTTTTATGTTGAGTTTCAAAAAATCGTGACTGTACAGCTATAATTGTGGAAGTTACATTTTGCTGGGGCGGTAGTAAGTGTGGCTCAAATTTTAATAAAAATTTTACAACGTATGATTCATATAAGTGTTGTCACCAAATTTAGTGGCTCTAGCTTTCTTAGTTTCTGAGATATAGGCGCTTGCAATACGGTTTTTCGATTTGCGGGGGCGGAAGTAGGCGTGACCCAAATGTTAATTAAAATTTTACAGCGTATGATTCACATAAGTGTTGTCACCAAATTTGGTGGCTCTAGCTTTTTTAGTTTCTGAGTTATAGCCGTTCATACAGACGAACAAACAGACATGGCTCAATCGCCTCGGCTAGTGATCCTGAGCAAGAATATATATACTTTATGGGGTCGCAGATGCTTCCTTATACCTGTTTCGCACATTGCGACAAACACAATAGACCATGTATTTTTTTAAAATCCATGGCCTAAAAATGGCATGGAAAGTTTATTTCTTTATGGGCCATACGATATGCAATGTAGTTTACTCCGAATTATGAACAACAAGTAGAATGCGCATTACATTTTATTAAGCTTAAAATTAATTAAATTGAATTAAAGATTATATTCCTTAGACAGAAAATAATTTTTAATATTCTGTATGATGACTTCCATGTCTCAGACCAAAATGAATATGCCCTTTTTCTCTATGTTAGGGTACATATAACAAGAAAAGAACTTGCGGAACTATGTGACATTTCTTTTTGGGGGGCTTTCCATTTTCATAAACCTCCCTTCCTCCATTTCGCTCACTCTCTCTCTCTCTCTCTCTCTTTCTCTTTAGCATATAACATACGTGCATCTTCCCCCACACACACATTATGGTCGACTACAAAGTGCCCACAAAGATTCTCTTCGTGGCAATCTAGGCTGATATTGCATGTTGTTAACTTTTCAATTACCCCGAAAAGTCAGCTATTTATGTCGCCTGTTTGTCAGGAGTGCAGGGCGCATAGAAATATTGCCTGAAATATGTGAGATGAGTGCACAATGGGCAACATCAGCTTGTTTTAAGGGTAGTATATAAAACTAGAAAGCAAGTTTGTGTTTGTTGGGAGAAAGAAACAATACTTGTAGTATGTTTGAGAGATATATATATAGAAACAGATTCAGAGTTATGGTTAAGTAAAAAACAACAACAATTGTTTGATTTTTCGTGAACACATTATTTACTTCCAAAGTAACTAAGGAAGAACCGGAGCCTTTGGATTATCACTTGACCGGATAATGGAGTTTTTAAAGTCGAAACGAGGCTTTGATGAGACTATCTCTATTCATAGTACTCAGAACTGAACGAACGTAAAGGGACGTGCTCGCGTTTATATAGGAAAGCTTAAGGGCGAAGTGTCTTTAAGAGACTTTAAGCTGTGAGTTATGGTTATCTCGTGAAGAGAAGGGTTCTCTTGAAATAAGGGGTAATTTGAGAATCCTGATACAAGTGGGTGAGCGGTGACTTTATTATTTCAGTTGGTTTCCTTTTAGAATTGGGGGGAGATTTGTTTATCGTTAGGATTTCAGAATTGGGAGAGAATTGTTTATCGTTGAGGTTTCGAACGGTTGGGGACTATTGTTTGGTTTATGATCTGTGGGTACAGTGTTTTTGAAGTGTATGGTGACTTGAAACATGACACTAGGCATGTGGGTTAATGGTCAAAGTTAATCGAAGGGCTCTTGTTTTTTGATTACAATTTGCACTTAACATTTAATGTGTTTAGTACTTAAATTTTTATATGTGTAAGTGAGCTCTACAATAATGCTCTTTGCTATATTCTAATATACAATTATAATATATGGGGTTGGGGTGTAAGTGTTAAATGGATATGTTACTTTCCCATGCTTAAGAAAAAAGCCTGCCCTCAGGCGTGCATTGTTGGATATAATACGGGAAAATTTACTATGGGTAAATTATTTTCTGTTTCGGAATTTATAATAGTTTCGTTTTATGAGGTTTGGTTTTTGAATTTTATTAAGAGTATAACTATTATGATTAATGCTGTAAGTGTTAATTTTTGAAAACTATTATTCGATTGAGTATGTTGTTCAATTATTTCTTTTGCTTGAATGTATTCGAGTATTCGATTTTTTACATAGATTCTTTGAGTATAATCTAACACTGTGTTGGTAATAAGTATTTCTGTTGAAAATGAATTTCTGTAACTGGCAACACAAATATAGTGAACTAGTTCCAAAGTAGGTATCGATAAGCACAAATACAATTGTTATCGCTGAAGCGATTAAGCGCGCATTTCTCTCGACTGTAACTTTACTTGTTAAGCAGTCTGCACTGAATAAAGAACACGCGATAAACGAAGACAAATCCCAACAAAGGTTATGGGCCCAGGCGGTCGCGAAAGCGTGTTTAAATAAAGATATATAGAAAAAGATTAACGGTGTGTCCAAAAATAAATTGCTGAGCAAAATGGCTAGTAGTTTATATTCAATAGATAAACTAGACGATATGGTGTGTCCAAATGCGCGGTGTGCTTATACATTCAGATACGTGGAGTGTAGTTAACGGTGCATACGAAAGACCAGAGACAGGTGATCAAAAGTGGATAAAAACGGACGAAAAGGCCTTGGCATCAATAATTTTGTCTGTGAAACCTACGCAGCTTAATTATATCAAACATTGTAAAACAGCAAAAGAAGCTTGGAACAAGCTAAAAGATGTTTATGAGCCACAAGGGCCAGCAAGAAAGGTGACATTATATAAAAACCTATTAAGTTTGCATTTAATCGAAGGGAACAATGTACCGCAATATCTAAACGCTTTTACTAGCGTGGTAGAAAAATTAAGTAAAGTGGGCATAGAATTAAAAGACGAATTAGTAGTGATAATTCTTTTGTCAAGCCTCCCTAAAAGTTATGAAAACTTCGTTATCGCGATGGAAATTCGAGATGAGCTTCCGAATTTCGTGGTCTTGCGAAATAAGTTATTAGAAGAGGCAGAACGTAGAGGCCAAGGCAATACCGAGAAAAACGCACAACATGCATATTTTGCGAATAACGGAAATAACTCTAAAAACGGTAAATGCTATGCGTGCGGGAAGCGTGGACATTTCGCGGCGAATTGCAAGAACGCAAAAGAAAGGGAACAAAGCGAAGTCAGACAAAAGCAACAACACCAAAACGCGTCGAATTCGAAGGAAAATAAAAATTCCAACGAACGCTCCTATTTGTGTGTATCAAAGCATTCAGCTTTATATTCTAACAAATATAATATATGTCGCGGTGAATGGTGCATTGACAGTGGTGCCACTTTGAATATGGCAAACGATCGTGACTTGTTTAGCGAATATAAAGAATTAAATCAAATCATTTTTGTGGCCGGTGACCAATCTTTAAACGCTATTGGAATTGGTACCATCAAAATAAAAACAGACAGATCGTGCTTTAATTTAAAAAATGTGTTGCATGTACCCAAAATTCAAACAAATTTTTTCTCAGTAGTTAAGGGCACAGAAAATGGTTTAAAAATTGAATTTAAAGGGAACATCATGTTAATTAAAGACACTGGCAACGGCACAATAGTTGCAATCGGAAAACGTGAAAATCATTTATATTTCTTTAAAAATATATTGCAATCAATCAACGTTGCGTATGTCGAAAACGTTTTTAAATGGCATAACAGATTGGGCCATATAAATATGCAAAGTTTACATAAACATTCAACAAAGGAAATAGTCCATCGTCTAGACAAGTTTAAATCAGCTGTGAATACATCGTGTGTGTCCTGCATGAAAAGCAAAATTTGTTTATTACCATTTGTAGAATCTGAATATCGTGCCAAAAATATTTTAGAATTAATCCATTCGGACGTTTGTGGACCTTTTAATGTAAACTCTATCGGCGGGTCAAAATATTTTGTGACATTTATTGACGATAAGTCAAGATATACAATAGTTAAGTTTATGCTTCAAAAGAGTGAAGTCCTACAGCATTTTAAAGAATTTAAATTGTATGTGGAGAAACAAACTGGTTTCAAAATAAAGACACTAAGAAGTGACAATGGTGGCGAATACGTTAATAATGACTTCGAACAGTTTTTGCGCGAAAACGGCATAAAACGGCAATTAACAGTGCCACATACCCCACAGCAAAATGGCGTTGCTGAACGATATAATCGAACAATTGTGGAAATGGCGAGATCAATGTTAGTGCATTCGGGTTTAGAAGACAAGTTTTGGGCTGAAGCGTGTGCCTGCGCAGCTCATATTAAAAATAGAATACTCTCAAGAGCTTTAGAAGACTCGACACCATTTGAAGTATGGTTCAAACGCAAGCCCGTAGTGAAATATTTGCGGACATTTGGCTGTTTGGCAGTCGGTTTGGAAAAAACCCAGAAGCAAAAATTTCAGGCTAAGGGAAACGAATTCATATTTGTCGGCTATAGCAACGAAGTCAAAGGATACAGGCTATACGATCAAGAAGTTGACAAAGTCGTAGTGAAGCGTGACGTTAAGTTCGACGAAAACGTGTTGATGAGCAACAAAAACAACTTTGAATTTTCTGAAATTGACCAAGAAATAAATAGTGAGGATACGGCAGAAGACTCGGAGGATTTGGAAACGGATTATGAAGATGCAACTGAATCTCACGACACAACGCCTAAAAACGATAGCTATGAGACGGAAGAAGAGGATGACCACAACATACCCATATATGGACCAGGCAGACCTCGAATACTACGCAGTGGTGCACCAGGTAGACCAGCTAAATAACGCACCAGTTAAATGTGATGATCGCTTCAGAAGAGGTACAAGCTCCAGAGAACCTGAAAGCGGCAATGAACTGCAAGTCTTCTGAAAAATGGATAGAAGCAATGAAAGCTGAGTATAAATCTCTACTTGCCAACAATACATGGACGCTGGTGGATTCCCCCAAAGGATGCAGAGTCATTGGCAATAAGTGGGTGTTTTCTTTAAAGAAGGGATCAAACGCCAGTATTGAGCGTTACAAGGCAAGACTTGTGGCAAAAGGATGCAGTCAGTAGTATGGCGTCAACTACGAAGAAACTTATTCGCCAGTTGTACGTTATGCAACAATACGCTTGGTATTTGCACTAGCAGCACAACTCCAGCTACATCTACATCCAATGGATGTGTGCACGGCTTATTTGAACGGAGATCTTCACGAGGAAGTATATATGGTTCAACCCGAAATGTTCGCTGACAACCATTTCCCAAAACGTGTGGCAAAGCTGAACAAGGCTATCTACGGATTGAAACAATTTGGCGGAGAGTGGAACGCGAAGCTGGATCGTGCTCTACAAGATTATGGATTTGTTCCATGCAGCAGCGAGCCATGTTTGTATAAACTATATAACAATAACCACATTAATCTCATTGCAGTATATGTCGACGATATCCAATCCAAGACAAAGACGACTTGTTGAAAATCAAAGAGTATATTAGCAAGCAATTCAAATCAGTCGATAAGGGTCCAGTTACCAACTTTTTGGGTTTTGAGATCGAGCGCAATGCAGATACTGGTGATGTGTTTGTGTGTCAAACAACTTACATAGAAGACATGTTGCAACAGCAAGGCATGCAGAACTGCAAGGCGGCATCAACTCCGTTGGATCCAGGGTACCAGATAAAGCCACCTTCTAACGACGATAACATGGCTGATGAGAAGCACTATCAGGCACTGATTGGCAGCCTGATGTATTTGGCCATATCAACTCGACCAGACATATTACACTCAGTGTGTAAGCTATCGCAGATGAACAAGTGCCCTCGTATGGAACATGAGAATGGCGCAAAGCATATCCTTCGGTACTTGGCTAGTACAAAACACTACCGTTTGCATTACTACAAGTGTGATGTAGGCTACAGGGATGCGGATTGGGGCGGTATGTCATTGACCTTATACAGGATACATCTTCTTCATGGCTGGAGCGGCTTTCTCATGGGAATCACACAAGCAAACTACAATGGCATTGAGCATCACAGAGGCGGAATACATGACGTTAGCAGCGGCTGGCAAAGAAGCAGTATATTTAAAGCAATTGTTAACTGAAATACTTTGTAACAAACAGAATCTAACACCTATATGTATCTATAGCGATAATTTAGGAGCCCAACAATTGGCTAACAATCATTCTTACCATTCAAGAAGTAAGCATATTGATATAAGGTATCATTTTATTCGCGAATTAGTAAACAAGAAAGAAATTGTTTTGAATTATATTGATACTACGAATATGCTAGCAGACATTTGTACTAAGAATTTAACAAAAGCTAAGCATAATAAGTTACTAAATTTAATTGGACTAAAATAAGAAATAATGTAATGTACATATATTTGTATTGAGAAGAGGTGTTGAAAATGAATTTCTGTAACTGGCAACACAAATATAGTGAACTAGTTCCAAAGTAGATATCGATAAGCACAAATACAATTGTTATCGCTGAAGCGATTAAGCGCGCATTTCTCTTGACTGTAACTTTACTTGTTAAGCGGTCTGCACTGAATAAAAAACGTGCGATAAACGGAGAACAGTCCCAACAATTTCTTCTAGTTAAACAAAAGAACTAAATACTTTTATCATATTATTGCCTTCTATTATGATTTCTCCACTGATACAGTTTTGATTTAGAATGGTCTTGGGAAGGTTCCAAGTTGTGATTCTATTAGGTTCAACATATTTTATTTTAAATTCAGAGTTTGTTTTGCTGTATCTACATTGAGTTGTGACCTGATTTAGTATACCTGCGATACATTTATTTATGACTAAGCGTTGAGAGTTTGCTGTGTATGTTTGATTATTATGTGAAAAGAATTTGTCGTGTATTGTTTCGGTTAATATGTTATCTTTTTCGTCGAGGTATGGTACTATTTCAAATACTGGTGTTTTAATTATGTCCCTCGGAAGGTGGGATATTATCAGAATCTCGTTAGTGTCAGTTTTAATCCAAGTAGAGGTTTTAATGTTAAGAAGTTTTTCAGCATTAACGTGGGTTAATAAATCATGTCTCAGAAGTTAAGGGTTAAAGATACATAGGCGTCTCAGTTGCATACCAAGTTCTATATATGTATTTAGTTCTATATATGTTTTAAGTGAATTGTTATAAGTTGAAAAAAAGAAAGCTACAGTCGAGTGTGCTCGACTGTATTATACCCGCTACCCAGCCGCTTGTACATAATTTATTTGCGGAACAAAAAAACGGCTACAATAATATTTTGACCGTAAAAGGCTATGGACTTATAATATTTATGCAAAGTCAAAATATAAAATAAAAAAAAAAACAAGTAAAAAAGCTACAGTCGAGTGTGCTTGACTGTAATATACCCGCTACCCAACTGCTCGTACATCATTTTTGCGGAACAAAAAAAAACGGCTACAATCATATTTTGACCGTAAAAGGCTATGGACTTACAATATTTATGCAAAGTCAAAATCCAAAATAAAAACAAAAATATTTTTGCACACATTTAATTTTTGATGCGGGCGGGACTCGAAGCCATAATTGCATAATAGTACTGTTCGTTTTGCAGTCCACAACTTAACCCATTTCTAATGCTGCAAGCAGCGCTGCTGACAGCTAGGGAAAACGTTAAGCCACATAACTTCTGTGTTTATTATCCGATTATTACCAAATATTCTGAGATCATCTGGCTAGCTATAGTTATCATGTAAACCGAATATGAATAATATGGCATCAAAATTGCGCTTGTAATCAATTTTTTTCGATTTACGGGGGCGCTGCCGGCAGCGCTGCTTACAGCTATGGAAAACGTTAAGCTGAATAACTTCTGTGTTTATTATCCGATTGTTACCAAATTTTCAGAGATCATTTGGCTAGCTATAGTTATCATGTAAACCGAAAATGAACAATATGGCATCAAAATTGCGCTTGTAATCAATGTTTTTTCGATTTACGGGGGCGGAAGAGGGCGTGGCCAAAATCCAAAATAAACTTGATCAGCGTGCAATAATAACACATATTGTGACCAAATTTGGTAGTCCTAGCTCTAATAATAGCTGAGATCTAGATTTTCACACGGACAGACAGACGGACAGACGGACACACGGACATGGCTATATCGACTCGGCTGTTGATCCTGAGCCAGAATATATATACTTTATGGGGTCGGAGGTGTCTCCTTCTGCCTGTTACATACATTTTCGATTTGAACAAAGTTATAATACCCTTCTACTCTATGAGTTTGATTACAAGTGCACTTTTGATGCCATATTGTTCATTTTCGGTTTACATGATAACTATAGCTATGCCGGCAGCGCTGCTTGCAGCATTGTGCCAAATCGTGTGTGCGTGTACGGTGGTGAAATGGGTTAAGTTGTGGACTGCAAAACGAATAGTACTATTATGCATTTATAGGTTCGAGTCCCGCCCGCATTAAAAATTAAATGTGTGCAAAAATGTTTTTTTTTTTATTTTATATTTTGACTTCGCATAAATATTGTAAGTCCATAGCCTTTTACGGTGAAAATATGATTGTAGCCGTTTTTTTGTTCCGCAAATAAATGATGTACGAGCAGCTGGGTAGCGGGTATATTACAGTCGAGCACACTCGACTGTAGCTTTCTTACTTGTTGAATATGCATTAATTGGTGGTCATGCATTTTATTTAAAATTTTTTTAATGGCTCACAATGAACTTAGTTAACAAGTGGAGAAGTGACAGTCTCTTAAATCAGCTGTGTGCGATTGTTAGAGCGCAGCTTTTTCTTATATTTTTTTATTTTTATTTTTTATCTAATTGTATGTTTAAGTTATGAGAATAAATAGCAACAACAACACGCATCAAACATTTAGACTTTTTTTTTGTCGTGCAAGAATTTCCAAATGGTCTCATAATGTAACTTTGGCAAAATTTGCGTAATGGCTTAATGGCCGAATGGAGAAGTGGTGGACCTCTTATGTAATGGGTCTAAGGTTTTGATTCCGCATGCATACGTGTCATGGTGGGGGGAGATCAAACTTTTCTTATTTTTTCCAAAAAAAAAGTTTTTGCCTCCCTTTTTGAGCTACCTTCATGAAACTTTGTATACATGTTTCTTATTGCTGCCCGCTGAAAATAAGTCGGAACGAGCCGGTACGGACCGATACATCGTATAGATGCCATAGAACCTATAGGTTGTTTTTTTTTAACAAAATTTATCAAAAGTTAGAGTGCTCTAAAACACTTTCCATTCAAGTATATATAGAGGTATTAAAAGGGCACAAATCGTTTTTTACATGCACGTATTCGATTTATAGTCCTCAACAGGTACAATTATTATTTTTACTGTTTAAGTGATAAATCTTGGATTTTTTTGGTACCTGAATAAAAGTTATACGTTTTCAAAACTTTTTACTCCTTTTGCCGGCAGCTCTGCTTGCAGCATTGTGCCCAATAGTGTGTGCGTGTACGGTGGTGAAATGGGTTAAGTTGTTGACTGCAAAACGAACATAACTATTATGCATTTACGGGTTCAAGTCCCACCCGCATCAAAAATTAAATGTGTGCAAAATATTATTTTTTTATTTTAGATTTTGACTTTGCATAAATATTGTAAGTCCATGGCCTTTTACGGTTAAAATATGATTGTAGCCGTTCTTTATTGATCCGCAAATAATTTTGATGTACGAGCAGCTGGGTAGCTGGTATATTACAGGCAAGCACACTCGAATATAGCTTTCTTACTTGTTTTTTTTTTATTTTAGATTTTGACTTTGCACAAGTATTGTAAGTGCATAGCCTTTTACGGTCAAAATATGATTGTAGCCGTTTTTTTTGTTCCGCAGATAAATGATGTACGAGCAGCTGGGTAGCGGGTATATTACAGTCGAGCACACTCGGCTGTAGCTTTCTTACTGTTTTTTTTTTTTTTTTTTTGTTTTATATTATTATGTTTTTAATCTTCCTTTTGTTTTAAGAGACTAACAATAAGTATTCAAATCCTAATCTAACTTAGTTAACTTAGTGATAATGTTTGTGATTAATGCCCTAATAAGTTAGTTGCTGGGCTGGGAGGCCGTTGCGCTGCAGCCGGCTTTGAATGCATATTCGGACTAGTTTTCTTGCGAGGGGATTTGCATGGGTGGTCAGCTTGTGCTGGTATTTCATTTTCTTCTCAGTTGTTACTTCGATTTGATTTTTAGGTCTCTGTGTATGACTTCGTTCCAGTGATACTTCTCAGAATTCTTGATTGTGCTAGCTGAATAATGTCACTGTTTCTCTGGATGCGTTGTCCCACAGCTCGGAGCCATAAGTCTAGATAGGTTTTAAGTCGGAGTTGTATAGAAGATCTTTGAACTCCAAACTAAGTGGAGAGCGAGCATTTATGAGCCAGTGGAGTTTCCTTTCTTTAAGTTTAAGATGTATCGTCTTGGCTTCTATATGTTTGCGCCAAGTGAGCCGCCTGTCTAGATGAGCACCCAGATATGTTACCTCGTTGGCTTGTGGAATGCATATGTTATTCAGAACCAGTAGTGAGGATGTTTGTTTATTTAAGGTACAGGTAACCTGCTTGCATTTTTGTATATTTATTAAAATTCTCCAGTCGGAAAGCCATCGTTCTACAAATGTTAAGTATCGGGATAGGAGTGCCGTGGCTTTTGTTGGGCATTTGGAGCGACTGAGTATCGCGGTATCATCAGCGAACGTAGAGGTTGTATACAGGGTGTATATGATTGGACCCAGAATACTGCCTTGTAGCACTCCAGCTTCGATTGCGCAATCGCGTGAGGTGCTTGTATTGCATCCTATTGCAAATACTCTGTTGTATAGGTACGACTTTAGTAGCTTATGTGTGATTTGTGGCAACAGCTTGATTATTTTAAACTAAAGTCCATCCAGCCACACTCTGTCAAATGCCTGCGCGACGTCTAGAAAAATGGGTGTGCAATATTCTCGATGTTCAAAAGCAGTACGAATTTCTGACGTGATTCGATTGACCTGTTCCATGTTTTTCTCTGAAGCCAAATTAATGTGTTGGAAGTATGTTGTTTATTTATAGATAAGGGCTAATTCGCAGGAGTATCATTTTTAGACCATGGATTTTAAAAAAATTCATGGTTTATTGTGTTTGTCAAAATGTGCGTAAAAGGTAGAAGGAGGCATCTGCGACCACATAAAGTATATATATTCTTGCTCAGGATCACTAGTCGAGTCGATTAAGCCATGTCTGTCTGTCCGTCTGTATGAACGTCTATATCTCAGAAACTAAAAAAGCTAGAGCCACCAAATTTGGTGACAACACTTATGTGAATCATACGCTGTAAAATGTTTATTAAAATTTGGGCCACGCCTACTTCCGCCCCTGCAAATCGAAAAACCGTATTGCAAGCGCCTATATCTCAGAAACGAAAAAAGCTAGAGCCACCAAATTTGGTGACAACACTTATGAGAAACATACGCTGTACAATTTTTTTAAACTTTGGGACACGCCTACTTCCACCCCCGCAAATCGATAAACCGTATAGCAAGCGCAACAATAAACCTAGAGTATCAGTTTTGGTGTGAATGATAACTATCACCACCTAAACGATCGCTGAAAATTTAGTTCCAATCGGATAATGAGGGGGGCAAGCAGGGTTTTTTTCAAGCAGTGTTTTTATCCAACTGCTTGGACTGTTTGGCGTCTAAATGAAAATAATATTTGTTGTTTATTATTTTTCTTTGAAAAACACGTTTACCAATAACAGTTTTCTAAATCAGATTTTTTTCATAACCTTGAAAAATGCATGACCTTGTACAGTCAACACTTGACTGTAGCCGTTCTTACTTGTTTAAATCAACTTTGAGACACAAGTTAGTAAACTTTTCGGTCTATATGATGATGGCTGCGTTTTATCTTTTTCTGGCTTTGGAATCATTACTAGGTCGACTTTTTCCATTTTTGAGGGAAGTATCCAAGCTTGGCGATGCCGATGTTCATTGGTAAGGCTACGTGTGGCTATTTTAAGCATGTGTCTTGTAGTTGGTGATCTATTGGACTGCCACTCCCTTCGTAGGCTTCGTTTATCTTATACTAGCCGCTCAATTTCTCGGTTAGTTCTGATGTAGTTTTGTTTTGCATACGTCACGGGCGGGGTTAAAGCCTTTGCAGCCGAAACTAGAATATTTTCAAGAATGTCCGTTGACTTGTCTATATCCTCCTTAGTATATAATGCCGGCGTTAGTTCTATGTGTGAACAGACATATTTTTTATATCTTGCCCAGTTTGTTCTAAAAATTGTGAGTCTATGCTGCCGGCAGCGCTGCTTGCAGCATTGTGCAGAATCGTGTGGGCGGGTTAAGTTGTGGACTGCAAAACGAACAGTACTATTATGCATTTACGGGTTCGAGTTCCTCCCGCATCAAAAATTAAATGTGTGCATAAATGTTTTTTTTTTTATTTTATATTTTGACTTTGCATAAATATTATAAGTCCATAGCCTTTTACGGTCAAAATATGATTGTAGCCGTTTTTTTGTTCCGCAAATAAATTATGTACAAACAGCTGGGTAGCGGGTATATTACAGTCGAGCACACTCGACTGTAGCTTTCTTACTTGTTTCGTTATTGAACTGTGTGAGTTCTTGTACATGCCGTGAAACGCCATTTGCGTTCCACAGAGATATCCGTAGGGAAGCCATTATGGGGATTTTGGAGATACAATAAGTTTTATCAGGATATTTTAGTTTTTCATGAGCTCTTGCAAAGTATTTTGCATGAACGTTATGAAGTCTTTCATGCTTTGCTGCAGGGATAGCATCATAGCTTCGATGGTTGAGTCTGTTGGATATTTGTCAATGTATGTTCGGAATGAGCAGTTCTTGTCGGTAGGGCGGTGACTTCTAGTCCGATTTCTTGGAGGAGTGCTTGGGACAGTTAAGGGTGGTTGAAACATCGGTTGCGGAGAGAAGCAATTGACTTTGTTGTGTGTATGTCTTTAATTCTTTATAAACCACACAGCCTCTGTAGTTTTCAGTATGTTTTTCTCCGCAGTTACTGCATTTCCTCAAGACTTATCTTCCTTGTTTTTGGGGCAGTTAGTGGTAGTAGGAAGTTCGCTACAGACAACACCTAAAGTTTATTTTTCGAGGTAGTTAAAGGTGAGGGTGCGAGATCATCGATTTGCGGCGAGACGAAAGAAAAGTATGCATTGTTGCGTTGTAAAGAGAACCGCCGCTCGTCTTGTTCACATTGTCGCTTAGTGCGTATGTCGTTTTGATTAATTGTTATAAGTCCAAATATAACAATTACCAGATCAATATGGAACAATTATTTATTTTAGTAAATAATTACTATAGTCAATAATAGTTAGTTGTGCGAACTTTGCACTTTGTGTTTAACTTTCACTATATTGTTGTAGTGGTAAATTATCAAATGATTGGGCTTGTTTAATGAGTTCTTCGTAAGTGTTTTCGATTTTGGTTAAGCTAACAGATATTCGAAGTTAATCGGCAAATCAATTGATCCAGTTTGAACAAGTAAGAACGGCTATAGTCAAGTGTTGACTGTATAAGACCATGGATTTTTCAAGGTTATGAACAAAAACTGATTTAGAAAACTGTTATTGGAAAACGTGTTTTTCAAAGAAAAATAATAAACAACACATATTATTTTCAGTTAGACGCCAAGCAGTCCAAGCAGTTGCAAAAAAAAAACACTGCTTGGCAAAAAACACTGCTTGCTTGCCTGCAGTGGGCGCAGTGCAAATCTATATAAAACGTTGAATAACTTTTATGTTCATTATCCGATCGGAACCAAATTTTCAGCGATCGTTTAGGTGGTGATAGTTATCATTCACACCAAAACTGAATACTGTAGATTTATTATTGCGCTTGCTATACGGTTTGTCGATTTGCCAGTGCGGAAGTAGGAGTGTCCCAAATTTTAATAAGAATTTTACAGCGTATGATTCTCATAAGTGTTGTCACCAAATTTAGTGGCTCTAGCTTTTTTAGTTTCTGAGATATAGACGTTTATACAGACGGACAGACGGACGGACGGACAGACGGACAGATAGACATGGCTAAATCGATTCGGATACTGCTCCTGAGCAAGAATATATATACTTTATGTGGTCGCAGATGCCTCCTTCTACCTGTTACGCACATTTCGACAAACACAATAGACCATGTATCTTTTTTAAATCCATGGTCTAAAAAACAACAATTGTTTGATTTTTACTTCAACACTTTATTTACTTCCAAAGTAACTTAGAAAGAACCGTAGGCTTTGGATAATCACTTGGTCGGATAATGGGGTTTCAAAGTCAAAACGAGGCTTCGGTATTAAAAGTATACTCAGAACTGAACAAACGTAAGAGCACGTGTTCGTGTTTATATAGGCAAGCTTAAGAGCGAAGTGTCTTTAAGAGAGTTTAAGCTGTGAGTTATGGTTCTCTCGTGAAGAGAGGGGTTCTTTTGAAATAAGGGGTAATTTAAGAATCCTGAGACAAGTGCGTGGGCGGTGACTCGGGTAATAAAGTTTTATTATTTCAGTTGGCTTTATTATTTCAGTTGGTTCCCTTTTAAAATTGGGAGAGATTTGTTTATCGTTTGGATTTCGGAATTTGGGGAGAATTGATTATCGTTAAGATTTCGAACGGTTGGGGACAATTGTTTGGTTTATGATCTGTGGGAACAGTACTATTGAAGTGTGGGGTGACTTCAAACATAACACTAGGCATGTGCGTTAATGGCCAAAGTTAATCAAAATGCTCTTGTTCTCTGATTACAATTTGCACTTAAAATTTAATGTGTTTAGTACTTAAATTTTAATATGTGTAAATGAGCTTTACAATAATGCTCTTTTCAATATTCTAATGTACAATTATAATATACATATGTGGTTGGGGAGTGTGTGTTAAATGGTTATTATATTCTATATAACTTAGTTAGTCAATAATTGTTATAGGAAGGTTCTGGAATAAATAACTTTTTAGACCATGGATTTAAAAAAAATACATGGTCTAATGTGTTTGTCGAAATGTGCGTAACAGGTAGAAGGAGGCGTCTGCGACTCCATAAAGTATATAAATTCTTGCTCAGGATCACTAGCCGAGACGATTGAGCCACGACTGTCTGTCCGTCTATATGAACGCATATAACCCAGAAACTAAAAGAGCTAGAGCCATCAAATTTGGTGACAACACTTATGTGAATCATACGCTGTAAAATTTTTATCAAAATTTGGGACACGCCTACTTCCGCCCCCGCAAATCGATAAACCGTATAGCAGGCGCAATAATAAAGCTAGAGTATTCAGTTTTGTATTACCACCTAAAATTTGGATCCGATCGGATAATGAACATAAAAGTTATTCAACGTTTCATATAGATTTGCACTGCGCCCACTGCAAGCAAGCAATCAGTGTTTTTTCCATGCAGTGTCTTTTTCCAACTGCTTGGACTGCTTGACGTCTAACTGAAAATTATATGTTGTTTATTATTTTTCTTTGACAAACATGTTTACCAATAACAATTTTCTAAAAAAGATTTTTTTCATAACCTTGAAATTTCCATGGTCTTATACAGTTAACACTTGACTGTAGCCGTTCTTAGTTGTTTAAATTATAATTTTGATACGCATTTCTAGTTGGGTTTAATAAAGAGCGACAAATTTGTTATAAATACGCAGGAAACGAAAGAAAACTGATTTGGTCATTTTTAAGACCTCACAAAACATTAATTAGAATAAATTAAGGACCACAAATTTATGGCAGAAATCTTAGTAACTGGAGGAAACTAAAATGATTTCCAAACGACACCGTTCGTTCAAAATATACAATGCAAAGCTTTCATTAGGATTGGTCATGTCATACAATTTACGGTTTGGTTTCGTTACTTTGCTTTCGTGTAGTCTCCCAAAACGTTAAAACTTATAACAATTGTAATTTCAAGTGGCCAACTAAATGGATGATGGGGGGTAGGCAAAATGATCCGAGAATTTAGTCGAGTTAAGAAACTAGTAAATTTGTGCCCAATAAAAATTGGTTTAAGAAATGCAGCAAAATCCAAAAAACATGTATAACCAGAACCAGAGAAGGCAAAGGAAAAGAAGGAGGAGGAATAAAAGCCACAAGCGTGTTTCTTCTTCTCTTCTTTGGTTTTTCCTCCTAAACGTTGGCTGTGTTATGTCGAGTCGTAGTGTGCTTGGGATCCAGTTCCGAATCACCAGCGCCGGAAAATTCGCTGGTAAAACGATTGCGCAATTTGCCATTAGTTTTGAGGGCCTGCTCCTCCAGGGTTGTCGCCATAGAAAGTGGTGATGCTTCTGATGCTGGTGGTGATGGTGGTGCATTTACATCCTCTTCGCAGAGCACTGATGCCAGTAGTTGGGCAACAAATTCAGCACGCTTGGCCAGGAAAAGCATTTGCTCCTCTGGTGGATACAGCGAACGCGACGTAGTGGCTAAGAATGGAAAGCATAGGAAACGTTCACGTTCCTGTTGCACCACTTGTTTGGGCTGTTCCCTGGGCAAGTGTTGCTGCTGCTGTGAATCCACCTCTTCGATGGTACGCAACAAAACCGCTCCAGGTGGCATATTCTGTGAAAGCAACTCATTAACACCATTGGCCAGCTCAGTGAACTCTACAAGGCGTTGCACGTGACCACCGCTACCCGAACCGCTGGCAACCACCGCGGGCACAAGACCGGGTCCACCACGTAAACGCTCGACATGCACCGGACGCACTCCGCTCGATGGGACTGCCTCCATACGCATGCGTGGCGTACGATGTCGCTGCGAACGGGTGCGTGTCAGCTCGCCCTGTGGATAGAACGAACGTCGCATATTCTCCGAGAAAGGGATGATGGTGCGTCCGCTGTTGCTTTGGCTGGGCGACGGATTAGAGAAGTTACGAAAGCCGGGACGACTGGGTCGATTGGTGGGCAGCGGTTCATTGAAACTCATCATGTCCGTTGAGTACAGCTGCGCCGGTGGCTGTTGGAGTTGGTGCTGCTGATGATGATGTAGCTGCTGTTGCTGCTGCGGTAGCGACTGTCGTTGATGTTGCTGAAGTTGTTGTTGCTGCAGCTCCAATGCCGTCTGCTGCAGCGGCAACGGTGGTCGATCAAAATTGAAAGGATGACGCGCACGATCTAACAAGGATTGACGACGTACAGGATCCGGTATAAGGAAACTACCTTCGACACTGTGATTATTATTAGGATCCGATAGGGCGGTACCTTCAACCACCCAGGGTGCCACTTCAACAGCGCTAGGTTTGACCATGCGAAAGGTGAGCGGAGCCACAGGATGTTCACGTTGATAGCTACCATTGGGATTCAACGGTTCCAGATACAAATCCAATGATCCCTCATTGCGATTCATGAGCTCATTACGTGATGTTGCAGTGGAGGCAAAAACAGCCAACTGCTCATTCTCCACATCGGCTGGCGTAAAGACACACTTGACCGGATGATCGTACGGATGCTGGGGACTTGTGAAGTCATTGTCATAACAATCGGCACACATGTTGAAGTCGTGGCAACTCAGACAGCGATAGCAGCGTCCCGTAAAGTCTATTTCGCCGCAACCCTTGCAAACCACGTTCTCATGACGGTTCATCTTGACGGGCCTTCGCTGGAACGGGGGAAGGTTTGGGGGGTTTGGGTTGTATTCATTAGATTCCCTCGATGTGCACTTACTCAGTTCAGGTCAAGTCAAATGGGATATATATGGTATATTATAAATCCCATAAAATTATGCACACACGCAATGTTTTAACTGGGACTCTTTCAACTCCTAAACTGATTGAATCGAGAGTTTCGGAAATGATTAATATTTTGGGTTTCAAATATTTTGTTGATAATAATGTCGCCGGAAAGTCTGTTTGTTTAAATTTGAAGTTCGATTTTGTTGAACAAATCACAAAGAGCTAAGTTGACGCAGAGGAAAATAAGAAGTAGTTGAGTTTTTACCATTTATTTTCAATACATTTATGGATTCTTTTTTCTATTATATTTAGTATTTAGTTTAGTTTGCTGTTGATAATTACACCAAAAACGAACGCTCTATTTTAAAAATTACGTTTGTAATTCGGTTTTTCAATTTAAAAGGGCGGCAGTGGCGTAAAAGAAACGTTGAAACTGAAACTTATTCGGGTGTTAATATAAACTGGCTATAGCTCTTATTGTCGCTGAGATCTAGGCGTTCATACAGACGCTGTACGATCTCATTGTTTCTTAAACATTGTTTCTTTGACATAAACATTGGTTTTCTAAATTGTTTGACATAAACATTGGTTTTCTAAATTGTAAACATTTCTTTTCCCGCCTTCAAAGGCACAGATTTCCACACAAACTGCGACCTTTAGCTTTACCTCCTCAAGCGTCACAGATAATTCTCCTCCAAAATTCATGATCCATAAGCATAATAAAAAATCTCGATCTTCAGTCTTTCACGGAAGCTTAACCCTTATTTTCATCATCATCTAGGTTTTCACGGACAGACAGACGGACATGGCTATAACGACTCGGCTGTTGATCCTGAGCCAGAATATACATACTTTATGGGGTCGGAGGTGTCTCCTTCTGCCTGTTCCGTACATTTTCGGTTTGAACAAAGCTATAATACCCTTCTACTCCATAAGTAGCGGGTATAAAAACTGAGAAGGCAACACCAACAAAATTATAAATTCATTTTAGTCCATCCTTTTGGCCATCCATCACAAGATAAGAACAAACTGCAAAAATATTGCCAATTTCATTTTTAACTTGCCGCAAGCAATTTGTGTCGGTGTCGCAGCTTGTCCTGCTTCTCCACACACCTTCTCTGCCTCCCCTTCTTTTCCCGTAAAAAAAGAGATGGCGAGAAAAAGGTTTTTACAATGATATTCGGAATCAGGGGTAGGACAGACAGTTGAGTTAACGTGAAGCTTTCCAATTCAATTAAAAAACTATTTCCATGTTGAGTGTGCTCGACTGTAATATACCCGCTACCCAGCTGCTCGTTTATCAAAATTATTTGCGAAACAATAAAGAACGGCTACAATCTTTTTTTAACCGTAAAACACCATGGACATACAATATTAATGCAAAGTCAAAATCTAAAATAAAAACAAGTAAGGAAAGCTACAGTCGATCGTCCGTAAGATACCATTCGACCAACTTCGTAGTTGCAGTAACTAGTATTAACTCGCTCTCACACACACATACAGACACACACACAAAGGTTAAAACGATGCAGACGATATGCTGTAATGACGGGGGCAACTTCTGTATTTATTGCATGACCGAATTATAATTTTGGGAATAGGTGCATATTATTACTTTCCTTAACTAGCTACGAATAGCTAGGCGACACTTTATATTGCCAAAATTTCACTTTGCATTGCGTGGGGTCTTCGTCCTCGGCTCTTCCAGTCCAATGACGAATCCGGCTGCGCCAGTTACCGACCGTGGTTTGGTGGGGTAACAATTTTTTAACTAAACTCATACCTTGTGTGCGAAACTACTAAGTGAGAACACGTCTACTCTCGATGAACTCAACAATAAGAATACTTTTTTATTGGCATATGAATATGTTGCCTTATGTGTATGTATGCTGTTCGCAGACAGCTCTTATAAATAAATGTATATGTATGTGTGTATGTATGTGTATGTATAAAGCCAAAGGACGCCATCGCTGTAATAACTTTCGGCGATGATCCTCAAGTACTCCGGGATACCCATTATATGCATGGCGCCGAGTATCACGGCCCATCTGGCTGTATTAAAGCGTTACGATTGCACAGTATTCCTTCGATCCTCCTAACCATCTCTCACCATCGTGGGTATTCTTGGCAATGTTCCTCACATCCATGAGTGCGTCCAAGGTGCTCTTACCTTTCTTGGAAGCCATACTGCTGACCGCCAAGGCCGTTGATGCTCTTGGGATTCGTTCCAGTAATTTACCCACAGTATCTACAATAGTAGCCATAATGGGCGATAGCTGTTTGGGGCATGTACTGGTCCATTGCCTTTGGGCAACAGCACCAATTTTTGGCTCTTCCACCTCGTAGGGAAGACCCCGTCCGTAAGAAACTGCTGGAACGTATCTCTGAAGATGTCAGGCCTAGCAAGCGCCACTGCCTTGACAACTGCTCCAGGGATTCCACCAAGGCCAGGAACTTTATTGGGCTTTATTCGCTTGGCTGCCTCGACAATCGCAATCGGAATGGGTGCATATTATTAGCATCTTTACGTGTTCTAAATCAGAAATCTGCAACCTAAATACTTTCCTAAATATTCGTAAATTATCGATTTGCGTGTGCGGAATGTTTTATAGGAACCATCATGCCAAATTTGGTGTCCGTAACTGTAATACTTGGCACCTTAAATTTGAAATAAATTTCAACTGCGCAAGATTTATAGGAACCATCATGCCAAAATTTGGTGCCTGTAACTGTAATACTTTCCTTAATATTCGTAAATTATCGATTTGAGTGGGCGGTGGACGCGGCACTCCAAATTTGAAATAAACTTGATCTGCGTATGGTATACAGTGTATACTGTGTATACATGTCAAATTTGGTGTCTCTAGCTTTTGTAATAGCTGAGATCTCCACGTTCATACAGACAGACAGACAGACAGACAGACAGACGGGCATGGCTCAATCGACTTGCCTGTTGATCCTGACCCAGAATATATATACTTTATGGGGTCTGCCATGTCTCCTTCTGCCTGTTACATACTTTTGCACAAACTTAGTATACCATATTTGCCCATTTTCAATGGTCGAATGGTATAAAAACGGGAAAAAGTCTCAAAATTAAAAAACGATGAATAAGACAGCACCGATTTTTTGTATGCTAATTATTTACTTAGATCATTTTCAAGTTAAAAATTAAATGTTTCGTCAACATTGGTGTCATACATACAGCTTATTTCAACCAGCTATTTTGCAGCTATGAAAAGTTCCGTTATAATGCAAAGTAGCGGTTTTTGTTTTGGCTATGCCTTTTCCCTTAGATTCGTAGCAGATTTTTTTTATTATTTTATTTTGCTTAATTTCGTTTGAAGAAGCTGCACAAAAATTCGATTGGCAAAATGAGACCACGAACAACAATAAAGCAGCGCGAACTCGTCTTAAAACATTTTAAAAATGGAAATTCGCGTAGGAAAATTGCTGAAATGGTTTCGTTAAGTAATTCCACGCTCCAGAGCATTATTTATCGTTTGGTTCATGAAAATAGGACTCATGACAAGGGAAGAAATGCTCCGAACAAAATTTGTAATCAAACGGACGAGCGCTTTATAATCAGGAAAATAAAGAATAATCCTAGATTTTCAGCTCCAAAAATTGCATTGAGGTAGAAGCCGAGTTGGTAAAGAGCTGCCACCCAGAAACAATTCGGCGTGTGCTCCGTGAGCATGACTTTAATGGCAGAGTTGGTCAGAAGATGCCGTTCAAAAGTGCTAAAAACATAAAGAGCCAGTTTGGAAAGGAGCACTTGAGCAAGGACTCTGACTTCTGGAACACAGTCATATTTGCTGACGAGTCCAAATTCAACATTTTTGGGTCAGGTGGTGCTTCCTACGTGTGGCGTAACCAAATACTTAGCTGCATAACAAAAATTTAAAAGCTACAGTTAAGGACAGTGGTGGAAGCGTTATGGTTTGGGCCTGTATGTCGACTGCAGGAGTTGGGAGCCTTGAGTTCATTGAGACAACAATGGACAAAACTCTTTACCTAGAGATTTGAAAGGCAAATTTATTAAAAAGTGCCGAGAAATTGGGCATATGTGACAATTTCCGATACTACCAAGACAACGACCCAAAACATAAGTCAGGCATTGTTCAGACCTGGCTAGTATGGTATTGTCCACATGTCATGCAACCGCCAGCACAGTCACCAAAAATGAACGTTATTGAAAATTTGTGGGCAATTTCGGATACACAGGTTCGTAAGCGAATCCGGCTGCGCCAGTTACCGACCGTGGTTTGGTGGGGTAACAATTTTTTAACTAAACTCATACCTTGTGTGCGAAACTACTAAGTGAGAACACGTCTACTCTCGATGAACTCAACAATAAGAATACTTTTTTATTGGCATATGAATATGTTGCCTTATGTGTATGTATGCTGTTCGCAGACAGCTCTTATAAATAAATGTATATGTATGCGTGTATGTATGTGTATGTATAAAGCCAAAGGACGCCATCGCTGTAATAACTTTCGGCGATGATCCTCAAGTACTCCGGGATACCCATTATATGCATGGCGCCGAGTATCACGGCCCATCTGGCTGTATTAAAGCGTTACGATTGCACAATATTCCTTCGATCCTCCTAACCATCTCTCACCATCGTGGGTATTCTTGGCAATGTTCCTCACATCCATGAGTGCGTCCAAGGTGCTCTTACCTTTCTTGGAAGCCATACTGCTGACCGCCAAGGCCGTTGATGCTCTTGGGATTCGTTCCAGTAATTTACCCACAGTATCTACAATAGTAGCCATAATGGGCGATAGCTGTTTGGGGCATGTACTGGTCCATTGCCTTTGGGCAACAGCACCAATTTTGGCTCTTCCACCTCGTAGGGAAGACCCCGTCCGTAAGAAACTGCTGGAACGTATCTCTGAAGATGTCAGGCCTAGCAAGCGCCACTGCCTTGACAACTGCTCCAGGGATTCCACCAAGGCCAGGAACTTTATTGGGCTTTATTCGCTTGGCTGCCTCGACAATCGCAATCGGAATGGGTGCATATTATTAGCATCTTTACGTGTTCTAAATCAGAAATCTGCAACCTAAATACTTTCCTAAATATTCGTAAATTATCGATTTGCGTGTGCGGAATGTTTTATAGGAACCATCATGCCAAATTTGGTGTCCGTAACTGTAATACTTGGCACCTTAAATTTGAAATAAATTTCAACTGCGCAAGATTTATAGGAACCATCATGCCAAATTTGGTGCCTGTAACTGTAATACTTTCCTTAATATTCGTAAATTATCGATTTGAGTGGGCGGTGGACGCGGCACTCCAAATTTGAAATAAACTTGATCTGCGTATGGTATACAGTGTATACTGTGTATACATGTCAAATTTGGTGTCTCTAGCTTTTGTAATAGCTGAGATCTCCACGTTCATACAGACAGACAGACAGACAGACAGACAGACAGACGGGCATGGCTCAATCGACTCGGCTGTTGATCCTGACCCAGAATATATATACTTTATGGGGTCTGCCATGTCTCCTTCTGCCTGTTACATACTTTTGCACAAACTTAGTATACCATATTTGCCCATTTTCAATGGTCGAATGGTATAAAAACGGGAAAAAGTCTCAAAATTAAAAAACGATGAATAAGACAGCACCGATTTTTTGTATGCTAATTATTTACTTAGATCATTTTCAAGTTAAAAATTAAATGTTTCGTCAACATTGGTGTCATACATACAGCTTATTTCAACCAGCTATTTTGCAGCTATGAAAAGTTCCGTTATAATGCAAAGTAGCGGTTTTTGTTTTGGCTATGCCTTTTCCCTTAGATTCGTAGCAGATTTTTTTATTATTTTATTTTGCTTAATTTCGTTTGAAGAAGCTGCACAAAAATTCGATTGGCAAAATGAGACCACGAACAACAATAAAGCAGCGCGAACTCGTCTTAAAACATTTTAAAAATGGAAATTCGCGTAGGAAAATTGCTGAAATGGTTTCGTTAAGTAATTCCACGCTCCAGAGCATTATTTATCGTTTTGTTCATGAAAATAGGACTCATGACAAGGGAAGAAATGCTCCGAACAAAATTTGTAATCAAACGGACGAGCGCTTTATAATCAGGAAAATAAAGAATAATCCTAGATTTTCAGCTCCAAAATTGCATTGAGGTAGAAGCCGAGTTGGTAAAAAGAGCTGCCACCCAGAAACAATTCCGGCGTGTGCTCCGTGAGCATGACTTTAATGGCAGAGTTGGTCAGAAGATGCCGTTCAAAAGTGCTAAAAACATAAAGAGCCAGTTTGAAAGGAGTTAGAGCAAGGACTCTGACTTCTGGAACACAGTCATATTTGCTGACGAGTCCAAATTCAACATTTTTGGGTCAGGTGGTGCTTCCTACGTGTGGCGTAACCAAATACTTAGCTGCATAACAAAAAATTTAAAAGCTACAGTTAAGGACAGTGGTGGAAGCGTTATGGTTTGGGCCTGTATGTCGACTGCAGGAGTTGGGAGCCTTGAGTTCATTGAGACAACAATGGACAAAACTCTTTACCTAGAGATTTGAAAGGCAAATTTATTAAAAAGTGCCGAGAAATTGGGCATATGTGACAATTTCCGATACTACCAAGACAACGACCCAAAACATAAGTCAGGCATTGTTCAGACCTGGCTAGTATGGTATTGTCCACATGTCATGCAACCGCCAGCACAGTCACCAAAAATGAACGTTATTGAAAATTTGTGGGCAATTTCGGATACACAGGTTCGTAAGCGCCAAATTTCTAATAAAGCAGACCTAAAAGCGGCGTTGCTAGAGGAGTGGTCCAAAATTGCTCCAGAAGTCACGCAAAAGTTAGTGGACTCCATTGCAAAAAGGCTTAAAATGGTGGTGGACAATAAGGGTGGTGATACAAAATATTAGCATAATTATAATTAGTTCTTAGGATAAGATAAACATTGGATTTTGGAGCTGGTTGAAATAAGCTGTGACTTTAATTTTTGTTATTATTTCATTATAAGTTAAAAAAAAACTAAAAGAATATTAATATTAAATTAAGCATATTAATAATAATTTAAGTTAAACAAGTAAGGAAAGCTACAGTCGAGCGCCCCCGATCGTAAGATACCATTCGACCAACTTTGTAGTTGCACTAACTTGTACTAGCTCCTTCTTACAGACATATGCAGACACACAAATAAAGGCTAAAATGATGCATGACGATATGCTGCAATGACGCGGACAACGGAACTATGAAAAACGTTTTCTTTAAAAACTTCGGTATTTATTGTCCGATCGGATTGTAATTTTGGGATTGGGTACATATTATCATCATCTTTACGTGTTCCAAAGCAGAAATCTGTTTCTTAAATACTTTCCTAAATATTCAAAAATGGGCGTGGCACCTAAAATTTGTAATAAACATCATCTGCGCATGATTTACAGGAATCATGCTAAATTTGGTGTCTAACTGTAATACTTTCCATAATATTTAAAAATGATCGATTTGCGTGGGCGGTGGTCGTGGCACCCCCAAATTTGAAAAACTTCATCTGCGCATGATTTATAGGAACCATCTTGCCGAATTTAATGTCTGTAACTATAATACGTTTCATAATATTCGTAAATTATCGATTGAGTGGGCGGTGGGAGTGGCACTTCAAATTAGAAATAAACTTGATCTGCGTATGATATGCATATCATGTTAAATTTGGTGTCTCTAGCTTTTGAAATAGCTGTGATCTCGAGGTTTATACAGACAAACGGACATGGCTAAATTGACTCGGCTGTTGATCCTTAGCCAGAATATATATACTTTGTGGGGTCTGCAATGTCTCCTTCCTGTTACATACTTTTGCACAAACTTAGTATACCATTTTTGACCATTTTTAATGGTCGAATGGTATAAAAAGGAAACATTGTGCGTTTAAAAAATTTTCATAAAGTGTTTAGTTTAGCTGTGACAGTCCATTGAAGTCTAGGATAGGCACAGGTTGAAATAAGCTGTGAGCCACTGTATGTATGTTGCCATTGAGCCAACGGGATTTTAATACTTTTACTCACTAAACTTAAATACTACAATAATTTTCGATCAATTAACAAAATTAGTATGGATATTTTAAAAATAATTGGCAAAACAAAAAAAAAAAACTTCAAATTTAGGTGGTAAAAAAGACAGTGTTTTTCGTAGTTTGCTAAAACTAACTAAAACAAGTAAGAACGGCTACAGTCAAGTGTTGACTGTATAAGACCATGGATTTTTCAAGGTTATGAAAAAATCTGATTTAGAAAACTGTTATTGGTAAATTTTATTTTATTATTTTCAGTTAGATGCTAAGCAGTCCAAGCAGCTGGAAAAAAACACTGCTTGGAAAAAACACTGCTTGCTTGCTTGCAGTGGGCGCAGTGCAAATCTATATGAAACGTTGAATAACTTTTATGTTCATTATCCGATCGGAACTAAATTTTCAGCGATCGTTTAGGTGGTGATAGTTCTCATTCACACCAAAACTGAATACTCTAGCTTTATTATTGCGCTTTGCAATATGGTTTATCGATTT